>OY748286.1:26273394-26607831 GCA_963556515.1 Nudaria mundana
ATTTAATAAAGATATTGTGTGAATTGTTCAAAATATAACGCGGCGCGACGGGAACGCGGAAAAAATCCAAATTAGCACGCGGGCGACCACTAGTATTCTATAATATTCAAATTCTCAGATTGTAACCTGCCAATCCAACTTTACAATATACTTAATGAGGTCGTATGCGAAGCGTGCAAGCACCTTCACATACGAAAAAATAATAAATAAAAATTTATATAAGTTTTCTACCTGTTCCCTATTTATTATCCTTACCTGCGCTGCTCTTCCAAATTCTGCTTGATTTTGACTAGTCCGAGTATATTCTGCGTGATGCCATAATTAATTTACACTTTGACACTCGCAGTACTTACATATAGTGCTAGGGGTGTCACAGAATATGCCACCACTATGCTTATAGTAAGCTAGCGGTCGCCTACGACTTCGTCCGTGTGGTAATTCCGATTTTTTCCCGTTCGTGTCGCTTGTAATTATTGTTCCCGCCACGTCGCGGTCGCCCGTAATAACATATAGGTATACTAGCGGACCCGACAGACGTTGTCCTGCAAAAAAAAAGAACCAAATTGTGAATCTAAACCATTCTCGAATCCCCAATCAACATCGGTCCAGCCGTTTAGGAGGAGTTCTAGTGACAGATTTTTTTAGAACGAATTTCATATCCATAAAATATGTTATAGTGAGTTAACCTTAATAGATAGATGTATGCTACTGCGGACTTTTTTTAGAACTTTTAGAGAGGAACAAAATTCTTTAGTACATCTATTTAACATAACATTTACCATTTGACCAGCGCTCGCAACGGAAGTTCTCAAAAGAAATAAGCTTTCCCCCGTTTCTTTTTAAACATATTTCACAGCTCCTCCGCGCCCATTAATTGTAGCGTAATATTATATAGCCTGGATAAATCGAATTTGCTTCCTGAGATTAGCGCGTTCAAACAATAAACAAACTCTTCAGCTTTATAATATTATAGTATAGATTATTCCATACGTCAAACTTAACAAACAAGTCTTTAGATCATACCCCCTTGAGGGATAGGCTGTAAGGCCTGCCCTCTGCTTACCCTAGTACAACTAAAAAAATCCTCTGACACAGTGATACCGCTCCGAATGCAATTTTTTACATTCGGTTGTGTGTGTGACGTCACACGAAGCTTCTATCAGACGCGCCATTTCCGTCGCCTGTACCTATACCACCCGCGTAACAACGTCAGTTTACTTTGTAAGGATATCAAGAGGCTATTGTCCGAATATAAAAAACTCACTATCGCCTTTTGTTCTGTGGCATAGACTGCGGAAGATTGCGTGTTTTTCCTATTATTTTTAGCCTTTTATACTGCGGGCCGAATAGAATTTAGATGCGTATTTGACGGTCGATTACAGTTAAGCATCATTTTCTGGTAGGCATATTATGCCTTCATAAGTTTTAAGGTTTAGGCTGGGCTATTTTTGGACATTCTCATCATAAAGTCATCCAGCCCAAACTAAGCTATAAGCATGTGATATGGGATTGCCTAGCAACTGATTAACATACTTATATATTTATAAATACATTCATAATGTACATACAAAGCATCAATCTCCGAAACAAACATTTTTCGATCACACAAATATTTGATTCGACCTGGGAATCGAACCCGACACTCCAGAGTCGAATGCCGATTCATTACCGACGATGCTACCGAAGCAGTAATATTGGTTTAATAATAATAACTAAAGCAATAATACCTATAATAAATAGCATACTGTAATACCTTTATTACTGCTGGACATACATATGTCAATCATTACAAATTACGAAATTGGTATTCGCATCCTCTGTGCTCTACCTACATTTTATATTAGGTACAGACTACCTGACCAGACTAGGGTGCAATCCTCCAAATTATTACAGCATTTTAATTAAATATCAAATTTCCGAAATGGTATTTCATACACATGTCAATAATTAAGTTAAATATGGCGCCTGGCATTGCCATTTGCCATGCGTACGTACAAAAGTTTGATTAACAGTGGACATTGCCACCTAACTAATCAAATCAAATCAAATGTATTTATATGCAGAAATATGGTACATGGGGTGTTAGGATTTACTTTTATGTTTCACATATTTTGTCAATTAATAATGACATGCAAATATTGGGTCTATCTAAGTATAATACTAGTTACTTATTAAATTATAATTTATCCGAACATTGTCACGCAGTGCCTTCTAACTTACAAATAAACTGCTCATAATGTTAGTTTGTTCGTGTTTAGTATATATTCTTCTGGCGCCCAAGCTAAAAACGGACTATTCCTAATAATTGCCCAGTGTGCTTCTATGAGAACATAATTTAACACAGGGTAAAAGCCCAGGTATAAAAATGACAAAACTCGCATGATATATCTAAAAAAAATTTCGTCTACACATCGATCAATACGACATCGCTAAAAAAGTGGCAATCTGCCGCTAAAATTTAAAAATATCAATTTGATTCTATTATGTTCTCAAGCGCGAACACTGGGTCATTAAGGCTTCTATTGACTTTTTACAGATGGGCTTTAATAAGTTAAGGAATAAGTTCTTGTGTGAGAACTTTGGGCGCCAGGATATTCCTTTGATGATGCTTTTTAGGAATGATAGTATTCTTCTCGGATGTGTAGTAATATGGGTGTATTAACTGCACCTATTTTGTATGAAAATATTTTGACTTAAAACGGCGCCATACTCGCCACCTATAACGTGGGGTGTTAATCGAAATAAGCACCTCTGTGATCCCCTTCGGAAACAATGGCTTGATTTGTGTCTGTGTGTATCTATATATATTAATAATATTCACAGAATATTTATGAAAATCGACATTTCCCGGTTACAAAACGTTTGTTCTTGATTTCACAATATTTTATAACTCGAATGATTTGGTCTAAACCTCTTTGCAAGCTTTGTTATAGTCACACAAAAAATACTTTGATACCTGCTTTGAGGTTTTAATTTTTGTTTTTGGGATTCAGTTTCACATTTTCGGTAGATCCCTGTAAAAAGCATGTATGAATAAGTATAATATCTCTAAATTGTATTCTTCAAATAGAGTGAGGCAGGTAGTTCATAAAGGTTCTAATTAAAATATTATTGCCAAATCAATAATAAATTTGAATGACCCAATAATCGGAATTCGTCTATCCTAACTATAGGTGAAATTCGAATTTCGAAAAGCGGATTCTTACAAGGGCTAGTTGGCAATATTGGCTATTTGAAAATCTCCAAATCCCACCGCAAATCGCAAGAGAATCGGAATATGTAAGGTATTTTGCAAAATAGTGGTTAGAGCTGCCCGTCAATAGTACATCTCCAGTTACATTCTTCATAGAGATTTTGTATTCTCCTCTATATGTAGTGATTTTAATACAAGTTTTTTCATTTCAGGTAAGTTTCTGCAGTATAAAATTTTGCTCGTTTGAGTTTTGAACGATTTTGAAGTACAACGACTGTAAGTACATACCTACCTATGTTTTTTTTGTAGTTTTCTCACACAGGCACACAGTAATACGTACCTTATAACATTTGCTTAACGTGTTTTATTTTAAATCACCAAACTTCTATAATTTATAAAAGGAAATTGCTTTTGCAGGCCATATATATTATAATAATAATAAATACATAATGTTAGGACAATTCACACAACGCCATCTAGTCTCAAACTAAGCAGAGCTTGTGATATGAGTACTAGATAAACTGATATAAGTACTTATTTACATTTTTTTTTACATACATATATTTTGTACATAGGAAACACCCAGACTTTGGTTCAAAAGTTTGAGTAATCACACAAAGTTTGTCCCGACCGGAGATCGAACCCGAGACTCCGGCATCGAAAGCGGATTCATTAACCACAGAAGCTACCGAAGCAGTCTCATCAAGTCAGTTTCATCAAGCACTATATTTGTCAAATTTCACATTAAATGAACAGTCAAATGAAATTATAGGCAAGCGGCAAACCCCCGAAAAAGTGCGTAGAAATGAAAATGACTGACCAATTACTAAAAATGTGAATGCGCCTATACAAGTTTGTACTTTTTGTAAACCTTGGACCAAAAGGAGTCAATTGGTAAGAAAACAAAATCTGTGCGGGTGGGCTATTAATTGTTATGAACAAATTAATTTGTTAACGGATAAAAAGTTGGTTTTTATACTGGAAAATGATTTCTAAGGGTAAAACGGGCAAAATAAGACACTTTTACTCTTGTGGTTTTTTCGAAAAAATGCGTTTTAAAGAAGTTACAACCATTTAAAGCGCAAAAATTGTCAAATTCAAACTTCTTATTTTGGCGAGTTTTGATCGAATTCAAAAAAATCCTGCGGCAGAATACTTCTCAGATCTTAAGCTTCCACTGACTATTTTTCAAAATAAGAAAATATACATTTTTCACATCGTAAAATCTACTTATACACGTAGCGTTTTTTTAGCGTTCGACAATCCGGAGGCAGTGAGTATTCAGATGGCCCAAGCAAAAAAGTTTTTAGACCATTTTTCAACGATTTCCAATTCAAAAAAAATATCATTTGGAATTCCTTATTGATTATTGTAATTTGACAGGATCAAACGGACAGTTTGATCCTGTCAAATTACGCGCGCTTTATACGAGTTGACGCGACTCTACATGCGTACAATAGTGTAGCTTAACTCAGAAAAACGCTACGTGTATAAATAGATTTTACGATGTAAAAACTTTATAATTTCTCATTTTGAAAAATAGTCAGTTGAAGCTTAAGATCTGAGAAGTATTCTCCCGCAGGATTTTTTTGAATTCGATAAAACTCGCCGAGATAAAAGATTTTGAATTTGACCATTTTTGCGCGTTAAAATGGTTGTAACTTCTTTAAAACGCATTTTTTCGAAATACCGTAAGAGTAAAAGCGTCTTATTTTGCCCGTTTTACCCTTAGAAATCATTTTCCAATATAAAAACCAACTTTTTATCAGTTAACAAATTAATTTGTTTATAACAATTAATAGCCCATCCGCACAAACTTGGTTTTCTTATCAATTGAATCCTTTTGGTCCGAGGTTTACAAAAAGTATAAACTTGTATAGGCGCATTCAGATTTAAAGTGATTGGTCAGTCATTTTATTTTTTCAGGGGGTTTGCCGCTTGCCTATTAAAAGTCTGTGTGGAATGGAGTTCGTCGATCAAACATATTCATAATTAAAGCGGTAAATTTCCACCACCTCTATGCCTGCTTTTTTTCATTGTAACAGTTACAAGTAGAGTTTAGTCGAGAGGTCTAGCGGCCATTTTGATTTTCGCAGGCGTACAAACAAACGCTTAAACTTAAAAGCAGTAAAAAGCGCGGGCTGGAGGTACCTATTAACACATTACTCACACAAACGACAATGACAAACGGGTGAAAACAAAACACGGCAGCGTATCGCGAAAAAACTTCAAAAAGAGAACGACGATTTCATATTGAGTGAATGAAGTTCGCGCGCGAAAGTTGGCTCCGTGTTGTGGCAAACGGCTTGTCGCTTTTTAAATGGACTTTTATAAATATTTGAGCATTAACTCGTGTGAGGTATATCACATTATTCTGGTGCGACCTCACAATGTTCTACGGGTGATCGAAATTTTTAAATGAATGGAACCGCAGCTTCGCTTTTAGTTCTCTTTGAATATTTTAAGTTTTATGAGATGTTATTATTATTTATCTGCAATAAGTTATCATTTTATCATTACAGATTCAGGAATGATCTATTCTTACGTCTTACATAGCGTTCAATTCATACTAGGCATATATATATTGTGTAGGAGGTGTGCATGTATAGTCCTAAGAGTAATGGACATTCGCGCACAGAAGTGTCTCGTTGTAGAAGAGTGGCTGCAGGGGCACGTACAGATAGAGCAGGCGTCACCTTTGTTGCGGACTGTCGAGAGCCTCCAAGTGTACCTACACGTAATCAAACGTACAGTTTTAAAACTGCAAAATCATTCGTTATACTCGTATAAGGAATCAGCGAACATTTGTTCTTTTTACTAACAACTAAATTATACGTTCCTTATATCTACCAGCAATAATCCGTTAGTACTTAAATTGATTTTTAATCATTCTAAGTTATCATTCATTGTAGTAATAAACTAAATTATGTAAAGTTCATAGAGAAGGGACCTTTTTATAAAACTCTATGGAAAATAATACAATGTAAAAACTGCTCCAGCGAAGTATATCGCATTAAACAATTCATAGCCCGTGTTTCTGTTAAAATGTGTACGTTGATATTTGTACACTATCTAGTAAAGTGAGTAACAAAATAATGCTCAAAGTGATATTAATACGGTTATAAACTTCTCCACACATAATATGTTGCTTATTAACGTTCGGTAACGTATGAGTGCGGGGGCTTTTTTAAATTGTTCGCAGTTCAAAACGGCAAACTTTGACGGGGAAACTTTTTAATCGCTGACACGTAGAACTAAGCGTTGCCTCTGAACATACCGGCTCAACGTTTTTATTGCTTTAAAAATGTTTATATCCAAAATAATACCTGTATAAAGTATATAGATACTTTTACTTGCTAAACGATTATGAAATAACTTTGTACCAAAATAGAATTTCCGATACAAAGTTACGTGGGTTCGTTCAAAAAGTTTCTAAGAAAATCTGTAGACTTACCAAAAATAATTTCTAAAAGAAATTATTCTATAGGCAAGTAGAGGGAGTACAGGGGTGGTAGGTGGTCGCGGTAACGTTGAACACAAATTATAAATAATAGGTGAACGTTATTTTTTTCGAATACATATTTCATTTTATATTGCACGGGAACGCGTGGCGGGCGTCGCAGGGGTAGGGGTTAAAATAAAGAGTAGCGCAATTGAATTTTTAATATTTCATGAAGAGGGACGCGAGTGGGGCCCGAAGCAGTTTTAATGGGGTTACTGCGAGAGACGCGTCGCGGAGCGCTTGTCGGGGCGCTAGCCCATAGTCCAGTCGCCACGACTCCACTGTGATCTTAACAGTACAGACAGAGTATCATACTGTACCAAATCTTTTTTTTTTTCAATCCGCGGCTCAAAGCCGCAGCCTCACATACTTCCATTGCCGAGCGCCTCCGGTTAGCACTGAGAGAATTTCCAGCGGCGCCCGGCGGACTTTGGCCACCGGCGTGGCCGCTGCGTGGTGGTCGGATGTTACCCTGCATCTTTGGGGTCGGGTATTATCCCGAGTCGTTGGAGTTGGGTTTTATCCCGCGTCGGTGTGTGAATCTGGTTACGCAAACCCTTCTAGCCTGCTTCTGTAAGGATGGTGGGTTGTTAATCCATCGTCCTCAGGCCCCGATCATGGAGGTCGATGGTCCTGGGCGTAGTCACGTCTGCGGCGCCCTCGCCTCACACTACCAGCCGCCTCCTTATCGAGCATAACCTGCTCGCAGAAGGAAATGGCTGCGTTCCACTGGCTCTCGATAGAGACCATGGCTCGTAGCATGGTCTACAGCGAGAGGCTATCCACGCCCAGACCCACAACGAGGTCCTGGCGTTGACTCGCCCATGCTAAGCATTCTACCAACGTGTAGAATGCCGTGTCTTCGCCGGAAGCCTCGCAGTGTTGACACGAGGGTGTGGCCACCGTACTGCCTCTGCAGCATGCTGGCTCTGCAGCATACTATGCCAAACCTGACACTGCTTTCTTACATATAAAATAGCTAATTATACAACGTAATATATTGTACAGTGCAAACCTGAGTACAATGTTTAAAATTAGTGGCACTATCCAACGAATAATAAAAAAAAATCACCCTGTCTAACCTTTTCACCTCTGCCTTCCGGAGCGATGTTTTTGTGTATACAAATATTACAAATCTTATTATTAACTTCACGACAACAAATCACGTAGAGTGACGACAGAGTATGTACCTACCAAGTAATTGAACCCATGTCAGCACTGTTGCCGACTAGCAATTAGCGAACTCATTCTTATTTTGTACCAAGGAACAATAATGTCCACAATGCACTAGTTGTACTCGTATTATGAATACGTTGAGTGGAACTGAGAAAAATATCTTTCGTAGCACAATGTGCTACGGGAAGCAGTTTCCTTTCAATTGCTTATATACCCATTAGGTAAGGGACTAACGCTTGCATCTGTAATGTAGGAACCGTGTTTAATATACTACAGTTTTAAAATAAAAAATATTAAGGTTTCAAAAAGGAATGAATAAAAGGAGGATGAGGCAGTTCACTTCAAAATGATAAGACTTCTGAAATAGTAGGTAATTTGATTATGTAAAGGTTGACACCTGACTACATATAAAATCCTTCTAATATTATAAACGCGAAAGTTTGTGAGTATGTATGGATGGATGTTTGATACTCTTTCACGTAAAAACTACTGAATGGATTTTAATGAAACTTTACAATAATATAGCTTATACATCAGAATAACACATAGGCTACAATTTATAAAGATATTGTGTGAATTGCTCAAAATATGACGATAATTAAGCGATGCGGCGCGACGGGAACGGGAAAAAATTCAAATTACCACGCGGACGAAGTTGCGGCCGAAGTCGGCCGCAACTTCGTTCGTTCGTCGCGGCGGGCGACCACTAGTTACTACATATAAGTCAAGGCTTTCCCGGTAAATAGAACGTAAAGAAAATTTTATATCCAACAAATTACAGTAAACATCGCCAGATCATCACCGCTGTACAGTAACGTAGGTATCATCTACACATAATAGTTGCAAAAGCGCCATAACTCAACTAAAAGGCTCTGATTTTTGGCCAACCTACTATCACTTGTTCGTAGGTACAACTCTCACCACACTTGGAGATCAGACGGGACTAAATATAATAAAAATATTTGATAACAGGTATTAATACTAAACAATAGGTAAGTATTACAATGTCTTGTCTTATGAGGAGTCAATTTATCGTATCCGCGGTATCGCGTGGCGGCATCACATCGCCCATTCACTACATATTATAGTTTTGTTACGCGATCATAATATCCTGCTCGGTATTATATTGTTTACTTTTCACATGTAACACTATATAATGAACTACACATCTATTCCGCTTAAACGTGGACAATGTTGCCAATTAAATATTATAACATTCAAAAATACCAGCTTATTTTGCAACATTGAATATTTTTATCCTATTATATCCATAGACCCTTATGTACATTATGATAACACAGACAGACATACATCATGCAATCATTCCCGAAGAGGTAGGCAGAGGTGCATTACACACCCACAGTTTGCCTGTAATTTTGTTAGTCCCACTTAAAAGGGGTCAAGCCTATTGCCGTTACCGGACGCTATAGAAAATACATTACCACTCAGTAATGACAACAGCGAAGACAGAATATGTTACATACCACTAAATAGAATATCTGCCGTCCAAGCAGGCAATAAAAATATTATAAAATAAGTATCAAACTCATCAATGTTCGATATTGAAGTAGATGTGATTGTGTGATGTGAATGCCATCACGGTTTACATCTAGAAGTATCTCTGTGACCTATATCTGAACAATATGCTTCCGTCAAGCGCCACACAATTAAGCTCAACTACACCAGACATAAAAAATTACAGAAACAAAAGCGAACGGGGGTCAACTCAACTCAACCCCCTCTGGCACGCCGCAGTAACAATTTATCATGGCAAATAAAATACGTGAAATTAAAAGGAATAGGAACAAGAAATCGGAGCGAGAGCGAACATAACTGCGGAACGATGTCGAATGTTCAAAATAATTCTATATATTTTTATTAGCGCCCAGTGGAGCCCAGAGGGGAGACGATTTCTCGGGATCCAATTAAAAAGTATTCCTCGCTCTATTAATGTGTTGTAGAAAACAGTACCTATTAGAATAACTGTGAAGAGTTAATTCCTCGCCCAACACTATCCACCGGGTAAGTATATGCACTTAATACCAAACACAAAATATTCTCTAATATGTATATATCTTCTTTAATATGTCAGCAGCATGTGCAATTACTAAGAACAAAAACAGAAAAATCAAAAGAAAGTAGGTACTAACTTAAAATTTCATGATGACTATGTATGACCTAATCTGTAGACTTGGATTTTTGCGGGGTGCGTGACTGGTTGCCTTTTAGGTTACATCTGGCACTGGGCAAACGCTCAATGGCAGTACCGAACAACGTTTCCTAGTCTCACACCGCGAACTAGTTCTTCTGTGCGGGGAAAAATCAAGAATTACCTTGACATTGGCGAAATCATCGATGAACATCGATGGAGCCACGTTTCTTTTAAAAAAAGAAGAAAAAGACCTAATCTGAAATTTGTACCTATGTGTAATTAGTTGTGGTTACCTCGTATAATAACTTTAAATATCTTGTGCGATTTAATAATGTATGTCGTTGACCAAATTTCGTATTAAACTCTAAGAGATTTGAGAAACTTCTGGCATAAAGCCTATATCTATTTAATAAACAGTAGTTAATAGATAAAATCATGGATAGTTTATGAAGAATACGGTTAGTTTCCATGTTTACATTTTGAATTTTATCAAATCAAGATAATGAATTTAAGGCTCCATCAAGTTTTCTTTATAGCCGCCCAAATTACTCCTATAAATTATTTAGCCCTAATCAAACTATAGGTTAATTATACTTGTAATTAATAAATTATACGCTATAGCCGGCTGTATTGTCTGCTAGTGGCTTAATTAAAAAATATATTTATTATTTATATACCATTATTCGGGCGGTATTAATGAAATTCTAAAACACGCAGAGCCTTATTACTTACCTACGAGTATTTTCAGAAGCTATTTTGCTTTTGTGTATTTCACTTAACTTTGACTGGCCTTCTATGAATAATAAATGTCTGTGTTATAATATTTAAGTATTTTTCTCATAATCAATAGACAGGTATATACTTTATTCATCATACAATTTTTTTAAGAATAAACGAGTTAATACATTTTTGGAGAGTGGATTTTGTTAAGCGTCCTTTACATTAAATAATATCAAAACAAACCTTGGGGATGGGGAGAGTGCATATGAAAGGATTATTGCCATACAAGCAACTCCCCGATACAAATTCAATATTTTTTTGCTCTAGACACTTAACTCAATAGAGCCTACTAATTAAAGGTTCACTGCTTGAATCCTGGTTTTGAATTGGAAATCATTTCGTGTCAAAGAATTCTATTCAAATTCTTCGGTAACCTGAGTGTATAGATCGTCGCCTGTCTGGTCCCAATTAGTTTTGTTACACTGTTACAGTACTTTTATGTTGATTCGAGTTTCATTAACCTATTAAGTAAGGAGTTCTAATAAATTACGAGTATGATTTTTGTCGCAACATCGCGCAGCCATTTTTATCAAATAAATCTTACGAAGATTGGGATTGTAAACATTTTGCAAATGTTATTTTATTTATGAGCGATATTTTTGTGTTATCAAATCTGTATCGTTTCTTAGCAAATTTATGATTAAGACTAGTAAATAAAACTGTGCCTTTTTGTCTTTCATGCACATCGTTGATTGTAGCTGGTAAGTTACACTACATTTTAACCATGGTTGTTGTGGTAGCCTTTGGCATGTACCCTTAATACCTACTCTATATTTCTGTGAAGTCAGCATGAATGTACTCTTAATTTAAATGTTTATTTAGAAACTGTATAGTTACATTAGTCGATCTTCGTTTAAGATAAGTTTCATAAAACATATTTTTTTAGATATACCTACATTACAAATGAGAGAGGTTACTCACAATACATCTCGAACCCATAGATCTCAAATTTAATTTCAGCTATACCTATCATCGTAGTTATAGTATACTATGAAACATTAAATTAGAATTTGAACAAATAAAATATAAATAACTACTATCTACAATTAAAGAATAAAAAGTTTATAAACTCTGTTTTCAGGATTGGCGCGTAGCCGCGTAGCGTGGTTGCCACAAAGTTAACACTAGGGTGATTATATTTGAAGTGGTAGGGCGCATTCTCTCATAAAAACAGTCTGGTAGACACTCAGTAATGCCCACTAAAGAGAACAATGAGTTATCTCACAGACTGTACTTATATTACGTCACGGTGTCTACAGTACCTAACAATAAATACGGTGTTACGCCGACAGTAAGGGTGGTGACGAACTTGTTTACACACATACTAAGTTACCAATTCATACATTTTGTACAAGTTACCAACTAACTTATCTGTGTTACATGAATGATAAATAATGCTGGAATGTTTGTTTTTTGTCATATCAATGTTAAAATTAGATTTTTCCTTTAAACTTAGTTGCAGGTAAGTTCTATCACGTATTTATTGATTAATATGCTTCGTATTGCTCCATATTAAATAGTTTTAAATGTGTAGTTATATATTTATACCCTACTCCCTACTTATTCCTTACTTTACAGTGTTAAGGCCTATACAAACATAAGCAGTATTCGCTGCCGCATACGTCAAACGTCAAAATCACAAAATAAACCTAATTTCAAGCGGGTACGATCTTGTTGTCAAAATTTTCTCGAATTTCTCTACCGCAGACGGTAGCGAATACCGCTTATGTCTGAATAGACCTTTATATTATATAACTTCATCATTTTCCGACCGTTATTTCGTTTAGCAGCTGTCAACTTTGACATCAGAATCCAAACATCTATCGTTACATCACAGTATCTGTAATGGTAGGTACCTATTTCAATATTTGCGTCATCATTTCTATAGTTAATTACAAAATGTGATAACTTGATTAAGTAATTTAATTTATTTAAATCGAAAGAAGGACTTAATAGTGAGTCAGCGACTGACAATTTAAAGCACCTTTGAACTGAGAGGATACTCCCCATTACTGTATGCAGATTTTATACTTTGTGTCATATTTGTGCGAACGGGCGGCCCTCGTCATGGTCTATGTCGTCGTCCCCACACCATGCGGCATCGCCTCACGTCGCCGCGCCGTGCCCGCGCCCTTGCCGCGCCCGCCTTCCCTTCGCGGGGTGCGCTACTTAGCTGATGACTTATTAAGAGTGCATTCTTCAGAGGTGTCTGCCTGTCGCAGTGGGTTTAATGACGTGGGTGGCGAGATGCTTTCCGATTTCGTACATCGAATATGTCCCACTTTTGGTTACAATGCTTTACTTTGCACTTTATATAACACCACATGTTTTGGATGTTGTGGTTAAAATCGATTGAATGTTTTACCAAAACATTTAATTACCTTTCTTTGTTGCATCAGAAATAATATCTAGAAAAGATGGCGGCCCAAATTTGGAGTCGGAGTTGTAAGGTGTAATATCGATATAAAAGCTAACTGACAGAGGATCGCAACAAATTAAAAAGGCTTCTTTTATTTGATCGCAATTTCCAAAGTAAGCCCACGCGATGGCGTCTTGTACTGTTTGTGATTAATTTTGATAAGAAAACCTTGAACGTCGCAGCACGTTGTAAAATTAGAAAATAAAATGTGCCTTTAGATAACTGTGCCCTAAAACCAAGTATTACAATCATATCGAACCATTAACCTTTTCAAAGGCTTGGGTGCAAAAAAGTATGACGAATGCATTAATAACGACTATTTTAATAGGGCTGTGTATTTTCATCGTCTATAAATTGCTGTTAATGTAGTGGAACGACTTTTCTTTCGTTGACGGGAATTTTTACATTTTTTACGTAATTACTGTTATTGTGTTTATTGTTGCTGACAACCCTGTATGGTTTTATAATGAAAGTTTTTCTGCTACTTTCATTACAAGGGACTTAAGGTTATTTATGTAGTTAGGTACATAAACCTATTATACTTTTAAAAACAAGGGTTGTACATCCAGGTGCCTCGTAAAAAAGACCGATCTACGTAAAATATGCTTCAAAATATGGTAAACAAGCTATACTTATTACAAAACTGTGTGAACTAAAAAGGAGGTTACTAAAGTCAACTATCTTAGAGTGAATAAATGGGTTAACGATTTTCGAGTTAGAAATCATGACTCTTTTTAGGGTTCCGTAGTTCAGGTCTCGGAACCCTCATAGTTTCGTCATGTCCGTCCTCGGCTTAGTCCAAACAGTTAGTGCTAGAAAGATATAGCTTTGCATGAGTATGTGTTTTTACCACGCAGACCTATCTAATAATGACCCCTCAAAATATTTTATTTTCTGTTACTTTGCTAGAAAATTATAATTTCGGGAGGTCATCAAAACATTGACACGTTTCTAAGACTATTTTTTGATTTGAGTAGGTATCCGTTTGCGATATATTATGTAATGTAATAAGCTTTGAAGGAAAACTATTACGAATTAGACAATTCAGTTAGTTCAGGTGTTATAGAGGCTATTATGGGTGACTACGGAACCGTATTATATGCGTGGCCCGATACTTAGCCGGGTTTTCAACATGTCTGTTTGTTGGTTTTTGGTATTTTTAAGGTTTCCTACCTAATCCACAACTTGAATGTTCGTCATGTCCATCCATCCTCCTTGGCGTACTTTCCAAGCAATTAGTGCTATAAAGATTATACTACGCGTTGATAAAGTGCTAAAGAAATTAATAAAAAAACTGTTTTTTTTTTGGGGTAGGTACCCCTCAACTATTCGTAAAGTGTTTCAATAGATAGGTTTTAAACAACATTGAGAGGTTACTGTTAGGCCGCGTTTCCACTGACGCGGAGCTGGGCGGAGAGGAGCGGTGAAGAGCGGCGAAAAGTGGTCAGTGTTTTCACTGAAGCGGAGCGGAATGGAGCGGAACGGAGCGGAGCATACTTTTGGAATCGCGCATTTTTGCGCTCAGTTACACTCAATCTCTCAGAAAGACCATACGTCATGTTGTCGTTTAAAAAGAAAAAAGCTGTCCTCCACACCGCCCCGCTGTCCTCCGCTCCGCACCCCAATGCTCGTTGTCCTCCGCACCGCATCGCCTCGCTGTATTTTTATTATGAATATCCGCTCAGCTCTGCTCCACCCCGCTCGTGCTGTTTCTATTGAAGCGGAGCGGAGATTTCGAGCATAGGCCGGCCTTACTGTTAGGTCTGAGTTAGGTTCCTATCTGTTTGCGAGATATTCAACTTTAAAACGGATTTTTTAAGTAAAATAGGGTGTCACTCTAAAAGCTAAATGGCTGACTCTCGTGTTTTTTTGTCCAGACTTCGTCGCGTTGCTTAAGACATACTACATCAGGCTACATCTCATGCAGATAGTAGATTTATTCCCGGAATAACCACACTGGTAGACCCACTGACCTCTGGTAGAGTCACTGACGGTCACCAGTAAGTACATTTAAAAAAGTTTATAAGTATCACAATAATGACAAAGCCAAAACAAAGTATTATATCGGTTGCGTAATTAAAAACTGACATAGACTAATAGTTCTCACCCTTCACACAGAGTTTCAAACGATTCAAAGGCGATATTATAACAGCATAAAATTTAAAAGCCGTCTGAGCGACAGAGTTTCACTTTGTGCGGCTTTCCTGTGTCCTTACACAAGGATCACGTGCAGTGTTGTGTGAACAAGAGAGTTTATTTCGAATGTAACACGGTTTTTACCCGCAGTTTTCGTTAAATAAGTTTCAAAGTCGCATCATACCATTTTTTTAAGTTGTTTTTTGCGCCAGAAGTATTGTGCTCACTGCAATATTGTAATGCGAAAAGCATGAGTATTAGGGCAGGATTAATATATTTTTATATATTTTTATTATATTTATAGCAAATATATTTTTGCCCCCATTAGCTTGCTGTTGAATACTTTTTTTGAATTCCGCTCTTACGTCAGTTGCCGGGCGTCTCTGGTGCACACGCAGAAGATATTTCCAGTGGCGCCCGGCGGACTTTGACCACCTGTGTGATCTCTACGGGGTTTGTTCGGGATGATAATCCCGCGTCCGCATTGGGGTAGGGTTTTATCCCGCGTCGGTGAGTGAATCTTCTAGCCTGCTTCTGTAAGGACGGAAGAAGGTCGATGATCTTGGGCGTAGATGAGTCTGAGGCGCCCTCGCCGCTGACTTCGGAACTCGGCGGGGAGGGTACGCTCGCTCTCCCTCTCGGCCGCCTCTTTCGCGAGCATGCGCTGCTCGCAGAAGGCCACGGTCGTGCTGTTGAATACTGTATTAGGTTTAGGTCTTCCTGGTATCTTAAGTGATATTATTTATGCACATGGTTCCATAATTTTGCCGCATTTTTACAGTACCTACTCAATCAAATTTTTTTCCCAGACAATTTTGTATGATTGTTTTATTTGCAAACTTATAGCTTGTGGTTCTTCTTTCTGTGTTATTACACATGCGTCGTCAACTCAAATAAGTAGTTGCAGTTTCTGAAGAAATCGTTTAGAATATGGAATGAATGAAAAGCCTGAGATTGTCTGACGACTAGACTTGAATGCGGAAAAATGTGGGGTCATATTATAATACACCTTACATATTACAAATGTGAAGTTACAAATGTGAAGAATGCTTCCCTGATTTCTTTGGTGGTTTGTATTATGTGTTGCTTTGAAACTGAGGTATTACGTCACCAATTAAATCCAATTAAATCACTTAGCTAAACCGATAAGCATTTATTTAGAACATTTTATACATAGGTATGTTGTGTAGACTACATTAACAAACTTCACTACAAAGTTCTGCTAAAAACCAATTATAATAAATATATGGATGTGGTATGTGTACAGATGTAATGAGGTTTCGCCAGCTTTTGTAAGCTGTATTTCTTACTTAAATTTTAATTTAAAATAAAACTTGTTGAACGAGTTGAACTTATTGTTCACCACTTTGATTTACTATACAAGATAGACCCTTGATTAAAAAAGCTATGTGTGTATTGTGCACGTGACGATACGTTGAAACCTTCATTATAAATCATTAACAGTGACTTTTTAATTAAGCATTGTGCGCGACATTTTTGTTTAAACACACGTTCCCCTAGACCCAGCGAAACATTGAATATGTCTGCTTTAAGTTAATTATATCAGAATGTAAGTGACATTGTTTTGTGGTTCGATTATGATTCGATACATTTTTATAGCGATCACATGGGGGCCATTGTTATTCGTACCGTTCTCGGGTCTCGGCCCGCTTTATTGCTTTAATAAAGTGATTAAATACCATGGCGTAAAGCCAGTACTCGATACAGGCCGAGCTAATTTCGAAAACTTGTATTCGCTCCCTTTTAGGTCGGTCGGTTTTAATGTGGGGTCAGTGACTGTAGATCCTGAATTAGACTCGTATGACGGAATGAAGGTGCGCGAATGTTTGGGGAACGCAACTGTGTCCTATACAAATGGCCACAATAATACCCACCTACTAAGATGCCTACTTACTTCATCTAAAGTTCATTCTCAAGTTGGTGTAGATGTGGCAAAGAAAATTGTATTACCTGATATTCGGCTCAAGAAGAGAAAACGATTAAGTACCTACCTACAAAATTGCCTTTTGATTTGAATGATCAAAATAAATAAAGGACATTAGTAGAATACAAATCAGCTTACTTATGTACTTCTCTTTGTGAATACCCATAGGGCAACGCGGTCGTCGTATACACGGTCGTCGTATACGCGGTCGTCGTATACTACGGGAGAAGAAATAATGCATTTTCCCGATACATAAAAGCCTGTTATTTTTGGTGCGGGGGGTCATCAACACGCACACAGTCTCAGACGCTCAAACCCAAACGGGTGCCACTACGATACTCACACGTGACGACATGATTGAAGGAGAAAAAGTGGACCAAGTAAAAGAGTTCGTGCACTTAGGGTCCACGTTTGCAAGGGATAAAGGATATTATGACGCTGATATTAAACGCTCTTCGTTTATTATGGCAGGTAATCAAGTGATTGGGTCACTAAATACCTTTATGAACAGTCAGAAGGTCCGGTCAGAAGGCCCGGCTGGCTGTGCGTAAAGGAGTGCTTGTCCCTACACTTTTGTACGATAGTGAATATTGGGAGTGACAGAAGAAGCATGAATGTAAAATAAATGCAGTGTGTAGTGAAACTGAGAAGATTGAAAAGTATGGCTAAAATGAGACGGTGTGTAGAGATCAAGATGTGAGATAAAGGGATGCTTAGATGGTTCGGGCACGTAGAAAAGATGGATGAAAGGAGGTTGATGAAACAGGTCAGTACATATTATGGCGGGTGTTGATGGAAACGTTGGTAAGTAGAACACGATAGTTCAATGGAATAGAGCCTAACTGTTTGTTTGAAATATACTCGTATAAATAGCGGGCTTAGTTTATGAGGCCTATGTCCGTTTTGCTAATGTGTACGTAGGTCACACTGTAAGTTTTGCGTAACTTAAAAAAACAACATGTTAAAACCAAAATATTATGTTTATTGCTTTTCAAAATACTCTCCTACATTTTAAACATTTTTTCATGCGATCGAACCATTTTTTAAAACAGGAGGACCACAGATCTGAAGGCATGGTTTCCACGTGCTGATTGAACGCTATCACTGCCTCTTCGGAGTTGGTAAAAGTGAAACCTCTCATCAAATCTTTGATTTTGGGGAAAATACAGAAATCTCAGGATCGCAGGATAGGTGACGCGTTGTACTTTTTCGGAAGCTAAAAATGACTTTGTTTTGTTGGCCGTGTGTGAAGAAGCGTTGTCATGATGTAGGAGAACGCGGCTTTTGGGTCGTCTTTCGCGAACTTTTTCTAACACCCTGGGTAAACAAATGGTAGAATACCACTCGGAATTAACACTCTTTTGATCTTCAAGTGGAATTGTACAGATGGGACCCGTAGCTGAGAAAAAAAACGCGATAATTTTTTTACCAACGTTTCTCGCCTGCCTCACTTTTGTTGGCTTTTTCTCATTTTCAAACACCCATTCACAAGATTGCTGTTTTTTTTCGGGTTCAAAACAATAAATCCACGTTTCGTCTCCTGTGACAATGTCATAAACAGCATTAGAATGTCCGTGGTCATACTTCAGTAGCATCTGTGAGCACCATTCCACGCGAGCCCGCTTATGCCCCGCCAACGACAACAAAGTTTCCGAACTTTCAATTCTTCGTGTAAAATTTTCTGGATTTGACTCATACCAATCCCCAATAGTCCGCGGGTTTTCTTCAATTAACCGCTTAACAGTAGCCTCATTATTTTCGTTGACGGCAGTAGAAGGCCGTCCTTCACGAAATTCGTCATGTGTAAAGAAACTCGACCTCTCTCATATTCAGCAAACCATCGCCTCACGGTGCTCAAACAAGGTGCTTCTTTCCCAAAAGCATTTTGAAGATGAGCGGAACAGTCTTGTTGAGAGAGAGAAATTTTAAAATCATAAAAAATCATCGCTCTGAAATCTTTTCGACTTAATTCCATTTTCGTTGCATACGTAGAACTTTGTTGTGTGATAAAAAACAATTGACAAATGATTTCCCGCCAATTATTTTTTTTATTACTACGAAGGTTGCTACGTTTAAAAAAATATAACATTCGAAATTCAAATAGTTCCGATTAGCTAGAAGTGCAAAACTTTTAGTGTGCACCATATATAAACAAAATGTTCACACCGGCGAAGGGGCGTTAGATAAAAAGACACAAATATTAATTGACTGAGGGAGCGAAGCTACCGAAGTCTCCGTTTCAACTTGCAGACTGGGGAGAATTTCTTTCGTCTGTATCCACCTCTATATCTCTACATCTACGGGTTCTGTCAGATCATGTTTGCGACCGTATTTATCAACCGATTTTCATGAAACTTTACACACACACTCCTTGCTTACAATGAATAACATGTGAATGATATTTTTTGGATTGGATGAAAAATGAAATGAAAAATTTATCTTTAACTAGCTATGTAGGTAGGTACTAATAACCTTTCTCGAGAACCACTCTATCCATTGGTGAAAACCGCATCAAAATCCGTTGCGTAGTTTCAAAAATCTAGCAAGAAGCGACTTGTTTTATACCATGTTAAGATTACAATAATTACGAGTATTATATTGAACTTCTTTGCATTTGCAATTTTTTATCGATATCTAAATTGGCACATCGTGTTGTCATGGCGACATAATATAACAAAGTAATTGTAAGGATTCCTGTTAGCATGGCATCGGATGCGCTTGTCGATAACCAATGATATCGCAGAAATTAACACATTTTTTTAAATTTCCTGCGATATTATTGGATTACGACAAACTATTCCAAGCGCCATGGTAAGGGAGAGTGATAACACTCATGTCTGTCATTCGACCGATACGCGGACTATAGACCCCATGTTGATAGAAACATCCAAATATAATACTGTGATTATTGCAAATAAATAGGTTTAAAAAGAAATTAATAATAAAATTTGATTAAAATTTAAATAGAAATTAAAGTTAAAAACATCTTCTTTAAAACTTGATGTAGATTGCAGATCACTTTTACAGCAAAAAAACTGAACATTTTAGTGTAATGTCATATCAGTCGCGTAACTAGATCTACGAGTAGTCTAGTGAGTTGTCAAGACGCCAATTTGTTGTATTCCTAACTTATGGGCCATAGGCCCTAATCATGTGAGCGAGGGGAACGCCTGTTAAGGCGGCGGTGTGTGAATACCAAACAAAAATGTAATAAGTATTTACAGTAATTCCTTCTTGTAATTCTGTTATTATGTGTTATTTGAGTTTGAAATAAAGTCTCCACGTGCGGAATTCACAAGGTGGTCACCAAAGTTAGTCTCGGCAATAGCGGTAGTGGTGCGGTTCTAGAAATCTAGATAGGTGTCAGTTACAGCGCCTAGTGGCGTGTACAAAGCGCCACAACATCGTCGGGCGATACTCGACGCCGATTCGACGTCACTGCGCCCCCTGTCTCACTCTCAACCTTTATTTTTGTTCCTACTTTTTTCTATATGAAGATCCACTCACTTATTCATGCGAGGGGGATTGTAATTTTTTTCTACGTTTTGTATGCGCCATATATAGATATTTTGGCTACCTTCTATTTTTTCGTGACTATAAAACTGGGCCGGGGTCGTGCGCTTTTTTCGCGGCCCAGCCTGTCCATGGGGTGTGGAGGGTGCTCGCAGTTAGAGAATAATTCATTGAACACCCCCCCGCCAAACCGGCTTTCCGTTATTTCTGTTTGTTATGAATTATGTCCGATGACTTTTCTCGACGCCCCGTTTCTTTCGTTTTTACTAATTACTTTTTCTATAGGAACTATAAATCTTCATTTCTTAATTCAGTTGGCATTCAAACAGAGCGGGCGGCGTTTTCAATGCCTACAAACGACAAGTATAGGCACTCTTGTTATGATAAATATGTACGATTGTGATAAAAATTGTTTTCCTGAATAAACTGACGTACTAAACGCTAACAAAAGATTGAAATTCACACTCTGCTGCCTACTAAAATATGTAGTAGAGCTCGCTCCCGGCCTCCGCTACAAATTTGAATTTCATATGTATGTTTCACCTATTACGGATGCACTCATTAATATCTTAAGTGATGTGTGGAGCTTTATGACGTGCAATTTTCAACTTTATTACTTCATGATAAAGTATTTCGCCCACGT
Source organism: Nudaria mundana (assembly GCA_963556515.1). Lineage (NCBI taxonomy): Eukaryota > Metazoa > Arthropoda > Insecta > Lepidoptera > Erebidae > Nudaria > Nudaria mundana. Next base: position 26,294,854 of record OY748286.1, read on the forward strand.
AACATTTATACCTGTCTCCGTTTATACAAAGCACGCGTTAAGATTATGTTGAATGAAAAAATGCTACAAATTGTATGACTTCCTCTTGAAAAAACATTATCATTGTGGATGCATCCGGCAGGTTATCTTCTCGTATGCAAATCTTAAGTGTTAACGTTGTTTCGTATTACATAAAGTACAAATCATTTTGTGTGAAAACGGTGTATTCAACGGCTACAGTTTACCTTGAATCCATTGAGGTATAGCTTAAAATAACTTAAATAACTTAACGCTATAAATACATACCATACATAGGTACCTACACTAAACTTTTTCTTTTTGTCTCGGTATCATATAAAAAATTGTAAATGTTGCATATTGTATATAGGTAATATACCGTGGGCATTTTACAACAAGTAAACTACTCCATCACGCAGGCGGAGCCGTGGACATGAGCATACCTAATTATAGATAGGTATTTTTTTTGTAGGACATCCTAAACGTAAAGGTTAAGAGTCCGTAGGGTCGGATATATAGTGTCTACTAAGAAGGTACCTAATTATATCTACGCTGATAAAGTCCCAACTATAAATTATGTGGAGTGGAGTACTAGTCATAAGAGTACAATTCAGCGAGTAGCAATGTTAGACAGACGAGCTTTGATGAAAAGGACCTCCGCAGTGCTATTCATTCATATGTAGTGTGCGAGTGAGAAAAATCGCCCCACCATGCTCAATCTTAGCACAGTCATGGACTAGGGCCGACAAGAAGATTAATAATATATTACCATTAATAAATTAACTATTAACATACTTGTATTGTGCTAACTGCTAACTAACTCCCTAGAAAAGCATTATTACTGAATATTTCTATATTAAGTACTTTATTTTCAACTACTCTTTGAGTTCTTTGAGTTCTGAGTTATTTTCTATATAGAGGAGGCGCTATAGGTTGAGTATGCAAAATGTGAGGACCGGCTGCTATGGTCGGATTCTCATACCTGAGACCCCAAATAATAACAAAACACATCAGGACAAAGCATGTTATATTGTATGGTTAACTGTAATTAATATTGATTGACGATTCAACGTTCAGCCTAAACCGCTGATCGTAGAAACCTAAAACTTGGAAGGCATGTTTTTTATATGGCGTTTACTTCCGATAAGACAGGGTTTTCCAAAACTCTACTCCTAAAGGGGTGAAAAAGGGGGGACAACGTGACACCTCAGAAACTACTGCACCGATTTTAAAATTTCTTTCGGAAATATAAAGTTACATTTTTAGCGATTATCATAAGCTATATAACATCACGACAGAGTTAATAGGAGCGGACCAGCATTGCGTGTAGACTATAGCTTGTTGAACGTTAATAACCGCAATCTCTCAAAATGGTAATTTTAATTAATTAGGTAATTAATTAATTTTTAGTTTCTACGTCGATAGATGCCGAAACACACTGAATACCTAAGCGCGCTATGCTTACAGTTAGCTCGGAGAGGGGATGTGAATGGAACGGGAAGGGACCATCACAGCTGGTGGCAAGATGTGTATGGTTATTATTTGGGGTCTCAGGTATAAGAATCCGAACATAGTTGCCGGTCCTCACATTTTCCATACTCAACTACCTAAAGCGCCCACTCTAATAAAATATATACGATTTGTGGGATTTAAACATGGTTTTGTTTTATATGCTGTTGTGGCAGTCAAATATTTAGTATAATTACTATCAACGTTCGATAATTTCGGTTCAAAATTTCAATTTCACCCTACAATTTACTGGGAATTGCCAGCAATCTACCGGAGGTGACACGGTTAATATTTCTAATGCATTGTCAAATTAAACTGTCTATTAATTGGCTTTTCCCAGTTGCCTTGGTTGTGACGTCCACTAGAAATTATAACTACGTTATTGTGTAAAGGTCAGATGGAAAATTATGCTCCACCGGAATATATTTTAGGTTTAAAGTGCAATCAGTAAACACAATAGTTTCAATTTGTTGACACAAATGTTGGGCAGGCACTACTTATGATAGGGTAGGCACTACTTATGGTAGGATAGGCACTACTAATTCTGATCTAATAATACCTTATCAAGTAGATATTATTTTATTGCCATAACTGTACCAAATGATTACGTGACTCGTATTATTTTCATTCCAAATATTATTTACTTCTATCCAAAGAAATGTCGCTTTTGCTAACTGACTGCAGATAATCTATTTAGTGGTATGTAACATCTGCCCTGGCTGTTGGAATGAAATTGAATAACGGGACACAGGGACCAATAAAAAAAAATTAAACAAAAATGATTGGCAAATGTGGATGTGTAATGCACCTCTGTCTACCCCTTCGGGGAATATGGCGTGATGTATGTCTGTCTTTATCTACAAATAATTAATGGTAGGTAGGTAGGTATTTCATTCTAATATTTTTTCTTCCATAACAAAACCTTTGACCACGCTTGGTCAAATTCTCTAAAAGAACACCAAACATAGTACATCTTCACTTAACTGTACAACGACCAATTAGGTAGGTAAGTACCTACCTACTAATAACTAAAACTTCTAAAGATTATATAAAACGAACATGCAAATTCAACATAAAATAATTATTAACTATTTAATCTACCCTACCTTAACCGACTTTTATTTAAGGTAAATCTAGTTGATCCAAATTTGATACTGTTTATTTCGATTTCAATAAAATAATAAATACTATGGACATTTTTTTATAATTCATTAATTATTTACAGCCCCAAACCCGGCTCTGTTTGTCTTAGGTTGATTCGTTACTAATAGACGTATAGCGCGTTTTCTGTGATGTGACAAAGAGTGACGCGAGACGACTATTTTTATTAAAACCCGCAAGCTGAGGCATACTTTTTAATAACTTATGTACGGTAGGTGCGGGTCGAGTCATTTGAATTGCACTCCGGGTTAGTTCGCGCTCGCGGCATGAGATTTTTTCCAGAAAATTGTTGAGTGTATGTCCTTTGTGAGGGTAACGTTTGCCGCCTTGAGTCGCGTGAGTTTGTTTCAAAAAGTTTTCCTTTGTAACTTCTACGTGTGTTATCACGGAATCGATATTTTCTTATGAATCTTCTAGGTACTGTGCGAACTGGTTTCTAACATAACTTAATAAATAGGTACTTAATATAATATATTTTTCTTGTATTTCATAGCAATGAGTTTGATTAAACTATGCTTAAAATACTATTTATACTATCGGTTGATGGCACTTAGTGGAATTTGCTACAAATATTGGACAAAAATGCTTGAACTTTCTACTTGTTTTATTTTATTTTAGCGATCTTAATTAAACCAATTTTTAGTTTAATTAAGATCTCTGATGATGCATATTGCACATAAACACATAAGTATACTTTTCCACTTACAATTTAACATTTTTTTGACAGTACAAATACTCTGATGATGCCGTGAGGCGAAACCGGTTAGATAAGTAAAAAAAAAAAAACAAGTGGAAAGTACAAAAGATTTTGTACATTATATTCTTAAAATATTAAGATAGTCACATACACACATATCACGCTTATATCCCTGAAGGGGTAGGCAGAGGTGCATTACACACCCACAGTTTGCCAGAATTTTTAGTCCCACGTAATAGGGGGCAAGATAGACATTATATATAAATAACAAAAAACCGAGCTACGACGACGTCATCGTAGCCCGTAGCTGTTGGGGAAAGACCTTGGGTTCGAGTCCTGCCAATGACATCAGTTTTTGTGATTTACTTATACGTAGGTCACACTATAAGTTTTGCGTAACTTAAAAAAACAACATGTTAAAACCAAAATATTATGTTTTTGCTTTTCAAAATACTCTCCTTTACATTTTAAACGTTTTTTCATGCGATCGAACCATTTTTTTAAACAGGAGGACTACAGATCTGAAGGCATGTCTTCTACGTGCTGATTGAATGCTATCACTGCCTCTTCGGAGTTGGTAAAAGTGAAACCTCTCATCAAATCTTTGATTTTGGAGAAAATACAGAAATCACAGGATGCTAAAAATGACTTTGTTTTTTTTTGCCGTGTGTGAAGAAGCGTTGTCATGATGTAGAAGAACGCGGCTTTTGGGTCGTATTTCGCGAACTTTTTCTAACACCCTGGGTAAACAAATGGTAGAATACCACTCGGCATTAACACTCTTTTGATCTTCAAGTGGAATTGTACAGATGGGACCCGTAGCTGAGAAAAATAACGCGATCATTTTTTTACCAACGTTTCTCGCCTGCCTCACTTTTGTTGGCTTGTTCTCATTTTTAAACACCCATTCACAAGATTGCTGGTTTTTTTCGGGTTCAAAACAATAAATCCATGTTTCGTCTCCTGTGACAATGTCATAAACAGCATTAGAATGTCCGTGGCCGTACCTACTTCAGTAGCATCTGTGAGCACCATTCCACGCGAGCCCGTTTCTGCTCCGCTGTCAGTTCATGAGGGATCCAACGACAACAAAGTTTCCGAACTTTCAATTCTTAGTGTAAAATTTTCTGGATTTGACTCATACCAATCCTCAATAGTCCTCGAATTGTCTCATAGGTAATCCGTGGGTCTTTTCAATTAACCGCTTAACAGTAGCCACATTATTTTCGTTGACGGCAGTTGAAGGCCGCCCTTCACGAAGTTCGTCATGTAAAGAAACTCGACCTGTCTCAAATTCAGCAAACTATCGCCTCACGGTGCTCAAACAAGGTGCTTCTTTCCCAAAAGCATTTTGAAGACGAGCGGCACAGTCTTGCGGAGAGAGAGAACTTTTAAAATCATAAATAATCATCGCTCTAAAATCTTTTCGACTTAATTCCATTTTCGTTGCATACGTAGAACTTTGATGTGTGATAAAAAACAATTGACAGATGATTTTCCGCCAATTGTTTTTTTTTACTAAGAAGGTTGCAACGTTTAAAAAAATATAACATTCGAAATTCAAATAGTTCCGATTAGCTAGAAGTGCAAAACTTTTAGTGTGCCCCATGTAACTTCTATCATAATATATGTTACCTACTTAATATCATCAGATATGTTAACTCCTTGGTAGGGTAAAGTCATAAAGCAGTCATAAACCTATGCGAATTTAAAAGTCTGAATGGTAAGGAATACGTTGAATGTCGTTGCTCGACAAATGACAGACATAAATGACAGAAAATACTGTGAAATGCAATAGTTGCAATATTGTGATATCGGAGTTGTTAGAACTGTTGATCCTGAGAAAATGCCTATATAGTGGCCCAAGATTTACATAAGCTGCCCCCTATAAGTTTTGACCACATAGATGTTACAAAGTTATTAAAAGATATGCTTATTTTACGTGCAGAAGTGAGTGATATCAAAGCTACATTTGTGAAAGTAAACGAGTTTGAAAATTTGAAAAAAGATTTACAACAGTTAAAGGTAAAGAAGGTATCTGATAGGAATAGTAATAAAAGTGGGTGCGCATCAATCTTGAACGGCAATACGTTGGTGCCTAATATTTCGGTTTTACCGGTAACTGGCATTGAAAAGTGCACCGGGGGCGGCGATACTCAAATTGACTGTAGTATGTTGCAGCCTCAGGCTCTGTCGCAGGGTGAACCAGATATGTGTAGTCCGCTCGGGTCGCCGAAAAGTACACTGTTGCAAGATGGTGAAGTAAACCACCAAAAACGTCAGCTGACAATGGCGGAAATGTTACGTACTAAGGAGTGGAAACAAAGAAATGGAGATAATGAGTGGACACGAGTAGTAAGAATGCGCAAGAGTAGCAAGAACTGTTTTATAGGAAAACTAGGAAAGGCGGCTACGTCTCCCTCGGTGAAATTTAAGGCCGCGGAAGCAAAAACATCGTTATTCATTTCAAATGTAAATAAAGAAACACAGGAAAAAGACATTTGTGAATATATTGAAAACAAAACACAGGAAGAGGTAGTGTTGGAAAGAATTATTATGAAATATGACAGGCCCTACAATGCATATAAGTCTCTAGCCACAAGGTGAATATCTTTCTAGATGACAACTTTTGGCCTGAGGGTATATCATTTAGAAAATTTATTAATTTTAAGAAAACTGCAGGCACTGATGGAGGTATTAATAGACTTGAATGATGGATACAGTACAAAATGATAATACCTTATCTTTAATAACTTTTAATTGTCAAAATTTCAAGACATCTATGAATTGTCTTAGGACTTTGTGTGAGACAGCTGACATTGTGGCACTGCAAGAGACATGCCTACCGCCTCATGATTTGCCGTTGTAGGATACCATATATAAAAACTTTAACAGTACTGGGAAGTCAGCTGTGGATACATCAGCAGGAATCCTTCTAGGTAGACCTTATGGGGGTGTTGCATTGTTGTGGCCGAAAGGTGCTTTTGACTCGGTTTCTATAATGGGTAGCAGTAGTGACAGAGTGTGTGCAGTGTGTGTCCATGTAAGAGGGCGTTCGTTTGTAGTTATTAATGTGTATATGCCTACAAACAAGAAAGAAAACCTACCAGAATTTTCAGACTGTCTTGGTGAGGTATATGCCATAATAGAAAGCAGTGGTACTGAAGCCGTGTTTGTTGTGGGTGACTTTAATGCACACCCTAGTAAACAAAGGCTTGGGAATGAATTATTGAGTTTTTGTGCAGAGCAAGATTTGGTGTGTGTGGACATGGAGTTAATGGGTATGTCCTCAAACACTTATACATTTATCAGTGATATTAACTATAGTAGGAGATGGCTGGACCATTGTCTTGTTACCAGAGCGGCTTTTCAGACAGTTGTGAACACTAGTGTAATTTACAGTACATTTTGGTCAGATCAAATGATCTGACCAAAATGTACTGTAAATTATTGATGAAGGAAAATTCCTTTGCTAGTAAAGTGCAATATTGATATTATTAGAACTAAAAGCTCTGTGAACACAAAATATATTAATGGGGTAATATGGGGAGAGAGATCTTTGGATGAAATATCTAAGTATCAGGAGTTATGTAATGAAAAATTTAAAATGTTAGACTTTCCATCTGAATGTACACAATGTGTTGATAATTTGTGTACAAATACATTGCACTATTCTTTAATAGATAAATTATATGAATCAATTGTAAACACATTATCCCAAGCAGCTATTAATTCCAAGAAATCCTGGGATAATAATAATAAGTGTAATAATAAACCACAAAGTAAATTTATTAAAGGTTGGAATACGTTTGAAAAGAGTACCCACTCTCAGACTAAAAATAAATTTAAGAATTGGCTTAACAATGGAAAACCTACTGCAGGTATTAGTTATGATGAAATGGTTTTATCTCGGAAAATATTTAAATCAAGATTGAGATGGTGTTTAAAAAACCAGGAACAAATAAGTATGGATATATTAGCATCTCATCATGTAAATAAAGACTTTAAAAATTTTTGGAAGCATACTAAGAAATTAAATAGAGGGGCAAGCCGCACGGATTGAACGGAGTGAATGGTATAAATAATAATTATGATATTGCAAATCTGTTTAAGGAGCAGTTTAAGTTTGATACACCGATGGCGCGGGTGTTGCAGGTGAACGATGATGTAGCTACAAGTTCAAAGCCATGCATAGTATTTACATGCAAATAGATTAAAACCGCAATGAAAAGCACGAAACGGGGTAAGTCTCCAGGATATGATGGGCTAAGCATCGAGCATCTGCAACATGGCGATGTCCATCTGCCTCGAGTGCTCACATTGTTATATAATCTATGTATTAGTCATCGTTATTTACCTAAGAACTTACTGAAGACCATAGTAGTGCCTATAGTTAAAAACAGAACTGGGAACATAGCTGATAAGGGGAACTATAGACCGATATCATTGGCTACTATTATGGCGAAGGTGCTGGACAGTGTTCTCGATTCACATCTGGCTAAATATCTTGACGTTAATGACGCGCAATTTGGATTTCGGCCTGGGTTATCTACGGAGACTGCCATTTTTGCGTTGAAACACACTGTTCAGTACTACACGGATAGAAGAACCCCGGTGTACGCATGTTTCCTGGACATATCCAGGGCCTTTGATTCTGTAGTTTATTCGAAACTGTGGGAGAAGCTGCGGGGTCGGGGGGTTCCTGTCGACATCATTGACATCTTAGCGTACTGGTATGGCAATCAGTCTAACCAAGTAAAATGGGAAGATACTCTGTCTGAGCCGTATGGGTTGCAGTGCGGAGTCTGGCAGGGGGCCTTTCCTCGCCTAGGCTTTTTAATGTATACATAAATGACTTGATTGATGAGCTCAGTAACACTAATGTTGGATGCAGAATTGACGACGTTTGTCTAAATAACATTAGCTACGCGGACGACATGGTGTTGCTTAGCCCGTCAATCAATGGAGTACGGATACTGGTGGAGACGTGTGAGAGGTACGCACATGAACATGGGCTGTCATTTAACTCAGTTAAGAGTGAATTACTGGTTTTCCGAGGTAAAAACAAAGCACCACACTTTGTGCCAACTGTTATGCTGGGGGGTGCTTATGTGAGGCAGGTAACAAAGTTTAAATACTTGGGACAAATTGTGACAGAAGATCTAAAGGATGATTGTGATATTGTGAGAGAGCGTAGGGCGTTGTGTGTAAGGGGAAATATGTTGACTCGCAGGTTTACTAAAAGCTCAGTAAATGTTAAGATCATGTTATTTAAGGCTTTCTGTCAAACATTTTATACAAGTAGCCTGTGGACTACTTATACCCTAAAGTCATACAACGCACTGCGTGTGCAATATAATAACATCTTCAGGGGGCTGGTGGGGCTTCCCCGCTATTGTAGTGCATCAGAAATGTTTGCTGATACTAGAACAGACGATTTCTGTGCACTTATGCGCAAAAAAGTGGCGTCGCTGGTGCACAGGCTGTGTTCGGGGGAGCCCCAACAGCATGCTGAAGGTGTTTGCTGGTAGGTTGGATGGAGCGGTCTTTGGTCGGTTCACTAAGTTGCACGTGTTGCATGGGACTTAGTGAATGGATCATCGCCTTATTCATTTTTCGTATGTTTTATGTATTATTTATTTTTTATTATTCTAATGGCTGAACAACCATTAGAATAATAAACAGAACTCGTTGAGACAGTCTTGATTAAACTCGTTTTGTTGTCTTTTTTAAACTCTGCGAAAAATAATGCTATTATATTTTTAATAAGTTTTTAACATCTTACTTACCATTACTTTATTCTAATGGACTTTCATAATTGTCTGATTTAATAAATGAATTGAATTGAATTGAATTAATATATTATATACACAGCGGTTTCCCCGAAGGGATATACACCATATTACACGCCCACTCTTCGCCAGTAACTTTGTTGACCCCTGAGGGTAAGCCTAATGCCGGTAGTTCGGAACGTTACTTTGTTGACACCTGAGGGTAAACTTATTGCCGGTAGTTCGGAACGTTACTTTGTTGACCCCTGAGGGTAAGCCTATTGCCGGTAGTTCGGAAAGTTACTTTGTTGACCCCTGAGGGTAAGTCTATTGCCGGTAGTTCGGAACGTTACCTTGTTGACCCCTGAGGGTAAGCCTAATGCCGGTAGTTCGGAACGTTACCTTGGTAACCCTAGAGGGTAAGCTTATTGCCGGTAGTTCGGAACGTTACTTTGTTGACCCCTGAGGGTAAGCTTATTGCCGGTAGTTCGGAACGTTACTTCGTTGACCCGAGGGTAAGCTTATTGCCGGTAGTTCGGAACGTTACTTTGTTGACCCCTGAGGGTAAGCCTATTGCCGGTAGTTCGGAACGTTACTTGTTGACCCCTGAGGATAAGCCTATTGCCGGTAGTTCGGAACGTTACTTTGTTGACCCCTGAGGGTAAGCCTATTGCCGGTAGTTCGCAACGTTACTTTGTTGACCCCTGAGGGTAAGCCTATTGCCGGTAGTTCGGAACGTTACCTTGTTGACCTCTGAGGGTAAGCCTATTGCCGGTAGTTCGGAACGTTACTTTGTTGACCCCTGAGGGTAAGCCTATTGCCGGCAGTTCGGAACATTTATTTATGTCAGAGCCTCGTCCGGTTATAGGCATGTCCACCAATTACATGACCACACCACACCACAGGCACTTAAACGGCATTCTCATGAAATTCAAAATTTTGAGATATGAATTTTCGACTTTTTACATGTAATTTTCCAAGTGAAGGTACTATCGTTCCATGACGGTCAATTTATTTTATATAAGTACCTTATATCCTAATATGATAACAAAATACAGCAGCTCTGACACACACACTACAGCCAACCTACGTAGATGTTATTTAGCCTAGAATATGGTTTTAAAAGCATCAAACTCACTTGGTAAATATGTCAAAGGTACAAAACCTTTCCGAAGCTCAAAGAAAGTCTGGTTAAAAATATTGATACTGCAGGTACATTTTACACAATAGACACGTGATTCCATTCAGGGTTCATGTGTAGACATTCACACCACCGACGAAACGTGACGAAACTTTCATTCTTATCGCTGTAAAATACCTTTCCGCTCTTTTGACAGCAACTTTGATTTCACGTGTATTTTGAGTGCCAAGTTTCTTGTATACTTCACCGAGGACAGATAACAGGAATAATAACAGGAATTTTAAAAATCTACCGTTTTTTGTCCACACGTCATTGATGTACAGAAATAACCTTTTATTGACGACAGCGAGCTACTCTTGGTTCATACATTTTAATATTATATTTGTCATTCACATAAATAAATAAACATGTGTCAAAATTTGATAGGCATTACCATAAAAGTTTTTTTAGTGATATACGTAGGTTACACTATAAGTTTTGCGTAACTTAAAAAAACAACATGTTAAAACCAAAATATTATGTTTATTGCTTTTCAAAATACTCTCCTATACATTTTAAACATTTTTTCATGCGATCGAACTATTTTTTAAAACAGGAGGACCACAGATCTAAAGGCATGTTTTCTACATGCTGATTAAACGCTATCACTGCCTCTTCGGAGTTGGTAAAAGTGAAACCTCGCATCAAATCTTTGATTTTCGGGAAAATACAGAAATCACAGGGTGCTAGGTCGGGGCTATGCGCAGGATGGGTGACGAGTTGTACTTTTTCGGAAGCTAAAAATGAGTTTGTTTTGTTGGCCGTATGTGAAGAAGCGTTGTCATGATGTAGGAGAACGCGGCTTTTGGGTCGTCTTTCGCGAACTTTTTCTAACACCCTGGGTAAACAAATGGTAGAATACCACTCGGCATTAACACTCTTTTGATCTTCAAGTGGAATTGTACAGATGGGACCCGTAGCTGAGAAAAAAAACGCGATCATTTTTTTACCAATGTTTCTCGCCTGCCTCACTTTTGTTGGCTTGTTCTCATTTTCAAACACCCATTCACAAGATTGCTGTTTTTTTTCGGATTCAAAACAATAAATCCACGTTTCGTCTCCTGTGACAATGTCATAAATGGTCATGGTCCGTGGTCGTACTTCAGTAGCATCTGTGAGCACCATCCCACACGAGCCCGCTTCTGCTCCGCTGTCAGTTCATGAGGGATCCAACGACAACAAAGTATCCGAACTTTCAATTCTTCGTGTAAAATTTTCTGGGTTTGACCCCCAATAGTCCTCGAATTGTCTCATAGGTAATCCGCGGGTTTTCTTCAATTAACCGCTTAACAGTAGCCACATTATTTTTGTTGACGGCAGTTGAAAGCCGCCCTTCACGAAATTCGTCATGTAAAGAAACTCGACCTCTCTCAAATTCAGCAAACCATCGCCTCACGGTACTCAAACAAGTTGCTTCTCTCCCAAAAGCATTTTGAAACCGAGGGGCACAGTCTTGCGGAGAGAGAGAACTTTTAAAATCATAAAAAATCATCGCTCCAAATTTTTTTCGACTTAATTCCATTTTCGTTGCATACAATTGACAAATGATTTCCCGCCAAATGTTTTTTTTTATTACTAAGAAGGTTGCAACGTTCGCGGGCTCGCGTGAAATACTTCAGTAGCACCTGTGAGCACTAGCTCACAGGTGCTACTGAAGTATGACCACGGACATTCTAATGCTGTTTATGACATTGTCACAGGAGACGAAACGTGGATTTATTGTTTTGAACCCGAAAAAAAACAGCAATCTTGTGAATGGGTGTTTGAAAATGAGAACAAGCCAACAAAAGTGAGGCAGGCGAGAAACGTTGGTAAAAAAATCATCGCGTTCTTTTTTCAGCTACGGGTCCCATCTGTACAATTCCACTTGAAGATCAAAAGAGTGTTAATGCCGAGTGGTATTCTACCATTTGTTTACCCAGGGTGTTAGAAAAAGTTCGCGAAAGACGACTCAAAAGCCGCGTTCTCCTACATCATGACAAGGCTTCTTCACACACGGCCAACAAAACAAAGTCATTTTTAGATTCCGAAAAAGTACAACTCGTCACTCATCCTGCGCATAGCCCCGACAAAATCAAAGATTTGATGAGAGGTTTCACTTTTACCAACTCTGAAGAGGCAGTGATAGCGTTCAGTCAGCACGTAGAAAACATGCCTTCAGATCTGTGGTCCTCCTGTTTTTAAAAATGGTTCGATCGCATGAAAAAATGTTTAAAATGTAAAGGAGAGTATTTTGAAAAGCAATAAACATAATATTTTGGTTTTAACATGTTGTTTTTTTAAGTTACGCAAAACTTATAGTGTGACCTACGTACTAGACGTGACAGGTCGTGGCAGGTGCTATTTGATTGATAGTCTTATTCATAATGAGTTATGATTTATGAGAGGTTTAAAATAGGTACCAATTATCATAAAATTACATTCATAATCGTTCAATAGAAAATTTTTACCTAATAAGGTTTTTAGCTAATATTATGAATAAGGAGGTAATTTAGATTTCCAGCTATCGCTTTTCTCAGCTGCAAGCCTCTAACTACTCTAACTGACGGCAGTTTCAGGATTTAGAATCGAAAACTGTTCAGTTTCCAGTAAATATTCCATCCATCACTTTAAGCTAAGTATACTGGAGTAAACAAGTAATGGGGCGGGGTCCCAAGTGATTAGATACTACGTCCTCGCCGTCCACCCTGGACCCCAACTTGACCACGGTAACGCAGTGGCAAGTTGGGTGACCGAACGTATTTAGTCTGAACTTGGTGCCAATAAAAATTGTGATCATTATGAATATGAGTGAACCCGACGATACCCCCGGCCTCGATACTGCCCTTTCCCGGGCAGTATCAACTGACGACTTTACGCATCCATCACGGCCATTAAGGCCTGCCGATGTGGATGCCGAGGCGGAGTGGTTCAGGAGAGCCATGTCGCAAATCTGTGATGCGGCGATGCCTAGGGTTACACCCAGACGGAGAGAGAGAGGTGTACTGGTGGTCGCCGGAGATTGCACAGCTGCGCGCAGCATGCATCTCCGCCCGCCGCCAGTACACCCGTGGGGGCGCCCGTACCTACAGGTCAGGGAGAAACTCCAACCTAGGGCGCCCCCACTGACCCAGAGTCTCCAGCCGCAGCAGCTGGAGCGGGTCATAGGCTCCCTGTTTCCGACGAGCGCGGAGGAGCACGTCCCTCCGCGCAGGGCTCCGTCTCTGCCCGACGCGGATAGCATCAGCGAAGACGACGTACCCGAAGTCAGGGTGGGGGAGCTAGGTGCGGCAGTACTCCGGCTTAAACGCCGGAAAATCACTGCCCCCGGACTCGACGGCATTCCTGGCCGTGCATGGGTCCTGGCCCTCGAAGAACTCGGGCCTCGACTGATGGGGCTCTTTAGCGCATGCCTCGAAAGGGGCCAGTTTCCCAAGGTGTGGAGAACGGGGAAACTGGTCCTGATCCGTAAGGCGGGGCGGCCGGTGGACTCACCGTCCGGATACCGGCCGATCGTGTTGCTCGACGAGGTGTGTAAGCTCTTTGAGCGAATTATCGCGGAACGCCTCGTCGAGCATCTCTCGACGGTGGGGCCAGACCTGGCGGACAACCAGTACGGTTTCCGTCGGGGACGCTCCACCGTGAGCGCGATCATGCGGGTCAAGAGCCTGACGGAGAAAGCAGTCTCGCAGGGCAAGGTGGTGGTGGCGGTGTCTCCTGACATCGCCAACACGTTCAACACCTTGCCATGGAGCTGCGTTAGGGAGGCGCTCGTGTATCACGAAACGCCTCTCTACCTCCGTCGTATTGTCGGGGCCTATCTCTCGGAGAGGGCCATAGCTTTCCCCAGCTGGCTTGGGCCAGCTCGGCGGGATGTGTCGTGCGGTGTTCCGCAGGGGTCGGTCCTGGGGCCGCTTCTGTGGAACATCGGCTACGACTGGGTGCTGCGGGGTGCGTTGCCTGAGGGCGTCGGCGTAACGTGCTACGCCGACGATACCCTTGTCACGGCGCGGGGTGCAACGTACCAGGAGGCAGCACTCAACGTCACGACGGGTGTTGCTCAAGTCGTGGGTCGGATACGGCGGCTGGCACTGGAGGTGGCCTTGCACAAGTCCGAGGTTCTGTGTTTTCACAGACCTCGGAACGGTCCACCTGAAGGTTCCAGCATAAATGTGGGAGGCGTTAGCATCGGCATCAAGCCCTCGATGAAGTATCTAGGGATCGTACTTGATAGCCGATGGAACTTCGGACCACATTTCCGAAGTTTGGTCCCCAAGGTGACACAGGCATCGGTCGCGCATTCGCGACTGATGCCCAACATAAAGGGACCCAACGCTTCCTGCAGGAGACTGTACCTGGGGATCGTGCGGAGTATGGCCCTATACGGGGCTCCCGTATGGGCGGCGCGGTTGACGGCCAACAACTCAACGCTCCTTAACAGACCGTTGAGGACCTTGGCCGTCTAAACAATAAGGGGCTACCGCACGATCTCCGGAGAGGCTGCATGTCTCCTAGCCGGGACCCCTCCATGGGACCTGGAAGCGAGAGCCCTTGCGTCATTGTTCCAATGGCGCAAGGAGGCGCTGGGGCGGGACCACAGGCCTGCGTCTCGAGAAATCGATGACCGGCGGTCCCAACTCCGACAGGATCTCATGGAGTCATGGAGGGTGCGACTTGAGCAACCCAAGTGGGGTGCCACCATCATCGCGGCGGTGAGACCGATCATGGACAATTGGCTGCAGAGGCAGCATGGTGACCTCACGTATCGTGCGACGCAGATCGTTACCGGGCATGGATGCTTCGGTAGCTATCTGTTTCGCATCCGTCGTGAGGTCACACCCCGGTGTCAACACTGCGAGGTTTCCGACGACGACACCGCACTCCACACGTTGGTGGAGTGCTCAGCGTGGGCGAGTCAGCGCCGGGACCTCGTAGTGGGTCTGGGGGTGGATACCCTCTCGCTGGAGACCATGCTTCAAGCCATGGTCTCCAGCGGGAGTAGGTGGAACGCGGCCGTGTCCTTCTGCGAGCAAGTCGTGCTCGCAAAGGAGGCGGCCGAGAGGGAGAGGGAGCGTACCCTCCCCGCCGAGTTCCGTAGTCAGCGGCGAGGGCGCCGCAGACTCATCTACGCCCAAGACCATCGACCTCCATGATCGGGGCCTGAGGACGGCGGGATCGCCACCCGTCGTCCTTACAGAAGCAGGCTAGAAGGGTTGCGTGCTGCGGGGCCTTTGCCCCATAGCACTGACGCGGATAGATTCACTCACTGACGCGGGATAAAACCCTACCCCAACGACGCGGGATTCTCATCCCGACCCATCCCCCGCAGAGACCACAGAGGTGGTCAAAGTCCGCCGGGCGTCACTGGAAATACGTTCTGCTTGTAACCAGAGACGCCCGGCAACGGACGTTAGAGCGGCCGCGGCCTTGGTCGCGGAATAAAAAAAAAAAAAAAAAAAAAGTAAACAAGTAATGTCTTGAAGTACCTTATGTTTGTAAGAGGGCCTCTAGCTACCCCACGTCACAGCCATATTTTGACGATTAGTAAGATTAACAACCGAATACTGAAACGTCACTCAAATATTTAAGAACTGTTTAAATGCTAGAGTAGCACTTAAATAAAAAGGTTTCATACACAAACGTCATATTTGAGATTTTAATTAGTTGAGTGACGTTTCAGTAAGTATTCGGCGGTAAGGCTTACATTTGAACCTCAACTGCATGCGTCTATTATTATACCTACTTTCACACTTAATACTGGCTTCGTTAAAAGCCAAACACTATAGTCATACATAATACCTCAAACTATCAATTAATAAGCATTTCGGATAAACTTTACTATAGGTAATGAAAAAATCCTAATACAAACTAAGATAATCGTAGGTACAACTAAATCGAAAATCAGTTAAAACGGTTTATCAAAATTGATAACATCATTCCTTATTATTAAAACGGCACATGTATTCGTAGAATTTATTATTAGGGGGAATAAAGATAAGTGTACAACGACTATAAAAATCATGTCTACAGTTCAAGATTTCGGTCTTGGAAGGATATTGTCGAATTGAAGAAGTGAAGCGTCCGTGCCATTGGCGAACTCTTGAATATTTCATAACAACATGGCGCATGCGCCTTCTGTTCGCACCTTCTCAAGATGATATGTTCTAATTCAGATTTCTCGATTCCAAACGTGCCCATCAGATAGTCTGATCCTCGTTGGAATAAATAAAAAATTTACTTTCATGATTAGAGGCTTATTTTTTTAGGGTTCCGTAAGTACCCAAATGGTAAAATAGGGACCCTATTGCAAAGATTCCGCTGTCTGTCTGTCACCAGGGTGTAACTCATGAACTGTGATATTAGTTAAAAAGTTGAAGTATACCTATAATAAATATTTAAGGCGACTCCCTACAACACACATGTTTTTTTTTGCTATTTTGGTACGGAACCCTTTGTTCGCGAGTCCGACTGGCACTCGGCCGGTTTTTTTTTATTTCCATTTTCATTTCCATTGCCGACTCACTCGGGAGAATTCCCCCCATGGTATTATTAGAACCTATCTAGCTAAATTTATCTGGTTTTCTTTTTTTACTTTCACTTAATTCTATAAGTGGAAATATTGTGATTGTGTAAAAAAGTCGATAAAAGTGATTTCTCGCAAATGTATGAATGTACGGAGAGCTTTATAGCCTGTATATCAGATTTCCCTCAAGTTAAGATAGAACGCACGTCTATTTTATTAGTTGGACATTGTGACGAGGAAACTTATTGACATAACTTTTCTAGGGCCGGATTGAAGATTTAAAACCCCGCCACAAACAAGTATTTAATTTATTAAAAAAAAATGCTCCAACGACTTATTTTCATTTTCATTTATACTTTAGTTATATATACTTATAGTTAACGGGATCCCGTACCATCAAGCATAAGTGGCATACTTACTCGTGTTAATTAAAATGTTAAGATATTTACTTTCTATTTTTAGTACTACCACCCATGAATGACGGTCACCAATTTAATACAAGCTTTTATTTACTTTCACCTGTCCCGATGTTCGTGTGCAATCAAATCTTACAAGTTAATTTTTTTGTAAACCTTGTACCAAAAGGCGATTGGTAAGAAAACAAAATTTGTGCGGTTGGGCCATATATTAGTATATAAACAAATTGCGTTTTAAAGAAGTTAAAACCATTTTAAAGCGCAAAAATGGTTACATTCAACATTTGTGAACTCGCCGAGTTTTGATCGAATTCAAAAAAATCCTGCGGCAGAATACTTATCAGATCTTAAGCTTCAACTGACTATTTTTCAAAATGAGAAAATATACATTTTTCACATCGGGGAAATCACATTTTCACTGATCGTTTTAGTTTTTCAGGGGTTTTTAAGAGTGGGTGGCTATTAAGTTCCTGTCTTTTTCGACGGACAGCACAATTAACTTTAAAAGTTTAAACGTGCACTGTTTAGTACGTAGTACTTAAATGTCAGCCACTGAAATCTAAATTAACGAAAAGGGGCACACGTCGGACAACCTATTCTAGGTACTAGACTAGACGAAAGACGTCTGGAATTAAAAGGAATCAAATATGAACGCAGTATACATGTTGTATGAACAACAGGGGGGCTTTTGGCGGCCGGGCGCGCCGTTCTCTCCGACAACTAAAACTATACATTAATAATGCCTTTGCTTACAATGCGCTTTAAATGTAGATCCACACACACGCTGTCTCTCTCCAATGTGCCGGTAGCTCACTCACGCAGCGCACACGACTCGCAGTGTTCATGCAAAATGCACGAAGTAAGCGACTAACGTACCTCACTTCCCTCTCAAGATAATTCTGTTGGCGAGATGCCCTCCCAGTGCATATCCCCCCTAAACAAAGGCCCACCCTTATCGGGCTTATATCGATGGTCATCGTACAATATGCGTTCAATGTCGCGGCACATCAAATCATTGTTTTGTTGGATGACCACGCATCGACACGATTATATTGGCTTGTGAGGGAGGAGGAGGACACGCATAATACCATGTAGAGCGGTTTTCGTAGTGATTTTAACGGTTCTACATTTACTATAACTATGAAACTCATGACCTAACAATTCTTTAAAGGAACTTTTAAATCGGAATACTAATGACATTAAAATTTTATTATAAAAATAATAAAGTTTATTTCAATTACTAAACATAAAACATACAATACTGCCAAATTAGTCACACTTACCCTTTTTCACTGATTACGAAGTTGATATTTTTACATTCCGTTTCGGCTATCCGGTATAAATAAACTGAAAGTTATGTTACATATTTAAAATGACGTTGGGCATTTTCATATCGCTAATTGACATTATTGATAGATTCAGTTCGGTCCAAAAGTTTGAGTTCATTACAGAAAGTGTCATGGCTGTCCATTTTATATAGACAGCATCTGCAGAATAAATACGATGTAACTATAAATATTAGGTATGCAATGCATACTGCTAATTGCAAATGTTGAGCGGAGCAAAAGTTTTTAAAAAATAAACTTGACCTTTCAAAAATTGACGCACTCACATGGAAACACTCCATGGCAACCATTTAATCATCTGGTTTTTCGGTGATTATTCCTCCGTGGTCAGCTCTATTTTCATGATTTCATATATATGCACTCCTGCGTATGATGTCGACCAGCATGCAAATTTGGTCAAAATCGGTCGAGCCGTTTCGGAGGAGTAGACGCACAAACGATTTACACTCTTCGCCTAAGATTGAGCTCCGCTTCGCTCCGCTCTATAATTTGTCACCTTCACTATTTGTTCAATTGAGCGCAGCAGTTAATATAAATATTTATATTGAAATCAATAACTGTGCTAGCACATTTAGCTTATGATATTATGGCAGTAAACTATATTTTATCTAAAGAATAGATGTGAAGAATGGTGACCGAGAAATGAGTCCTAGGTTCTAGACAATGCTTGGCATTATACCTTTACGCTGAAGCTTTCTTAAATCCAAGCATTTAATGAATTGATATTTCACAATAAAATTTAAATCGGATGGCAAGAGGCCGGGTGGTCTGATACTGGGGCCATGGAGCAATGGTAGGTAAGTGCCTGTTGTGGGACGCGACTTGTATCAGCACTGTTGCCACCTGTCATCTCGGTCGCACAATGGGCACACCATCGCGGCATCGGGGGCAGCTTGAGATGCAGCTTTTAGTTTTAATTTACTTTGTGGTTCCGGATGCATTTGAGACAATGGGCTGTTGGGACTTAGATGCCAAGGCGTTAGTGTCATGTATTAGGTCATAGGTTGCATAAGAGGACAGGTGACTCTCGCTTCGGGGCGTCTCTGCAGCTTTGGTGCAAAGATTGGCAATCGCCATTCAGCGTGAAAATGCGGCAAGCGTTCTAGGCACATTTGTGCCAGGTTCGGTCCGGGACGAGTTATATCAGTAACTTTGTTTTTCTAACATACTTAATCTATTTATTGTAATTATAAATAAACTGTAGACTCATAGTTAAAAAAAAATCCTATAAAAAATACCATCTTAATCTATGTAGCAATAAAAATAACAAATAATGCATAATAACAAATAAATTCTATAAAATAGCAATTTTGAAAGCTTTGAATATAGAAAGTGAGAACAATATTTAAGTGTGGAACACTCCTTAGGGTTACTCAAGTTGTTGACTCCCTCAATAACCCACTTTTTCATAACCCAAACGCATTATTAATACGTCATCAGTTGACAAGTGATTGTTATATCATCTACGTAGAGCTGTTTCATGCAATATGTACAGTCAATAGGTACTGCCTACCGTGACTTGGGAATGTGAGACTGAATAAATCATTAGACACACCGCTTACCACTAAAATATGCAATAGTTTTATGTAACTTGAACGCCTTGGGCGGGTCGCGCACTAAGTACCACGCGATATTTTATTAAATAAAGTTACTCAGTTACACTGTGTTATTCAACAAAGTTTGTGTAGTTTTCCACATGTTTGTATAGTGTACGGATAAATGTTAATGACTGGGACAACCTGCTGTTATACTATTTTATTTAACTTTGTGTGTTGTATACCTTACATATTTTTGATGTTCGAAGGTCTCGTTACCTATTACTATTGTCGATTTAGTTGCGTAACTTTTAAATTGTAAAACTGTTAAAAACTGAGTATACAGTAACATAACATATAAATAATATGGTATTGTAAAACTACGGTGAACGAAACGGATTTTAACATAATGTATGATTGATTACTTGATTTAGTTTGTTTAATGATTACGTCATACTAAGAAATTAACGTTGACGTGTTGAGTTCTACCAATGCAAACTTTCCCATCAACTCACACCTAATAAATTTTAGTTCATATTGTTTTTTTTTTAATTTAATAGAGAATCACGTAATTCGTGATTCGTGCCTCATAACACCAGCAACCAATCAAAACGTAGAATCCGCTTTTGAATTGGAATGATAGAAACGATGTAACAAGTTTCATCCAATTGCAAACGACAAAACTGAATGGTAACGAAGTTAAGCTATTCATTCCACGCCTCATGTAGGTACAGTCAGTAAAGCAAGTGTTAAATCCTTTTCACATTCGAATAATGAAAAGTTTACGAAACACCATTATAATGAGAACTACATACGAAAGAAAAAAGTAGTATTTTTCACTCACACACACTCACACATCACGCCTATATCACCGAAGGGGTAGGCAGAGGTGCATCTGCATTACACACCCACAGTTTGCCAGTATTTTTAGTCCCACGTAATAAAGGGCAAGCCTATTGCCATTACCGGGCACACATATAATGGGTTATGTCCAAAATGGCCGAATAAATTTAAAAAAGTAGCAGCAATATTGTAATTTTGAAAAAACATTTTAGTAGTATTTTTTCAGAGGTTTAAAAAGTTTGGTTTTATAAAGATAAACGCATTAACAGTATTTTATGTTATTAATAAAAGACAATATCTATATATGTGAATATTAAACAAATTATTGTAAATTTTATGAATTTAGGGATACTGAGCGTTTTTCTTTAACTTTGAAAGTTGGAAGAGTTAATTTACAAGATTCGTAAGACAGGTCAACTGAAGTGATGAGAAACGTTTCGGGGTTTCTCGTGTACTTAGAAATGCATGTTTGAAGCTGTTATCCTGTCTGCAGTATCAAATACATAACGTCAAAATAGGCGTACCTCAGGGATCAATTCTAGGACCTTTTCTCTTCTTGGTTTATGTTAATGACTTGCCTTCCATGATCCAGGCACAAGCTGGCATAGTAGTGTTCGCGGATGATACATCACTTAGGATGATGATATGATGATACATACTAGGGTTCATGAATATTATTAATTTGCATTATTCAAAATCTGAAGGCCAAAATACATGCTAAAGCTTTTAAAGTACTTAGGTTCATGTCTATGTGTTTTCATTGGTTATTAATATCCAAAGCCAGCCGACGCTGTCACTCCAAATATTCGGTGCGATTTCAATGTTCGCTTGTCTATTAGCCTTAACCGATGCCATGTCATGTCCACTTGCGAGCAGCAGTCGATTCTAAATATGTTATTTCTATCTAATATGTTTACTGTGACATAGGGAATCTCTTTATACTACTTTCTATTTCGATGGGCATTTTAATTTATTCATTATTTAAATAAACTACGTTGTATATCTTTACACTGGTACGAGTACGATTAGATTTTAATCTAAATATAGAAATGGGGAATGTCCCCCTTAGCTCTCGAGAACTGCGTATGCTCCAATGATGGATAACCCTCGATCTGGAGGCAAGCCAAAACATCGAAAATTTGACGTAGCCCTTAACATTATTGTACACCATACAAATAAATATGAGAAACATCGTATGAAAATGTACTAATGGTGGCCTTATCACTAAAAGCGATTTCTTACAGGCAACCTTTGGATGGACATAAATGGTAAGGAATATAATGTGAAAGTGGGTATTCATTGGTATTTGAATAAAGTTAGTGAGGAAACATAAAAACAATCTTATGGAGACAATATTAATATCATATATAAATACTAATATCATATATTATACTTAACTATATGTTATTAGTTAATTATTAACTATATGTATATGTACAAACTATATATACATATAGTTTGTTAATTTACTACTTCATGCACGTGGAAAATCTATTGTTCGCTTTTGGTTGGAACCTTTTTTTTTTTTTTAATCGGCCGCCCTTACGTCCGTTGCCGAGCGTCTCTGGTTACTAGCAGAGGGTATTCCCAGTGACGCCCGGCGGACTTTGACCACCTCTGTGGTCTCTGCGGGTGTTTGGTCGGGACGATGATCCCGCGTCGTTGGGGTAGGGTTTTATCCCGCGTCAGTGAGTGAATCTGGTTGCGTGCTATTGGGCAAAGGCCCCGCAGCACGCAACCCTTCTAGCCTGCTTCTGTAAGGACGACGGGTGGCGATCCCGCCGTCCTCAGGCCCCGATCATGGAGGTCGATAGTCTTGGGCGTAGTCGCGGAGTCTGGGGCGCCCAGGCCGCCAACTACGGAACTCGGCGGGGAGGGTACGCTCCCTCTCCCTCCCGGCCGCCTCCTTCGCGAGCATGACTTGCTCGCAGAAGGACACGGCCGCGTTCCACCTACTCCCGCTGGGGAACATGGCTTGAAGCATGGTCTCCACCGAGAGGGTATCCACGCCCAGACCCACTACGAGGTCCCGGCACTGACTCGCCCACGCTGAGCAGTCCACCAACGTGTGGAGTGCGGTGTCGTCGTCGGAAACCTCGCAGTGTTGACACCGGGGTATGACCTCACGATGCATGCGAAACAGATAGCTACCGAAGCATCCATGCCTGGCAACGATCTGTGTCGCACGGTACGTGAGGTCACCATGCTGCCTCTGCAGCCAATCGTCCATGATCGGTCTCACCGCCACGATGATGGTTGCTCAAGTCGCACACTTCATGACTCCATGAGATCCTGGCGGAGTTGGGACCGCTGGTCCTCGATTTCTCGAGACGCAGGCCTGTGGTCCCGCTCCAGCGCCTCCTTGCGCCATTGGAACAATGACGCAAGGGCTCTCGCTTCCAGGTCCCATGGAGGGGTCCCGGCTAGGAGAAATGCAGCCTCTCCGGAG
This sequence comes from Nudaria mundana, assembly GCA_963556515.1. Lineage (NCBI taxonomy): Eukaryota > Metazoa > Arthropoda > Insecta > Lepidoptera > Erebidae > Nudaria > Nudaria mundana. Next base: position 26,318,260 of record OY748286.1, read on the forward strand.
ATCGTGCGGTACCAGGGGGTATGGTATGGTTCTGACGGCCAAGGTTCGAAGTGGTCTGTTTAACAGAGTCACGTTCCCCCTGACCGCCAACCTATTCGCCCGTACGGGAGCCCCGTATAGGGCCATACTCCGCACGATCCCCAGGTACAGTCTCCTGCAGGAAGCGTTGGGTCCCTTTAGGTTGGGCATCAGTCGCGAAAGCGCGACCGATGCCTGCGTCACCTTGGGGACCAAACTTCGAAAATGTGGTCCGAAGTTCTATCGGCTATCAAGTACGATCCCTAGGTACTTCATCGAGGGTTTGATGCCGATGCTAACGCCTCCCACATTTATGCTGAAACCTTCAGGTGGACCGTTCCGAGGTCTGTGAAAACACAGAACCTCGGACTTGTGCAAGGCCACCTTCAGTCCCAGCTGCCGTATACGACCCACGACTCGCGCAACACCCGTCGTGACCTTGAGTGCTGCCTCCTGGTACGTTGCACCCCGCAGCACCCAGTCGTAGCCGATGTTCCACAGAAGCGGCCCCAGGATCGACCCCTGCGGAACACCGCACGACACATCTCGCCGTGCTGGCCCGAGTCAGCTGGGGAAAGCTATGGCCCTCTCCGAGAGATAGGCCCCGACAATACGACGGAGGTAGAGAGGCGTTTCGTGATGCACGAGCGCCTCCCTAACGCAGCTCCATGGCAAGGTGTTGAACGCGTTGGCGATGTCAAGAGACACCGCCACCACCACCTTGCCCTGCGAGACTGCTTCCTCTGTCAGGCTCTTCACACGCATGATCGCGCTCACGGTGGAGCGTCCCCGACGGAAACCGAACTGGTTATCCGCCAGTTTGGTTGGAACCTAACATTATATTATAAATTAAGAAATAAAAAAAAATTGATTACGTAGTATTTATTTATAAGAAAGAAAATTAACATTAGAAGAAAATACTACAAGTACTTACACTTACTAAAAACTATGCTATACACACTAAAATCTACACTAAGTAAATACAGGCGTCAAAGAACTCCTTAGCCTCGTCACCGACTGGCAATGTTAATAATAGATTTGATTTCTTTGATACGATACCTCACATACAAAAGCAAACGTAAGTAAATTAAAATATCATAAACTCATAATTGATTTCAAAGTTATCCTTTCACCTATTGTAAGACCAGGTAAGACAACCGGTAGGTACGAGATCACATCACATATATAATGAAGTTTCGTCCAAATTACGTGCAAACAATGACGTCGTCGATTGGACTGTTCTCTTTTTTATTTTACCATCGGAAAGGAATCCAACAACAGGATCGAGTTTATTGGATTTCAAATTCGTTATTGCAAGTGCCTTTTTCACTTTGAACGGATGTGAGATTATTCCGTGGCGGACACATACCTAGTACAATTAACTTAGTACTATATTGCATTTTTTCGCCAGTCGTCATTGGAGGGTGTTAGTCACTGAACGGCAGGTTTTATGAGTATTGTAATTCGCCTTATTTTACGTAATATTATGTTACGAATACGTTAGCTCTAACCCCATCCCAAATCAAGTGTTCAACATTATATTATGTTAAAATAAATGTATGTTAGCTGAAAGAATTAGAATTCTAAACTTATAGGTGTTATGGTAATGTTTCAAGTCAGAAATTCTCGGAAACATACTCTGTAGGTCGGTCTAATCTTCACAATATAAACATAGACTGTCTTTGGGTAGAGATTCCCAACATTAAGGTGGACGGAGTCGTGAGTAGCAGCTAGTAAGTCATAAAAGACATTCAACGTTCTAATGATCGACACCAAACACTTGACTATATTGATACCCAAATTGAGATGTCATTCATAAAGATTTGTTAACAGTAGTAAAGACGTTTCGTGGTCATAACTTCATATTGAACCGATGTTTGCATGACAACGTAATTAGCTTAGACGTGATAGATTTGCAACCAGTCTGGTACTGGCTACGCGTTCGTTTTAGTGCAGCAGTGATTTAATGTGTGTGCAAATATACAAACAGGAAACTATAAAGAAAGTTCTGTTTGTTATTCATTCAGAAATGCAACAAATTTTTGTTCTCTTGCCTAAGTAATTAGTCTCACGTTGTGTACACAGCGTGTCATATTTTTGTGCACGATAAAATATTAAATATTGATCAAACTGATTATAATCTAACTTGAAATTGGAGTAATACCCAATGATATTCCATATTTACAAAAACCTGCCAAGTGTGTGTCGAAACGCTAAAAATAGGGTTCCGTAGTCACCCATAACAGCTTCTATAACTTCTGAGCTAACAGAGCTATCTAATCTGCCATAGGTTTCCTTTAAAGTTCAGTACATCTTTTTTTGACGCATTTGAAGAAAAAGTACAACACACTATTGATGTAGGTATATTTTTGAATTATTTCTAGTACCTTTTTTTTTTTTTTTTTTTTTTTTTTTTAATTCCGCGACCCAAGGCCGCGGCCGCTCTAACGTCCGTTGCCGGGCGTCTCTGGTTACTAGCAGAGGGTATGTCCAGTGGCGCCCGGCGTTATTTCTAGTACTAGTATTGTTAAACAATTGGTTTATTTGCAGGTAAAAACATTATTTGCTGTAAAAAAAAGTTTATCTGCTGCATATAAATTGAGGGGCGATACGTTTTTTGTTGCACATTTAAATTTATCCCATAATGTATAACCTATGTAATATCTTCTCAGATATTACAGTCTGACTCTGGTGTTGGTTGAATACTTGAATCTCTCTCGTTATATTAAGTAATAATAAAATCTAATACGGCTTGCTGAGTGAATGCACCGTTATTCCAATTTAGAACAATATTTCCTTCTAATTTCTCGTGCATTCAGTATTGTTTACAGTATGTGGAATATCTGTTCAGAGCTAAATGATGCTTTGATTTAATATTCGGCTAATAGCAAGTGTCTGTTTCGATAGCTTCTAATAATTTGTGCTTATACGGTAAACTCAGTCGAGCATATCCTTTAGTAATTAATTCATGTTTCTAATTGATCTGCATCGGTAGCATTATAAATTGTTGTCTACGTGCATTCAGTGATGTGATGCTTTGATTTGTATTTCGGCTTATACTAAATACCGAAGCGACGTTTCGAAAGCCTCAAGTAATGGGTGACGTACTCGATGGACCCCAAGTTTTGACCTCATCTCAAAAGTGGGCGATGGACCTCATTTTTAGGTGTCGATCGACCTCCTTAAAAATATAACACTAGTGCGCACTGGACTTCTATTTTATGATCGCTTGGACCTCCAAATTTAAATATATCACAAGTCAAAATTAAATTAAAAATTTAAAAAACCCCCGACTCACAAAAAAAAATGTAAAAGTTATGACCTTTCATTTGATACCCAACACGGGTATATTTGAACACATTCAATTTATCATCACCACTTTCACCCCTCATATCTCTGAAATGGCTTAACCGATTTTTATAAAACATAGCTAAGAACACTCTCCCCTAACCCATCTTTCAAACAAAAGAAACAGAATCAAAATCGGTTCATCCGTTTGGGAGCTACGATGCCACAGACAGACTTACAAACACACACACACACACCCACACACACGTCAAACTTACAACACCCCGTTCGGGTTTCCGTCGGGGGTTAAAAATAGTGCGCGTACGACCTCTTTTTCATTCTTGCTTCGACCTCCAGATAAATATGAGATCACTTTTAATTTCCTTTTTTTATTCAGAAACGGTACAGTTATGATGAAAATGGTTAACAGAATAAATAAATGAATAGCGACAAACAGTACTTCGTGGAATAAGTGTATGGGAGAAAACATTATGAGGAAAGGCAAGGAGGATTGAACTGTTGAACTGGATATTAAGAAAAATTAAATGTAATAATGAAATTGGTTATTCAGATTATGTAAATAATTAGGTAGCGACAAATAGTGCTCCGCAGAAAAACACGACGAATGGGAAGGAGGCAATTTTCCCTGATGAAATTTTGTAGGTAGGTGTGGACCCGGGCGCCACTGGACATACCCTCTGCTAGTAACCAGGGACGCCCGGCAACGGACGTTAGAGTGGCCGCGGCCTTGGGCCGCGGAATTAAAAAAAAAAAAAAAAAAAAAAAGGTAGGTGTGGATAACATTGTAACTTTCCATCACGACTAGTTTTTATTGTATAGGTAGATTATGGACACCACTTAAAAATTTACATAAAAATAAACATAAATCAATAAACTTGGCGGTATTCTGCTAGTACGATTACGTAAATGTATCATAAAACATAATAATGATACCTAACAACTTAGCTTGATTATTTGTCCTCATTTTATAAAAAAAAATATTGTAGTTTTTAACTTGTTTTTTTTTACATTTGAAATACTTAGCTATTTTATATTTACAAAGTTAGTCAAAAATGCAACATTATCGGTTTTACCGTTCAAATTTTGCTCGCCATGCAAACCGCTAGTTTGCATTTACATAGGGTATAAGAATTAATGTATCATTTAATTTTAATGCCACTAAATAACAGTGTTTTATTTGACTTTATTAAGAATATCTAAGTAGCTTAATATTATTTTATTACGGCCGCTCTAACGTCCGTTGCCTGCGTCTCTGGTTCACACGCAGAAGGTATTTCCAGTGGCGCTTGGCGGAGTGACATATGCCTGCCTTAGGGCAATATTTTATTGTTACTGATTGTTGTAGTCTGGTTTATATTTGAGCTGTGATTTATATTATTTTGTTTTAGCTCATAATATACCTACATTATTTTATATTACATGTTGAATTATTTTTGACCAGCCAGACCGTATTCAGTCCCGTTTCTCACGGGAACAAAGGTAGCATAAATATGTCATTTCTTAGGCTATACACTGTCTCTTTACTAAATTTCATTTCAATCACCTACATCCCACATAGCACCCACTAACAGACAGTAATTTTCGCATTTATAATATTAATAAGGAGGTACGCATTAAGTTAAGTCCATGACTGTAATAAAGCTTTTTAAACTAAGATTTATAAATGAGGTCCAACCGAGAACGTTATTTATTTCTAGGTCCAACCGAGAATCAAGTTTAGGCAAAATAAAAGTTTGGAGGTCGAATCACTACCGAGAGGTCCTACCGAGAATAATTTCTGCGCAGGTCCAAACTTGGAAGTCCATCGAGTACGTCACCGAGTAATTTGTAAGTTTACGGTAAACTCAGTCAGCCATATCCTTCAGTAATGAACTTGTTACTAATTAATCTGCAATCAATTAATTTTAGCATTAAAATTATTGTCTCCGAAGGGCAGGAGACCATCATTTCTTGCTGTTTATTCGTACGTATCTCGAAAACGGCACATGGGATTTAGATAATTCTTCTTGCATATTATCCTACTTGATTAGAATAGGTGCAAGGACAACTTTTTTGTGACCGGAAGTGTACCAAAAGTGGGTCTAAATCGAAGATATAACACGAAAATGCTTAGGATGGTTATGTACCAATATTGTACCGGAATTTTTGGATTTTAATATGTAAATTGAATATGGTACAAAACTTGATGATGTACAAAAAACAACCCTTCGGAGACAGGTGTGTGACCGTCAGAAAGCCGTTCTCTCACCTTCGCTTCTTAACTTTAAGAGGAACGTCCATATACATAAATGTATTTATGTCAATAAAGAGTTAAAACACTCACTCGCTAATCAGCTAAAAGTACAACAAGAGTTTTAATTTATCCATCTAACATTATTTGCTATGACGTCAAGATTAGATTTTAGTTTTATTTTTTTGGGGTTATATGGCTTCGTCAAGTTGTCGTATGTAGGTTGGGTCACATCTCCGTTTCACTGTATTTTCATCCGATTTCCAAAAACGGAGAAGGCTCTCAATTCGACTGTGTTTTTTTTCTATGTTTGTTACCTATCTCATTGAGCTGAGTTTACGAAGCTCTTTCTTAGGCGACTCGTGTATTTCGTTCGTGATCGAACTCCTCCTAAACGACTGGACCGATCTTTTTGAAATTTGGCACTGTCATAGTGACCATCACTGTGAGTGCATATATCTGAATTCATAAAGATCGGTCCAGTCGTTGGAGTTCGACCCGGATCGACAAACTCAGCTCAATTATTGCTACAGCAGAATGTTTTGCATACCTAGTATCTCTAGACTGGTTGAAACCTACTACTTCCCAAGTGGTCCCATTTCAATTTGGTCCCATTCCGACAATTATTTGGTCCCATTTCGGTATTTTGAAGTCGGTTGTTTTGTCAATTTTTGACGTGTATTTTGTAGTAAACGCAATTAATTGATTGTTCTACCATACCTACAATATTCAAATTATATGTATTCTTTCAACAGAAACATTAAAACTGAGCGAAATAAACAAAAGGTAACGCAAATAAAAAGCAATTCCGATATTAAAAGTTTCATAGCCGTCCGATTAGCGGGCGTTTAACTGCCGAAATTTCCCGAACACAATATTGCGAGTGTGTACCGGGTTATCTTTAATTTGTAAACCAATAAATTTTAATACATCACTCCTGGACAAGGCAATCGAATTGCTGGTTCAATTAAATTTTTCACGTTGCCAAACTAATTTGTGAACTATGCACGTCGCTTTTAGTACCGCTTTCGCTACTATAGTAATCATTTTGTTTGCAAAATGTTTTTCACGTTGCAATTGTAACGTGTTGATCTGCGGTCAATATTTGATCACGCACGGTGTTCAACCACACCTTGCGTTGACGTTTGTGGGGATTTCATCGTGTTTTTTATTAATATTTTTATTCAATTAATAAATTTACTTAATTTTTTTTATGTTATTCAAGGTTTCAAATTATAACGCCCATCGGCAAGGATGGTGTCACAACACAGGATAACACGAATTTAAGATAAATATCCCATCTGATAGCTGACCAAAAACTAACGCTAATTCTAGTGCACCGTATTGATGAGATCACACAACAGTTGAATAGGTTAGAAGGCTCCTAAGGCCTCATATTGTGAACGCTCATATGTCAATCATGTTTCTTTTCACCGATAAGTGCTAAAACCTTAAAATACTATGATATTTGTAATTAATACAATTAGATCACCTATGTAGTTTGTAAACAAAAACGACGATGACATCGTAAACAGAAAAAATAATTATACATTTCTTGCTTGTAGTGGAGTTTTTGAGTGGGAGAAAATCGGTGACATGCGTTCTAGTACAAAGGAGGAACTATTTCCTTTCCAACCTCTTCTACTGTTCTGTGAATGAGATAAGACTCAATATCCTTTTCTACTAAGCCACTTTTACATGTTGTTAACAATAAAAACTTTTTTTTGTGTCTGTAGGACCATCACCAGCAATTCAAGAACAATTATTATTATGAATGTATATGCCTTAATATTATGCGTATATGTGATAAGCCTTTTAGCTGCTGTAGGTAATTTTATTATGAATAAACTTATTGTAATAAAAATATTGTTTGTAGTATCTGTAGTTGACGTGGATACGTCAGATGGTTTTGCTCGTTGATAAATGGTTGCAATCAACATGTCAGTCGCACGTTAAACATTTAACAACTACACAGTACGTATAGATTTCATTTTATTACGCGAGTTGTTAAGTGCCCACTCCAATGAATTGTTTTATGCATCTTTGTACCGAGATTTTTACTCGTCAGGCTTTGGGGGGGGTTGGGGCGGCAAAATCGATTCACTCAGTTCAAAGATAACAAACTTTAAAAAAGAACCTCCCCTTTTTTGGAAGTCGATTAAATATAGTGTCGAATTATGTCGCAAATAACCTATTATAACATAAAATCGTATATATTCCTAGATTGTACCTTCTGATGCAAATGTAACTGAAACTATGTGGACATTGTTTTCGGAAGTAATAGAGGTTCATCATTAATGGAACCGCTAGCCGGTCCTGTATGAACACTGGTCATTGTCCTTTTCTGATAACGGGCAAACTCCACTACGTCATTCCGCGTACGAGCATTATGCACGTAAATTGAATATTACCACGATGATGCCACGAATGCGAAATGCTCCTACAAACTAGACACCTTTATTATAATATGATTAAGCACATTAGAAAAAGCGAAGAAAAATCTAATATTATCATCACTAGCAATCCGTATAAGTGGATTATGAACTCAATGAAATGGAATAAAATATAAGCAAAAATAACCTGCAAAGTGCAAGTTGGAATCGCGCACAAAGGGTTCCGTACCAAAAAGAAAAAAAATCACGTTTGTTGTATGGGAGCCTCCTTAAATAATTATTATATTCTGTTTTTTGTTGTTATAGAGGCAACAGAAATACATCATCTGTGAAAATTTCAACTTTCTAACTATCACGGTTCATGAGTTCATGAGATACAGCATAAGACAGACGGATGGAAGGACGGACGGACATACAGACAGCGAAGTCTCAGTAATAGGTTTCCCGTTTCACCTTTTGGGTGCGGAACCCTAATAGATTGAGGACAGTATTTTACAGTTGTTGAGATCTATATTTACGATGTTTTTTGAAACATTCCCGAGCTGAGTACAAGTTTTTAAAAATGAATTATTGTAGTTGTTATTTTAACTAAAATCGATGACTTATAAAATCCTGGCCCACACACCTGCAATAAATGCAGTAAGTACATGAATAGGCAGAAATTGTAAATCGTATTACTGGCGTTTTGTCCCGGTTGGAAGAAACGTGTGAGCAGATTTGCTATCGGACACATCCAGCTGTGTCGTACACAACGAATCGGTATTTTATCGCCCACAGTACATCAGGTTGGTTAATGAATTAAGCCGGGCGAGGTTGAAAACAATTTTGCTCGTGCAACAGTGATAATACGAATTTATTATATCATATAAAACTGTGAAATGTTAGCAAAACTGTGATAGCTATACAACATTAAATAATTATTCAGTTGTGAGACTTTGTGCTTATGTGGTGCTCACTGTTCTATATCTCTATATATATAAATTAATCCCTATTTCCCTTGGTCACGACATCACGCGTGAACGGCTGGACCGATTTCGCTAATTCTTTTTTGTTGTGTTCGTAATTACCAGGAGAAGGATCTTATGGAAGACAAAAAAAGAATTGATGCGGTACGAAGTTCGCCGGGACAGCTTGTCTACAATAAATACTGTTCGGCTGTTACTCCTATTTTGCACTTCTTTATAGTTAACCATGTTTAGCTGAAACATCGTTATAATTACAGTAGGTATTACTTTCGGAAAATAGGAGTTTCGCGGGTTTGGTCCTTCCCAAACATTACTGTGTTGTATAACTGTGGATTTTTTTGAATCTGAATTGTACCATGCATACCTACAAAGTTATTTATATAGGTATTTATAACAATTACAAATGTACTACCAATATTTACAAAATATTGTTGAAAATCTCCGCGTCATTGCTGACTGGGAAGGTTCCCAGAAAGCTGGCTGCGTCGCTACATTGGAGGGTTAAACTTATTCTTTGGGCTACTAAATAGTCAGCCTTCTGGTCCTGAGACCCCCATGACCCACATGAGTTAGCGTATTTACGCCGTTTGAAGCCTACAGCCGATGCAGCAGCAGAGCCGGCATACCCAAATGTGCTTAGAAGGTGTGAAAGGTGCATATTAGCAAAGACACACCGTCCGGTCTCTTTGCATCGCTTCGTGCTTACCTATTTGGCTCACGTATAGCCGGTGGACAGAGTCCTTTGCTTCTGCTGCAAGAAAACCCGTGGTGTCCCAGATTGTCGACGGCTACTCTGCAGTTACAATGATGCAGATATACAGAAGGTGTAGCCAGCGGAAGGCAAGTGGCAATGTGGAAGGTTATGTCGTCTAACCTAAAAAGTCGACCATATAAAACTCTAAATTCGATCGTAGATCCTTTATTAATCTGTCCCGCCTGAAACTGTGCACGCTGATTGTCAATCGTCCGTTTTGCGTGATGTGCGTTGATAGCGGTTAAAAACTCCAGTCAAATTAAACCACTGTACCGGTGTGCACGAACTGCGGAGGGTTAATTGCCTGAGCAATTATCACGGCTGGTAACACTGTTACTTTACGATATAGTAACCACTACCACCTTTTTTACACACCATTATTTCCTAAACGTTTGCAATCCTATTTGTATGTATGTATGTATTTAAAATGAAATCATCTGCAGTGCATTGACGCTTTTGTACATACCACTACATATAGACAGACAGATAAAAATCACGCTTTATACCCTATATGCCAGTAATTTTGTTGGTACCACGTAATAGAGGGCAAGCCTATTGCCGTTACCGGGCTCCACAGAAAATTCATAACCAATCTGTAATTGAAACCAAAATTCCACCGTACCACTAGTAAATACATATAATAAACAGTAGAGACCTACCTTGTATATCACCAAAGGATTGTAAAAGCCGTGAGATTGTTATCACACCCGCATGATTGATGGAATGATTGTTACTCGTATTACAAGTGATTGGAAAAGAGTGCCCCTGAGTTTTATTGCCAGGTTCTTATCTTACAGCAACTCTAAATCTTATACTAATATTATAAAGCTGAAGAGTTTGTTTGGTTGAACGCGCTATTGTCAGAAATTACTGATCCGATTAGAAAAAATCTTTTTTAGTTATGTAATACATTTATCCAGGATGGCTATAGGCTAGATAACATTACGCTACGACGAGTAGGAGCGGAGCAGCAATGATATATGTTACAAAAACGGGGGAAAATTATATCTTTTGGGAGCTTCCGTGGCGTACGCTGCTTAAATGGTTAAAGTAACGTTAAAATTGTGTACTACGAATTTATTTGCCTTAAAAAGTTCTATAAAAAAGTCCACGATGGCATATATCTACCTCTTAGGGTTAGCGCACTATAACGTAATTTATAGCAATTCAAATTGATTTAAAACAATTCATGGTTTGCGAAGCTATTTTTATGCTTACGATATTAATCCTTATCCAAACAAATACGTCATAAGAATTTAATTTAGAACAAATTAGTCCTTTACATCATTTGATTTCAACGAATATCTTAAGAGATATTATAGATTTAGTCAAAAAGTACACTATTTTGAAGGCGGGCGACGACGTCGGAGTGCGCACTGCGCATGCGTGAGTTGACTGCCGGCCGTCGCCTGTTAGGTCTACGAGGTGCCATACCGCGCGGCTCAGACGCGTGGTCGGCTCCGTACGGAACTGTTGTGTTGCAATTTCTCTAAAAATGTTGGTACTATTCTAAGTACTACATGATATTGTAGTATTTTTTTTCCGATAATTAACTAGGCGTGTTCTTTTTATTTAAGTAGTTTATATATATAGTACCTAAATAACTACATTTACATATCGTTGTAAATGATAGAGAATATAATAGAAGCTATAATAGAGAAACTTTTGTAGGGGGGCTTTATGAACGCAATAAAACCCAAAACAATGGTTTTTAGAACTTTTGTCTGTTCGTCTAAATATTTGAACACGCTAACCTCAGAAACGGCTTAACCGATTTGAATTTGCGGTTTGGTTTTCAATCGCTTCATAAATAAAAAGTTATGTAGATCTAAATCATCACAGTAACCCTTTTCCAATCGCCAGTAATTACAATAAATCATGGAAGTGTGATTACAATATTGGAATTTTTACAATTTCGTGAAATACCTATATACGGCAAACTTAAATAAACTTCGAATAACTAGAAATGTAGAAATGCAAAATCACAACCCCTGATTGCTGTAAATATAATAGAAAATAACATTATGTTGGGAACGGAAATAGACAAAGTTACTTCAGCACGTAATCGTGTTCTACAGAATTATGTGACAAATACGGTAGCCATTATAAGCGGGTTATCCGCGCCTCCCGTAACTCCCCCAAACGTCCCCTACCACGGTTAATTGCCAAAACAATTAAACCATTTATCAACAATACGAAATATAAGTGTCGGGTTTCGTTTAACGTAAGCACCGCGCCCTGATCTGTTGCACGTCGCTGTCGCGCCCCTCATTACATCCATTTGCAAACCGACCTATCCAGTGGTTTCTTCCATAACTCTCCATAGCAATCATATCTTCATATGGAAAATATCATTTCATTACCTATAGTGGACGTGATGATTTGCTGATTCAACGATGTAATTAATTTGTTAGTGATTAATTGTACAGAACACTGGCTTTTAGGTGTAATTTATAATACCTACTAGTCACTGTTGTGGAAAAATAAGTGAAAACTATCCTTTACTTGGGTATATACTTAGTAAAGATTACTTACTACAATACTTATAGAGATCAGTTACAATCCCGGCAAATAAAAGCTACTGCAACGCCATTTGAACACAATTCATAATGGACTTAATACAAATCTCAATATAAAACAGAAAACTAGAACTGAAAATTATTATTCACCCGAAAAGTACCACTTCTGAAATGCTCTAACCCGCACCTATGATGACATAAAAAAAGACACAATAAAGAATAGTTGCATAAATCCCGATTCACAATGGAATTCACACCGCTAGGACTATTTCTTATTATGTTACAGCAGTGTATGATCGAAAAATGAGAATGTTGATGGATTGAAATGTAATGTTGATTCATACAACGTAATACATTTTTTTTGCACTTTTATGCATTAATACCTGATACTTTTATATAATACCAGCAATGGTCTTATTTTTAACAATACTTATAGTACGTGGGCCGTAGAACATTGAAAAATTGATTAACAGCAAGCTCATTTTTCGTAAATACGAGTAGCTTTATTTTACCGAGTCCTACACCAATATCTAAAAAAGAAATCTCATATCAACAACAACAAAATTGTAAGGTTGCATTATTTCGTATAGAGCTGCAAAGTGGTGCAGGTATTAAGTACCCTACCTACATAATTATAAATCAAATATCAAAAGTTCCCATAGATCCAACTTATGCTAAAATAGTTATTCAAGGTTAAAGTTGAAAATTTACGCTGTTTTGGATTTTTCTTGTAAACAGTGAATTATATCAAAAAATAGTTTTGTACAAAATTGTAGATAATAACATAACCTACACAAATGACCTTTCAACTTTTTTCCTAGAATTACCATTTCTGAGAGATTGCGGTTATTAACGTACAACAATTTATAGTTTACACGCAATGCTGGTCAGCTCCTATTAACTCTGTCGTGATGTTATATAGCCTATAGTACTCACTAAAAATGTAACTTTATATTACCGAAAGAAATTTTAAAATCGCTGCAGTAGTTTCTGAGGTGTCACGTTGTCCCATACAAATTTAGTCCCCCCGAAAAAACGGGGGACAAAATTTGTACGGGACAACTACCCTTTAGAAGTAGAATTTTGGAAAATCCTTTCTTATCTTAAAGAAGATATGCCTTAAGCAGTATATGCCATGTAATAAACACTCCCTCTAAGTTTTAGGTTTCTACGATTAGTGGTTTTGTGGTACATCAGCATTTAGAAATCTAGATTTTAATAAATAAAGGTCGAATAAGTAACTTCAAACGCCAACAAAATACCAATTAATTTTAAAAATTATGCAGCTTCTTGATAGAGTTCTCGCTTCGCGTGAGACAAGAATGTTTTTATTTTTTCAAATAGCTATAATAATAATTGTTATAGGAATTAATAGCGCTATTATGTTTTACGGTCGTTGTGGGCAACAATGTTTACTGCCGACCTTATAGAAAATACAGTTGAATGTTATTTATAATCGCGATACGATGTTTCTAAACAACAATTATATTTTTTTTTTGCCAGGATGGAAGTACCAAGAAAGAATATTTATTGTCTAAGTACCAGTTTACTTGGACTTCGATGTTTTAATACAGTGACATCAACAATTTATTTACAATAAGAATTACAATATATAATACTAAAAATATTTACATTACAAAATATCGTTTAAAAAATCCTCCGCGTCATTGCCGACTGGGAAGATTTCCAGAATGCTGACTGTGTTGCCACGTTGGATCGCGATACTTATTCTTTGGGCCAGAAAATAGCCAGCCTTCTGGTCCTGAGAAGCATTGATTACGCGTAAACGCTAAAGCAATGTCTCTATAAAGGCGGCGAGCACTCGGACCCCATGACCCCAGTGTCTGAACCCCGTGTTTAATAATAGTTCGGATTACTTAGAATAGAGCTTTGAAAGTAATCTTGACATTTATTTGAGTACTTGAACAGTTTGCGTAAAAACGTGCCTATTCTTCTAGACTCTAGAAGAATAAAAAATATATTTGACTCATCATTCACCGAGCCTTTTCCCAACTTAGTTGGGGTCGGCTTTCCAGTCTAACTGTGATTCGGCTGAACTTCGATATTTTCCGTGAAGCGACTGCCATCTGACCTTCACAACCCATGGGCGATATCAAGCTCTGTAGTTAAACCGGTCGGATTTTTAAGGGCTCCAACTACCCCTAACGACTGCCATAGATGTTCGTATGACAACCGGGACCGACGACGGCTGAGCGTGCTCTTCGAGGCACGGATCTCAGTGTCTTAAGAAATGATCCGCCATCCTAAGACCGGCCTGACTTGTTGCTTAACCTTAGCAATATATTGTAAGTTTGTCGGATACCACTAGACCACGAGCCCCTCTAAAAAAAATTTGACTATTTTCATCAATTCCAGGATCTGAATAAACTTGTCTGTTCTATAAACATGTTTAAGGCGTACGAAGGGATAAAGTTTTAATTGATATGCTACAGGCAGTAATCCGGAATTTAAGTAAACGTATTTTCCCAGTAGCCCACCAAGTTAAACAGATTCTCGACTGAATTTGAATAGCAGATCCAACTTTTCATCAAAGACCAGTGGCTACTTTTTTATTTACGACAAATCAAATAATATTGCAGTGGTAACTTTACCGTTCAACTCCAGATTGCAGCTGTGAGGATTTTTGTATTTTGATTTTTTGATATGGTGTAGGTACACTTTTTCAATTAGCTGATCCAGACAGGTTTAAAGAGCTGTCAGTTATTTTTAACCATCGTTTTATTTTTAATCGGTAAATTTCATTCCTATTCTAGATGCAATACAAAGTTATTTCTATAAAATACGTACATTTTTTTTATTATATTGTCGTAATATAGAGAACACGTTGCATTATAATAATAAAGTAGGTAAGTATACCTATATATAAATAAATCATCATCAGCATCTAGGTGCATGTACATACATGCACCTAGATGCTATATCTTTATTTTTAACTTTATTAGGATTACGGTTGCAACTGCTTTTCATCAGTGTCAAAGTGTTCATTTGGAGTCTATGAAATGCGTTATAATCTAGAGAATTGTGTATCTTAGCAAAAAATATAACTTAATATTCTTTGTTTTGTGAATGAATAAATAAAATATTTCTTTCTTTCTATTAAATTATAAAACAATATAGTTGAAACTAACTAAATATGAACATTAGCTATTCTAATTATACCTACTAAGATTATATCTAAATTCTAACATGCGTCAAAGAATTCCTCCGTCTCGTCGCCGACTGGCAATGTTCCGTGAAGGCACCAACACCACCCGGATGCGAGGGGTGGAGGCAGAGAATGCTACATGCATCCCCCACGGCCGGCCGCAGGGGTATGTCAGACTCTTACTGACTAAAGTCTGCCTTTTGACTTTAGCCGGGAAGGCTTTCAAGTCGTGAAATGAGGCGCTCGCCACTCAGGGGAGTGGTGATACAGCGTCACTCAGATGTCACTGAGCATACGCTAGTAAACAAAATTAACGACGGGACTCTATCACATATACTACTGTAATTGTAAGGTTTCCTTACCCAAAGGTTAAAACAGTAGCCTATTACTAAGGCTCCGCTGTCCGTCCGTCCATCCGTCCGTCTGTCACCAAGCTGTATCTCGTGTACCTTGATAGATAGACAATTCAAATTGTCACAGATGATGAACAAACAATATAGGTACTAAAGACCTTCCTCGAGAACCACTCTATCCATTGGTGAAAACAGCATGAAAATCGGTGCCGTAGTTTTTGAGAAACAAAGTCGTCCGCCGCGTATGTTCGCGATAACATACGCGGCGGAGGACTTTGTTTTGTAATATGTAGTGATGATAATACGGAGTCCGGACTTGCACTTGGCCGGATTTTTTAATTACTTGCACTAACTAGAACTGCGGAGAGACTTATACCTACCTACTGTCACTCAATACTAAGTGATATTATACATGGGGCGGGGCCCCAAGAGATTAGACTACGTCCTCGCCGTCCGCCCTGGACCCCAACTTGACCACGGTAACGCAGTGGCAAGTTGGGTGACCGAACGTCGAAATCAAAACTTGAGTGGCCAACACAGAAGGAATTGTGCTTACTATGAAGCCTGAAGAGACCCCCGGTCCTGACACTGCCCTTCCCCGGGCAGTCTCAGCCGACGACATATTGCGCGAACAACGGACTTCGATGCCTTTAGATTTGGGGGCTCGCGTCGCGCCGCCTAGTTGCAGCGCGACGTCGACGCCCCAAGGAAATGTTGCTGCTGGGACTGACGATGGGTCAGCTCCCAGTAGTGTGAGGGGTAAGGGCCCTTCTTCTTCGCAGAAGAGGACCCTCGAGAAGGGGGGGCTGCCGCGCGACCGGAGCACTAGTTGCTCTGGGTGGGGGTCCCTCCTCTCCAGCGATTCGGAGGAGGAGGTGCCGGTGAAGACGGTGCGCACGCGTCTCGACGCCTACAGAAAGCGCCCGCCAACACCACCCCCGTCATCTGTGCCGTCCCTGCGCAGTCGCAGGGATATCGGTGTGCCGCCCGCGCGGGAGATAATGAGTATTTTCTCCCGCATGAACGCGGCCATGCGGGGGAGTAAAAACATGTCGGGGAGGAAGAAGATTGTGGCTTCACTGGTGGATGAAGCCCAATCCTCCCTCGACAAGCTCCTCGAGCGGAGCGTCACAGAGGAGGAGGCGAAGCTCCGCAAGCAGGTTGCGAGCCTGGAGGTGGAGCTCACTGCCTCCCGAAAGGAGATGGAAGATCTCCGTCGGGAGGTCGCTGAGCTAACCAAAGCGGTCAAGACACCTCCAGGTCCCATGCCGCCTCCTCCTCTGACGGCTGGACCAGCGCCGAAGACGGCGCCTAGGACCGCGCCCACCATGGCGCCCGGCTCGCCGCCGAAGCCTGTACCGACTACGGTGCAGGTCCTGGCGGCGATCGAGAGGCGCCTCGCGGTCCTGGAGGACCGGGCGTACCGCCCTCCGCTAGCGCGTCCCGCGTTTTCATACGCGGCGGCTGTCGGCGGTGCTCCCGCTCCGGGTCCAAGCGGCACACCCACTGTCCGCCGCCCCGCTCCGCCCCCGTCCGCTTCGGTGAGCCGGATACCGGCCGAGACCGCGGCCCAGGCGCGGAAGGCCAAGGGGCGCGGCAAGAAGAGTGGCACCCCTGCCGCCTCCTCTTCCTCTATCGTCGCTCCCGCTGCTTCCTTACACCCCTCCAGACGGGAGGGATGGGAAGTAGTGGGAGCCAAGAAGAGGAAGACGAAGGCCGCAAAGAAAGCGGCCAAAGCCGCCGCGGCGAAGGCGCCGAAGAGGCCCCGCCCTCCTCGCTCCACCGCCGTCGTCCTGACGGTGACGACGGTAGGTGTGGAGAAGGGGGTGGGGTACGCCGACGTACTGAGGACTGTGAAGTCCTCAGTCAACCTTTCGGCCCTCGATATACAGGGGGGGCTCCGGTGCAAGAAGACACGCACCGGGGCTCGCCTCCTCGAGGTCTCCGGCGCCTCCAGCGGCCCTAAAGCTGACGCCCTAGCGGCTCAGCTTAGGGACGCGCTGGACCAAGAAGCCGTCCGCGTCACCAGGCCCACCAAATGCGCCGCATTGCGCATCACGGGTCTGGATGACGCGGCCACGACGGAGGAAGTTGTCTCCGCCGTCGTGGAGGCGGGCGGCTGCCCCCGTGACCAGGTGAAGGCTGGAGATATCTCCTTCGGCTCCACTGGTCACGGGATGACAGTCGTCCAGTGCCCCGTCGCGGCGGCACTGAAAGTGGCGGACGGACGAAGCCTCCTCGTAGGGGGCTTCCTAAAGGCGCAGGTGCACCTCCTTCGTGCCCGGGAAACCAGATGTTTCCGGTGCATGGTGGTGGGGCACTTAGGAGTGCAGTGTACAGCGGAAGTCACCGTGGGCGATCGGTGCTTCCGCTGCAGCCGGCCCGGTCACAAGGCAAGTGCCTGTGACGCCCCGCCTCGCTGCTTTAGATGCGAGGCGGAGGGCAAGACCGCGGATCACCGGGTCGGCAGCACAACCTGCGCCGCCTCGAGGCCAAAACCTCGTCCGTCCGCTGAGAGCGGTGGGGGTGCCGCCCTTGCGCGGCCAGTTGTTTCGCGGCGGGATGCGGTTATGGACGTCAATTAATGTCTGACGCCCGTATCCGTATCCTGCAAGTGAATTTGAACCACTGCCGTGCTGCTCAGGATCTTCTGTACCAGAGCATCCGGCAGTGGTCCATAAACTTAGCCGTGGTCGCCGAGCCGTACTACGTCCACCCGGGAAGCCCGGTGGACGAGGACGGCTCGGCCTGTTGTATCTTTGGGGGGTCCGCCGCAGACAACTCGCGCCTTGCGATCATTGCAAGGGGCCGCGGGTGTGTTGCGGCGGACTATGATGGGTTGGCAGTCGTGGCCACCTACATCTCGCCGAACATTGACGAGTCTCAGTTTGAGCTACGGCTCACTGAGCTCGACGTCGTCTTCGCTGCGTGCCGTCCTCGCCCTGTCCTGCTCCTGGGAGACTTCAACGCCTGGAGTGAGGCGTGGGGCTCCCGGGAAACCAGGGACAGGGGGAGGCTTCTTGAGGACTGGACCAGAACACGTGGTCTGGAGGTCCTCAACCGGGGGAATGTCGCCACCTTTTGGCGGCGGGGGGGGGAATCGATCGTGGACGTAACGTTCGCATCCCCTGACCTCGCCGCCCGTATTACAGGCTGGCGCGTGGAGGAGGGTGAGGAGACGCACTCGGATCATCGGTACATCCGGTTCGATGTCGTCCCCCCACCTGACCTCCCACAGCCGGTGGCAAATCCCCCGGATCCGCGTTGGGCACTTCACCATCTGGATCGGGAGGCTCTCCTGGAGGCATCCATCGTGCAGGCCTGGATTCCAGCGCCGGACCGGCCTGCCGATGTGGATGCCGAGGCGGAGTGGTTCAGGAGAGCCATGTCGCAAATCTGTGATGCGGCGATGCCTAGGGTTACACCCAGACCGGCCAGGAAGCAGGTGTACTGGTGGTCGCCGGAGATTGCAGAGCTGCGCGCAGCATGCATCTCCGCCCGCCGCCGGTACACCAGGTTTCGCCGGAGGCGTCGCCGCCCAGACGACGCGGCAGCCCGAGAGGCGGAGCTTTTTCAGGCATACAGGGAGGCTAAAGGTAATCTCCAGGAGACGATAAAGCGGGCCAAGACGGCGGCCCGCGAGGAGCTCCTGGAGACCCTGCAGCAGAACCCATGGGGGCGCCCGTACCTACAGGTCAGGGAGAAACTCCGACCTAGGGCGCCCCCACTGACCCAGAGTCTCCAGCCGCAGCAGCTGGAGCGGGTCATGGGCTCCCTGTTTCCGACGAGCGCGGAGGAGCACGTCCCTCCGCGCATGGCTCCGTCTCTGCCCGACGCGGATAGCACCAGCGAGGACGACGTACCCGAAGTCAGGGTGGGGGAGCTAGGTGCGGCAGTACTCCGGCTTAAACGCCGGAAAATCACTGCCCCCGGACCCGACGGCATTCCTGGCCGTGCATGGGTCCTGGCCCTCGAAGAACTCGGGCCTCGACTGATGGGGCTCTTTAGCGCATGCCTCGAAAGGGGCCAGTTTCCCAAGGTGTGGAGGACGGGGAAACTGGTCCTGATCCGTAAGGCGGGGCGGCCGGTGGACTCACCGTCCGGATACCGGCCGATCGTGTTGCTCGACGAGGTGTGTAAGCTCTTTGAGCGAATTATCGCGGAACGCCTCGTCGAGCATCTCACGAGTGTGGGGCCAGACCTGGCGGATAACCAGTTCGGTTTCCGTCGGGGACGCTCCACCGTGAGCGCGATCATGCGCGTGAAGAGCCTGACGGAGGAAGCAGTCTCGCAGGGCAAGGTGGTGGTGGCGGTGTCTCTTGACATCGCCAACGCGTTCAACACCTTGCCATGGAGCTGCGTTAGGGAGGCGCTCGTGTATCACGAAACGCCTCTCTACCTCCGTCGTATTGTCGGGGCCTATCTCTCGGAGAGGGCCATAGCTTTCCCCAGCTGGCTCGGGCCAGCTCGGCGAGATGTGTCGTGCGGTGTTCCGCAGGGGTCGGTCCTGGGGCCGCTTCTGTGGAACATCGGCTACGACTGGGTGCTGCGGGGTGCGTTGCCTAGGGGTGTCGGCGTAACGTGCTACGCCGACGATACCCTCGTCACGGCGCGGGGTGCAACGTACCAGGAGGCAGCACTCAAGGTCACGACGGGTGTTGCTCGAGTCGTGGGTCGGATACGGCAGCTGGGACTGGAGGTGGCCTTGCACAAGTCCGAGGTTCTGTGTTTTCACAGACCTCGGAACGGTCCACCCGAAGGTTCCAGCATAAATGTGGGAGGCGTTAGCATCGGCATCAAGCCCTCGATGAAGTACCTAGGGATCGTACTTGATAGCCGATGGAACTTCGGACCACATTTCCGAAGTTTGGTCCCCAAGGTGACGCAGGCATCGGTCGCGCTTTCGCGACTGATGCCCAACCTAAAGGGACCCAACGCCTCCTGCAGGAGACTGTACCTGGGGATCGTGCGGAGTATGGCCCTATACGGGGCTCCCGTATGGGCGGATAGGTTGGCGGTCAAGGGGAACGTGACTCTGTTAAACAGACCACTTAGAACCTTGGCCGTCAGAACCGTACGGGGGTACCGCACGATCTCCGGAGAGGCTGCATGTCTCCTAGCCGGGACCCCTCCATGGGACCTGGAAGCGAGAGCCCTTGCGTCATTGTTCCAATGGCGCAAGGAGGCGCTGGAGCGGGACCACAGGCCTGCGTCTCGAGAAATCGAGGACCAGCGGTCCCAACTCCGCCAGGATCTCATGGAGTCATGGAGGGTGCGACTTGAGCAACCCAAGGGGGGTGCCATCTTCATCGCGGCGGTGAGACCGATCATGGATGATTGGCTGCAGAGGCAGCATGGTGACCTCACGTACCGTGCGACGCAGGTGGTTGCCGGGCATGGATGCTTCGGTAGCTATCTGTTTCGCATGCATCGTGAGGTCACACCCCGGTGTCAACACTGCGAGGTTTCCGACGACGACACCGCACTCCACACGTTGGTGGAGTGCTCAGCGTGGGCGAGTCAGCGCCGGGACCTCGTAGTGGGTCTGGGCGTGGATACCCTCTCGCTGGGGACCATGCTTCAAGCCATGGTATCCAGCGGGAGTAGGTGGAACGCGGCCGTGTCCTTCTGCGAGCAAGTCATGCTCGCGAAGGAGGCGGCCGGGAGGGAGAGGGAGCGTACCCTCCCCGCCGAGTTCCGTAGTCGGCGGCCAGGCCGCCCCAGACTACGCGACTACGCCCAAGACTATCGTCCTCCATGATCGGGGCCTGAGGACGGCGGGATCGCCACCCACCGTCCTTACAGAAGCAGGCTAGAAGGGTTGCGTGCTGCGGGGCCTCTTGCCCCATAGCACGCAACCAGATTCACTCACTGACGCGGGATAAAACCCGACCCCAATGACGCGGGATTCTCGTCCCGACCAAACACCCGCAGAGACCACAGGGGTGGTCAAAGTCCGCCGGGCGCCACTGGACATACCCTCTGCTAGTAACCAGGGACGCCCGGCAACGGACGTTAGAGCGGCCGCGGCCTTGGGCCGCGGAATTAAAAAAAAAAAAAAAAAAAAAAAAAGTGATATTATACATTTCTCACTTTTTTACAAAGTTTCACTCCTCATTACAATACAAAACATAATTAAATATAGTACAACGCTATGCAAGGTATCATATTTCATTGTCAGTTTATTGCTGATAGGTTGCACCTGATGTCTGTCCGTTCGTTGACACTTTGGTGTTGTAGTTGATCGCAAAGGGACGTCTCACGCGAACATGCCCTTTCAAATAAGTATAGTCATTTGCTTTACTATTTACTTCGAATAAAAACCGACCAAGTGCGAGCTGGACTCGAGCACAAGGGGTCACTTTGTATGGGAGCCCCCTTAAATATTTGTTTTATTCTGCTTTTTAGTATTTGTTTTATAGCAGCACCAGAAATACATCATCTGTAATAATTTCAACTTTCTAACTATCCCAGTTCATGAGATACAGACGGACGGACGGACGGACAGCGGAGCCTTAGTAATAGGGTCCTGTTTCACCCTTTGGGCACAGAACCCCCAATACTAGACATAAAATAAAAGTAAAGAAAATCATTATATTTCTAAGCTTTCTTATCTACTTTTTTATTATCAAGTTGTAAATTGAAAAGTTGCATGTGTTATTAATAAAATTAAACTATTGTAGCCATTTGTACTTACCTACTTAAGAACTTCTGTTATGATAACAATGAAAGAAGCATTGATATCAAAACAAAAGCTCAACTGGGTAAAATAACCTTCCTATATCAGTTCCGCTTTTACCAATTAGGCTCGCCACGGCAAATGCAAAAATGTTATTTAAAAAATGTCCTTTAATACGGATACCGTGCGACAAAGAGAAATCGTGGACAAAGGGGATCACACCACGCAAAAAAATGATACCGCATATTTTTGACGTAAGGGTATGATAGAATTTGATTTATTTTCCAATTACAATGCAACGTACTTATATGACGTGTGCATGTTGCATTGTAATTGGAAATTCGATGTATTCATTGTAATTAGATAAGCTGTACTATGTAGGTACATAGTACACCTCTAATAGGTAACTTAACAAACTCAATTTTAAATGTTCAGTAACACAAGCTTTATATTTATACACTTACCTACGCTAAATTATATTCTTTCTTTTACAGGTAAGTACTTCGTGGTGTTTTCAGCGGAACTGTTCCTGAAGCGTAAGTTCTATAGTTACCTAAATTTCTCCTGGTATCCTTGAGAGAATAGACAACGAACAGTAATACCTACCTATAATTTGGCTGACTGTAACAAGCAGTGTTAGAACGTAGTTAAGCTTAGCATGACTACGTCCACACCCCAAGTTCGTATTCGAGGTAAATTTTTAAATTCTCGTACTTCGAAATGGAAAAATATTGAACACTAAATCCAGAACTAACAATGTCCAATCAAGTAATAATTTCTACCAAAAATGTCACTGCAAAATTTTGACGGATTTCCTCCTGTCTCCCTGACACTGTACATTCATGTATGCCTATTCTCTAATTGAGCGTCCGCTCCAAACGCATCCTACAATTAGCTTGCCACGTGTGAAGTAGCTGAAGCAGAACGGAACAGATAAAAACTCACTCCTTCACCGAAACGATCGATCGTGGACACAAAAAGAACAATGCGAAGTGCATCGCCTTTTTTCGAAGTCGGATGGCGTGGGTGGCACCGAGGGTGACGGCACCGCTCTGCCTCCCCTAGATTCGAGAGCTTAACGCGCCTGGAAAGTGCTTTTCGGGCGGCTAGATGACAGAAAGGCGTCAACAACGACGGCTACACTATCTAGGAATTAGCTTTGAGAGCAGTTCTTGACAGTTTAAGGGTGTCGGCGTAGTGTAGACGGTCATCCATATTTTTTTCTAAGCAGCCTTGTGTCATAATTTGCTGTCGTGGATATGGAGTAGATGACACTCAGCTTTGCTAAGATTTCGTACAAAGAGCATGTTATTCGAAATTAGTACCTACTAATTTCGCACTTAAAGCACACACATAAAGAGCACTAGTACCTCCCTAGGTACAAGTGCTCTTTATTTGTTTTCTTTTTCAATACGTAAATAACATTAAGTACTTACGTTACTTATACGTTAGCTATTTTTGATCACGTCAGTCTTTGTAATAATGTTTAGAGGGTTTGTTGTTTACTGTTTTTTTATTGAACCCGCACCACGCATTCACTGAAATAAATTGAAGATGAATAGCTATCATAGATTGCATTTAATTTTTCACCGTATTTTGAATGATTCGTACGAAAATTCAAACATATTCATTCGCCGTCCCACATGATGCCACAAAAACGTCCTACAAAACGGAACTTGCATAAATTGGTGTTAAGCTACTGACAACTTGTAAAGTGATGTTTGCAAGTTTGTAGTAAAGTTAGTTACCGCCGGACGCCACTGGAAATACGAGTACCTTCTGCTTGCGAATCAGAGGGGCGTCTCTGTTTCGCAAGCAGAAGGTTACGGACGTGAGAGCGGCGTAAAAAAAAAGAATACTAATGTGATAGTTTTAGTACTCTTTAATCGTGATTTCTTTATATATCTGCTATTAATCCCTAAAAATTAATGACTAAAAATATATATTGTTATTATGTTACCAAGCTCCGACTGCAGAGATTGTCGAAATTTTGGTTTGAATTACAGAGTAGGTTTGAATATTTTATAGGGCCCGGTAACGGCAATAGGCTTGCCCCCTATTACGTGGGACCGAAAAAAATACTGGCAAAGTGTGTGTGTGTAATGCACCTACCGCTTCGGGGATATAGGCGTGATATATGTCTGTCTGTCTGTTTATTATGTACCTACCGATATAAAACAAGATCATATCACCTTATTTGATTTTTTGGTGTTTTTACGTTATTATTCGCGGATAATTAAAACTACATGAATAATTTTTCACATATTTAAATTTAAAATACACTAGCTTAAACCGATATTACGAAATAAAATATGGGAGCAATCTAGAAGTAGGTACCAATCAATTTTATTTAAACCAAATAGGATTTGGTAAAATTCTAAGCTTCGTAGTTAAAACAGTTACTTCTGAATAAATTGAATTATTACGATTTGTCCTACATCAAAATAAGATAACTATTTTGCCTTATATTGCCATCAGTGATATCAATAAACGTGTTATCGTCAAGTGTCGCAATGTAACTGGTCGTTAACCATTAGTAATTACTGGTACCTATGTTTTTACTAAGGTGTACACACATTTGTAAAATTAGTTTAAAGATCATATCAGTTATCGATCAATATTCAATTCGGATAGCTTTAAAAATATTATTCTGCACTGCGTGTTGGCAATAATTTGTAACTGTGTTAGTTTATTAGCCACCTGTGTAATCTATAACGATGCTCATATCAAACTAGTGCTTAAATCTAATATACACACTGTTGTTTAAGAGCATGGACAGACTTTGCAAATAATTTTGTTGGTCCCACGTCATAGGTGGCAAGCCTATTGCCGTTACCGGCCACTATAGAAAATCCATAACCACTCTGTCATTCAAACTAAAATTCTAATAGCCAGGACAGGTGTTACATGCCACTGAAAAGATTATTTTCAATCCGAGCGAGGATGGATACCAATTTAACTACCTACTTAAACTATGCTAATAGTCAATAGTAGGTATCTATTTATTAAAAATAAATATTATCATACTCGTATCACTTTGTAAATAAAAGTGTATTCATTGATAAGGAAGGAATGCAAAGAATCTCCCGCCTCCTCTCACTACCCACTCAGTCTCAAGGTGAACGACCCGAGTTACTTGCCGCCCGCCCGACCACGTGACCCGCCCAACACTTGAGCTAGGTCAGGGTCGGCCCGCGACATCTGTACCGACTTACGCTGACCTCCCGACGGATACACCGTTATCCTGTGAGGAGGCCATTACTGGATGGATTCACCTTGCTTTATCGCGTCGGCAAACCGTCCGATTTTTCCGTTCGACTAGTTTCTGATACGTATTTCAGGTCATGTTTATTGACCTCCTCTTATGTTAGGTCAAGGACCCGTACAGTTACATAATCATGTGTGTAAATTATGTGTTTAGTAGATTTATTCTTTGTAGTGTTTATGTATTCAGTATTTCTGATGAGATCATTAATTCTGATATACTTTCTTAGAACCTAATTATTGTGGTTACTATTATCTTTTGCTCCAGGTCTGGGGACGTACCACTCGAATATTAGATCCTAGCTTGTACGGGCAACTCCGCCTTTGATGTGGAACAGCTTTTATGACGATAATTTTTTCTTGCCATATGATTTTAATGAGACAAGGAATGTTGATCTGAGTTGGGCTTTGTCACTCAGTGAAACCCATCAACCCATGAAAATCCGTTCAGTGATATACGTGTTATATACAGACAGAGAGACAGACATATACAGAATGAAAAATAACCTATCTTCAGTTGCCTGTGGTGGAGCCTCAAACGATCTATGGGGAAAATACACGATACATCCCTTTATGGAAACAACAACCCATATTGTAGGTATGTAGGTCCTATATACTGTTGACAAATAAAGTTTTAATTTTCATAAAACGACTTGAACTTTCAATGTTGCACTTCATTTTGTCAGCCTGTAAGGTTACACGTGAAAAGTCACAATATCATTTCATAGTAATTTTAGCTACCTAAGTACGTCTAGGTTTGATTTTGTTTCTTTTCAATAAAAATATAGATACTTATATCTTCTATGTAAGAAATTGACTTTTATTCTAGAACCGACTCGAATGCAACGAAATAACCGAGTTGATCACGCGTGGTATTTGTGTAATATTATAATTTTATTATTAATTTAAATATACCGTACGTTGGTAAACTGTGCTGGGGCAATTTCATTATTATTTCAATCACCTGAATGTAAATTTATTCAACAATCTCACGAGGTAATTGCGATATGTTCTTCTCGCTCGCCTTCAACGCCTTCCCTGTCCGTCGCGTGGTGCTGCTCGCTACTCCCCACATTCTTATGCGTTCAATCAAACCAAAGTAGTGGTACGCAGTCGCGATTCCCTACATCTCGCCGAGTGGCATTGTTCTTTCCTTTTGTTTTATTATGAAAATTAGACGTCGACGTGCGCTCTATGTTCTTGTGGCAAATGTAACGCGTTTTCGTACTCTGTTAACATGCTGACAATCTCACTCCGAACTAGCAACGTAACACACCGGTTGACCTGTTTCAATCATCTTTGGCAACATATAGAGTTATAGACAAGCAATAAGACAGGTACAAATCACGTCTTTATTGCCAAAGGGGTGGTGAGAGGATGACGTAAGCAAATAGAATACTTATATTTTTTGATAGTCTCACAACCTTAAATAATTTTTTTTCCCTCATTTCTCCCCCATTTTCTCCAATCGAAAAATCCCTTCGACAAAAGCTGCGCCTTGCAACAAAGAACACTTGTGCCAAATTTCATGAAAATCGGCTGAAAAATGCATTTTCCCCCCATTTCTCCCCCATTTTCCCCCCAATCGAAAAATCCCTTCGACAAAAGTTGCGCCTTGCAACAAAGAACACTTATGCCAAATTTCATGAAAATCAGCTGAAAAATGCGGCCTGTAGACCGGAACTGACACACAGACCAACAACGCCAAATCGGCCAGTCCTCGAGTTAAAACTGAGACGCTTCGCTCGCTGCGCTCGCTCGGTCAATAATATACATAGAAAACACCCAAACTCCGAAACAAACATTTGTGGATCACACAAATATCTGATTCGACCCAGGGAATCAAACCCGAGACACCGAAGTCGAAAGCCGATGCACTACCGAACACGCCATCGAAGCAGTCATTAAGTGTCACATTTCATATTGTGTTTAGTTCCTACAGATCAAATATTATATTAGGTGATAATTTCATGCTACAGAGTAATCATTGACGCAGGTACAATAATAATTAATAATAGAGCAATTACCGATGTTTAACATGTGCGCCGCGCCGCCTGAAACAACCTTCTCTGAACTTCTACGATATTAGCAAATCGGTTGTCACATAACTCCTCCTAAACTGCTGGTTTTGATGAAAATTATAGTGTATTTTTAGGTAGAGTCCAGGTTAGTTAAGATTTACAATTGAACCAAAGTAGTTAAGATTCAAAATTAGCGCTGCTGCGTGGCGGTCGTACGAAGTTACAGTAGCGTCAATTCAATTTAATTTTATTGAATTTTATTAAAATCGGTCAGTTTGTTTAGGAGGAGTTTAATTACATACACACGCATAGAAGAAATACGTAAGTACAGGGTGTAGGTAACTTTTAAATGGGTCAGTATGGGAATTTCTGAAACTATAACACATACAAGATCTGTTCTTACGAACCATATTTTCGATTATACTCGTAGTAAAAATAAAAGCTACATTCATATTTTTTAAAACTTGAACCTAAGTACTCAGCCCGGGAATATAACCTGGCCGTTTAGAAAAATTAAACTAATATAATTTCTATTTAAATATCGATTGTGTATGTTTTAAGCAGTAAATGTGAGGTACTATAAAACACGATGTTTAAAATTAAGTAAATGCATTGTTTAAATATACTCGTATTTTAATTTATTATATATTAGGTGTTCGACAGTCATTCACCGAGCCTTTTCCCAACTCAGTTAGGGTCGTCTAAGCCGTCGGTCCCGGTTGTCATACGAACATCTATGGCAGTCGTTAGGGGTAGTTGGAGCCCTAAATCAAAAATCCAACCGGTCTAACTACAGAACTTAGATATCGCCCTTGGGTTGTGGAGGTCAGATGGCAGGCGCCTCACGGAAAATATCGAAGTTCAGCCGAATCGCAGTTATACTGGAAAGCCGACCCCAACTTATACCCCCATTTGATACCCGCACCAATCCATTATTGGGGAAACTTCTCATTTAAAAATTATACAGCTAGGTGATTATTGTAAGCTGGTACTCCATCCTTCTTTACAATGTTACGCATCTAAACGAGTTCCATGTGTATTGAAAAAAAAACTGTACAACTAGTTTAGGAGGAAAGCCGAGGACGGATGGACAGACGGACGGACATGACGACTATAAGGGTTCCGTATGATATATGCGTGATGTGTGTCTGTGTCTGTCCTTTTTATTAATGACATGTTTAGTAATAGTAACACTTACCTACTTACTTCTTAAGACCCACACAATCGATATCTCAATAGAAACTGTGTTAGTTATATTTTTCAAATCATCCGGGTTCACAGTACGAGTTTTAAAAACATATAAATGCAATTTTTTTATTTTACTAAAATTGATGACATGGTTCCAGACCCATTTTAATTCCTGTATTTTAAGAAAGTCATCACCAACGGATATAGTGGTTCTCGAGGAAGGTTTTACTATATTTTTTTTAAATAATTGTGAAGAACTGTAAGAATTGTGCCCACATCACCTAGTGTTTAAGAACAAAATGAGGTTTATAACTTCATATTTATCTGTAATGGAACCCTTGAATTATTAAATCTACCTACAAATCATGAAAAATTACAATCTTTTTTTAATATTATCGAGCTTCATTTTTAAACTGCAAACTAAATACCTATTGTATTCTATCGGTTTAAATAAAGAACAGAAAAGAATTATCAACTTTAATCCATTAAGGACAAGTTCTATATGTGAGTCTCAAAAGCTTACACAAAACAAGTTCAAAGAGTTCGCTAACAGAGCCGTCTGATAGGTTTGTCTTTTCTGCGCTATTTCAAAATCTTGCCTCTATACGTTATTAGATCATGAGTTTACGCCGCTCAAATAGCAGTATTCAGCCGACCAAGTAAATATAGGTCAAAAGAAGTTATTTCTAAGATGCAATCTTGAATCGCCCTAATGCAATCTAAAAATTAAATTGCAGACAAAGGCAAACACAACAATATTGGAACCTTTCAAGACTTTTGCGCCGAACGTTTTACTCTACTTTTATTTGTCCGAAAACGTTGCAATTGAATGCAATTCGATGAGGAATATTGAAACCTCAGTGGGCGATGCAAGTATTCCTCATAGCTCGTACGTTTGCACGCACCAGGGGGCCGTAGGGGGAGCAGGGTACACGGTGCAGAGGGGCATGGGGTGGGGGACCGCCGCGTCGCCACCACAGTCATCCACCCCCTCCTTTTGGAAACCTACACGCAAATACTACGTACACGTTTGCTTGGCAACATTTCATGCTTAGTGTGTACAAATATTGTTCGGTAGCGCAACAAACTGTGCGAAGGGAATACCGTCATAAGCAGCGGCCCCGTAACGGCTACAATCAAACGTACCCTCAATGATTCATACTGCACCAGGCGCTCCTCGTCTGTACAATATACTCAGCTTCATTTGATATGCAATTAAAATGCATGAATTCGTTTTAGAAAAGGTCTCATTAGAGTCATTAGGCAATACCTGCTATTATATACTTACGGAAAGCATTCTCAAAGGACTACGTTAAAATCTCTATAAAATTTCTACTTCTCAATTCATTTCTAAGTTAATTTTAAATTAGTGAATACTCTTGTGAAACTAGAGTTTGATTCTAAAACTATATAAAAAAGTCACTAAGGAAGTTGGGGTGATCTTTAGGCAAGCACACCTTAAGTTGGGTTAATATTTATAAAGTAGGTATATAGTAGGAACTTGTGTGACATGATAGATCACTAGGTATACCTTTGTGTTTTTTATTTGGGTTTTCCACAAATACTTCTTTTTTTTCTTTATTATATTCAAGAAAGACTATTTTCACATACTCTTACCAGCCTGCTCATCCACGTGTTCAGAATGATCAAACTTATAGTGTATCCCAGTGTCTAGAAGGAGAATTATACCACAGTACCTACAAATAATTACATATTTATATTAGCCGTTAGTCAGTACCTACCTACAATGTCCAATACCTACTACATACATGCAAATGGTCATGGGAAAAGCTTGGCTTATATTGTAATATTTCACAGCCAACTGTAAACACTTCATATTGATCTAAGCAGAGTTGTTAGAACTAGCATTATAATGATATTTGTCACAAAACTTGATCACGAGTAAAATCAGAAAACCTTACACGAGCTTTTTATCTTGATAAAATTCATTAAAATGTTCACGTTATAACTACTTAGGTAAGTACATAGTTATCAGAAATGTATTACTTATTAATAATATGAAAAATTTGGTCACATAAATGCACACTTGCATTTACGTAAACCGAAGTGTGCTGAGGGGAGTCTCGCCTGTTAAGAGAGATTGGAACAAATGGACCGTCATGAGCCGGTAGTACTTTCACTTGGAAAATAGCAAGTAAAAATTTCAAAATTCTTTAGGTACTCCAAATTTTTATTTTTCACTTGTATGTCGCTTATGCTCGATCCTAGGGGATGATATCCTTTTACTACAATTGATGAAAATTTAAACAAAACCGTCCCAGCTGTTTAACTTTGGGGAGCTCAGGGAATCATAGGAAACCTAACATCGATTTTTTTACACGGTCACAACACTTCCCTATTTATAGAATTGTGAATGTCAAAATTATGTCTTTTTTTTTTTTTTTTTTTTTTTTAGTTCCGCGACCAAGGCCGCGGCCGCTCTAACGTCCGTTGCCGGGCGTCTCTGGTTACAAGCAGAACGTATTTCCAGTGCCGCCCGGCGGACTTTGACCACCTCTGTGGTCTCTGCGGGGGTTGGGTCGGGATGAGGATCCCGCGTCGTTGGGGTAGGGTTTTATCCCGCGTCAATGAGTGAATCTGGTTGCGTGCTATGGGGCAAAGGCCCCGCAGCACGCAACCCTTCTAGCCTGCTTCTGTAAGGACGACGGGTGGCGATCCCGCCGTCCTCAGGCCCCGATCATGGAGGTCGATGGTCTTGGGCGTAGATGAGTCTGCGGCGGCCTCGCCGCTGACTACGAAACTCGGCGGGGAGGACACGCTCCCTCTCCCTCTCGGCCGCCTCCTTCGCGAGCACGACTTGCTCGCAGAAGGACACGGCCGCGTTCCACCTACTCCCGCTGGAGACCATGGCTTGAAGCATGGTCTCCAGCGAGAGGGTATCCACGCCCAGACCCACTACGAGGTCCCGGCGCTGACTCGCCCATGCTGAGCACTCCACTAACGTGTGGAGTGCGGTGTCGTCGTCGGAAACCTCGCAGTGTTGACACCGGGGTGTGACCTCACGATGGATGCGAAACAGATAGCTACCGAAGCATCCATGCCCGGTAACGATCTGCGTCGCACGATACGTGAGGTCACCATGCTGCCTCTGCAGCCAATCGTCCATGATCGGTCTCACCGCCGCGATGATGGTGGCACCCCACTTGGGTTGCTCAAGTCGCACCCTCCATGACTCCATGAGATCCTGGCGGAGTTGGGACCGCCGGTCATCGATTTCTCGAGACGCAGGCCTGTGGTCCCGCTCCAGCGCCTCCTTGCGCCATTGGAACAATGACGCAAGGGCTCTCGCTTCCAGGTCCCATGGAGGGGTCCCGGCTAGGAGACATGCAGCCTCTCCGGAGATCGTGCGGTAGCCCCTTATTGTTTTGACGGCCAAGGTCCTTAACGGTCTGTTAAGGAGCGTTGAGTTGTTGGCCGTCAACCGCGCCGCCCATACGGGAGCCCCGTATAGGGCCATACTCCGCACGATCCCCAGGTACAGTCTCCTGCAGGAAGCGTTGGGTCCCTTTAGGTTGGGCATCAGTCGCGAAAGCGCGACCGATGCCTGTGTCACCTTGGGGACCAAACTTCGGAAATGTGGTCCGAAGTTCCATCGGCTATCAAGTACGATCCCTAGATACTTCATCGAGGGCTTGATGCCGATGCTAACGCCTCCCACATTTATGCTGGAACCTTCAGGTGGACCGTTCCGAGGTCTGTGAAAACACAGAACCTCGGACTTGTGCAAGGCCACCTCCAGTCCCAGCCGCCGTATCCGACCCACGACTTGAGCAACACCCGTCGTGACCTTGAGTGCTGCCTCCTGGTACGTTGCACCCCGCGCCGTGACGAGGGTATCGTCGGCGTAGCACGTTACGCCGACACCCCTAGGCAACGCACCCCGCAGGACCCAGTCGTAGCCGATTTTCCACAGAAGCGGCCCCAGGACCGACCCCTGCGGAACACCGCACGACACATCTCGCCGAGCTGGCCCGAGCCAGCTGGGGAAAGCTATGGCCCTCTCCGAGAGATAGGCCCCGACAATACGACGGAGGTAGAGAGGCGTTTCGTGATACACGAGCGCCTCCCTAACGCAGCTCCATGGCAAGGTGTTGAACGCGTTGGCGATGTCAAGAGACACCGCCACCACCACCTTGCCCTGCGAGACTGCTTCCTCCGTCAGGCTCTTCACGCGCATGATCGCGCTCACGGTGGAGCGTCCCCGACGGAAACCGAACTGGTTATCCGCCAGGTCTGGCCCCACACTCGTGAGATGCTCGACGAGGCGTTCCGCGATAATTCGCTCAAAGAGCTTACACACCTCGTCGAGCAACACGATCGGCCGATATCCGGACGGTGAGTCCACCGGCCGCCCCGCCTTACGGATCAGGACCAGTTTCCCCGTCCTCCACACCTTGGGAAACTGGCCCCTTTCGAGGCATGCGCTAAAGAGCCCCATCAGTCGAGGCCCGAGTTCTTCGAGGGCCAGGACCCATGCACGGCCAGGAATGCCGTCGGGTCCGGGGGCAGTGATTTTCCGGCGTTTAAGCCGGAGTACTGCCGCACCTAGCTCCCCCACCCTGACTTCGGGTACGTCGTCTTCACTGATGCTATCCGCGTCGGGCAGAGACGGAGGCATGCGCGGAGGGACGTGCTCCTCAGCGCTCGTCGGAAACAGGGAGCCCATGACCCGCTCCAGCTGCTGCGGCTGGAGACTCTGGGTCAGTGGGGGCGCCCTAGGTCGGAGTTTCTCCCTGACCTGTAGGTACGGGCGCCCCCATGGGTTCTGCTGCAGGGTCTCCAGGAGCTCCTCGCGGGCCGCCGTCTTGGCCCGCTTTATTGTCTCCTGGAGATTACCTTTAGCCTCCCTGTAAGCCTGATAAAGCTCCGCCTCTCGGGTTGCCGCGTCGTCTGGGCGGCGATGCCTCCGGCGAAACCTGGTGTACTGGCGGCGGGCGGAGATGCATGCTGCGCGCAGCTGTGCAATCTCCGGCGACCACCAGTAAACCTGCTTCCTTGCCGGTCTGGGTGTAACCCTAGGCATCGCCGCATCACAGATTTGCGACATGGCTCTCCTGAACCACTCCGCCTCGGCATCCACATCGGCAGGCCGGTCCGTTGCCGGAATCCAGGCCTGCACGATGGATGCCTCCAGGAGAGCCTCCCGATCCAGATGGTGAAGTGCCCAACGCGGATCCGGGGGATTTTCTACCGGCTGTGGGAGGTCAGGTGGGGGGACGACATCGAATCGGATGTACCGATGGTCCGAGTGCGTCTCCTCACCCTCCTCCACGTGCCAGCCAGTAATACGGGTGGCGAGGGCAGACGTCGCGAACGATACGTCCACGACCGAGCTGGTCCCCCGCCGCCAGAAGGTGGCGACATTCCCCCGGTAGAGGACTTCCAGACCACGTGTTCTGGTCCAGTCCTCGAGAAGCCTCCCCTTGTCCCTGGTTTCCCGGGAGCCCCACGCCTCACTCCAGGCGTTGAAGTCTCCCAGGAGCAGGACAGGGCGAGGACGGCACGCAGCGAAGACGACATCGAGCTCAGTGAGCCATAGCTCAAACTGAGTCTCGTCCAGTGTCGGCGAGATGTAGGTGGCCACGACTGCCAACCCATCATATTCTGCCGCAACACACCCGCGACCCCTTGCAATGATAGCAAGGCGTGAGTTGTCTGCGGCGGACCCCCCGAAGATAAAACAGGCCGAGCCGTCCTCGTCCACCGGGCTTCCCGGGTGGACGTAGTACGGCTCGGCGACCACGGCCAAGTTTATGGACCACTGCCGGATGCTCTGGTACAGAAGATCCTGAGCAGCGCGGCAGCGGTTCAAATTCACTTGCAGGATGCGGATATGGGCGTCAGACATTAATGGACGTCCATATCAGCATCCCGCCGAGAAACGTCTGGCCGTGCAGTAGCGGCACCCCCACCGCTCTCAGCGGACGGACGAGGCTTTGGCCTCGAGGCGGCGCAGGTTGTGCTGCCGACCCGGTGGTCCGCAGTTTTGCCCTCCGCCTCGCATCTAAAGCAGCGAGGCGGGGCATCACAGGCACTTGCCTTGTGACCGGGCCGGCTGCAGCGGAAGCACCGATCGCCCACGGTGGCTTCCGCTGTGCACTGCACTCCGACGTGCCCCACCACCATGCACCGGAAACATCTGGTTTCCCGGGCACGAAGGAGGTGCACCTGCGCCTTTAGGAAGCCCCCTACGAGGAGGCTTCGTCCGTCCGTCACTTTCAGTGCCGCCGCGACGGGGCACTGGACGACTGTCATCCCATGACCAGTGGAGCCGAAGGAGATGTCTCCAGCCTTCACCTGGTCACGGGGGCAGCCGCCCGCCTCCACGACGGCGGAGATTACTTCCTCCGTCGTGGCCGCGTCATCCAGACCCGTGATGCGCAATGCAGCGCATTTGGTGGGCCTGGTGACGCGGACGGCTTCTGCGTCCAGCGCATCCCTAAGCTGCGCTGCTAGGGCGTCAGCTTTAGGGCCGCTGGAGGCGCCGGAGACCTCGAGGAGGCGAGCCCCGGTGCGTGTCGTCTTGCACCGGAGACCCCCCTGGATATCGAGGGCTGAGAGGTTGACTGAGGACTTCACGGTCCTCAGGACATCAGCGTACCCCACACCCCTCTCCACACCCTCCGTCGTCACCGTAAGGACGACGGCTGTGGAGCGAGGAGCACGGGGCCTCTTCGGTGCCTTCGCCGCGGCGGCTTTGGCCACTTTCTTGGCCGCTTTCTTGGCGGCCTTCGTCTTCCTCTTCTTGGCCCCCACTACCTCCCATCCCTCCCGTCCGGAGGGATGTAAAGGAGCAGCGGGAGCGTTAGAGGAAGAGGAGGCGGCAGGGGTGCCGCTCTTCTTGCCGCGCCCCTTCGCCTTCCGCGCCTGGGCCGCGGTCTCGGCCGGCAACCGGTACGCTGGAGCGGACTGGGGCGGAGCGGGGCGGCGGACAGCGGGTGTGCCGCTTGGTCCTGGAGCGGGAGAACCGCTAACAGCCGCCGCGTATGAGAACGCGGGACGTGCTAGCGGAGGGCGGTACGCCCGGTCCTCCAGGACCGCGAGGCGCCTCTCGATCGCCGTCAGGACCTGTACCATAGTCGGCACAGGCTGTGGCGGCGATCCGGGCGCCGTGTTGGGCACCGTGGTGGGCGCCATGGTGGGCGCCGTGGTGGGCGCCTTTTTGGACGCCGTGGTTGGCGCCGTCGTGGGCGCCTTGGTGGGCGCCGTGGTGGGTGGCGCCGTCTTCGGCGCTGGTCCAGCCGTCGGAGGAGGAGGCGGCAGCATGGGACCGGGAGGCGCCTTGACCACCTTGGTCAAGTCAGCGACCTCCCGCCACAGGTCATCCATCTGCTTCCTGGAAGCAGCGAGCTCCGCCTCCAGGCTCGTCACCTGCTTCCGGAGCCTCGCCTCCTCCTTAGTGACGCTCCGCGCGAGGAGCTTGTTGAGGGAAGATTGGGCTTCATCCACCAGTGAAGCCACAATCTTCTTCCTCCCCGCCACGTTTCTGTTGCCCCGCATGGCCGCGTTCATGCGGGCAAAAACGCTCATCAGCTCCCGCGCGGGCGGCCCACCGATTTCCCGGCGACTTCGCTGGGACAGTTGGACCGAGGACGGAGGAGGAGTTGGCGGCCGCCTTCTGTACGCGTCGAGACGCGTACGCACCGTCTTGACCGGCACCTCCTCCTCCGAATCGGAGGAGAGGAAGGACCCCCACCCGGAGCAGCTGGTGCTACGGTCGCGCGGCGGCCCCCCCTTCTCCTCGAGGGTCCTCTTCTTCGTCGCAGAAGAGTGGCCCTTCTTCTTCACACTGCTGGGAGCTGACCCATCGTCAGTCCCAGCAGCATCAGTTCCTTGGGGCGTCGACATCGCGCTGCGACTAGGCAGCGCGGCGCGAGCCCCCAAATCGATAGGCATCGGAGTCATTTGTTCGTGCATAAGGTCGTCGGCCGACACCGCCCGGGATAGGGCAGTGTCGGGACCGGGGGTCTCTACAGGATTATTCATTGTAATAATAAAATCGCTTTTAATGGTCACAAGTAAGGATTAAGACGTTCGGTCACCCAACCTGCCACTGCGTTACCGTGGTCAAGTTGGGGTCCAGGGCGGACGGCGAGGACGTAGAATTAATCACTTGGGGCCCCGCCCCTCAAAATTATGTCTGTCCAAACACGTGACTTACGCGTACATTGTTAGTGTGTATGTGTGTGGCATTCTTACTCTTGGATTATAATGTAAATTGAGCGTTACCTACATAGACACAGTTAACATTATTGTTACCAAATTACCGCTCAAGCCGTTCCTAACATCGCATGGAATTGCTAAACGTTGGGACAATTCAGCAAAAGGCAGAATACACAATCTGCCAGTGACGTACACGCATAAACACTGCAACTCCCCAGGGCTTGCCTCACAAAGTCTGACTGATTCGCAATGCAAAACGCATTGGACGCCCACCTATCTAATATTGCTCGATGTATTTTGAATAATTGTTGGGCAGTCAGCACGTCACCCGCCGCCTGATTGCGTTCACAAAGAGACACAAGGCTTAGGTAGAAAATGTCTTGACAAGGATTTGCGGTGGCGAACGACGCATCAGTTTTGTTGAGACCAATCTCCGTACTTTTTTAGCAATAGAGAGTGATGTCTTTGATTAAGTACCAGCATAAACACGTGAGCACAGAATAGGGAATAGTATGTAAGTACTTACAGTGAGGCTAAAATTTAACTTAACAAGACTGTAAAAAAATACTAGAAATGTCGTCTCATACATTTTTAGATTTTATATGATGCTTTTGTCATACTACGCAATCTATACCAAAATGCAAATTAATTGGTCTCTTTGACAATTTTTAACCCAAAAATATAACCTATAATATTTAAAAGCGTCGGCTTGCTGTCAGCTTAAATAGCTTTGTAATCTTAACGAAAACAGACAGCACTTGATGCAAGAAATATTATATACTTATTTTTTATTACATTACAACGTTATACAATACAGCTTTTACAGCGCTTTCATAGGTAAGTGGAAACTTTTAAACAACATTGTTCTTAGACGACTACAAAATAATCTATGGTCTCCTTTTATTCGAAACACAAAACTTTTCTTTACAATTTGAAGCAATGGCAGTGGTAACAAAAATTCAATGCTTTTCTCTCACGTTTGTATGAATCCTTTTTGTGCCTTTTGAAACGATTCAAGACCGAATTAATAAACGAACTTGTTTACTGTTTCTCTCCACTTTAAATAAATAATTGAATGTATAAAAGCGAGAAATTTCAAAGCCTTCAAGTTTATTAACTGCGTAACGTAGTTTTTTGGGCAACAGAGTAAAATGCACGTGCAAAAGAAAAGCTAGTACTAGTAAAACATTAATATCAATTTGTCACGTTTTAATTTTTGGAAAATTTTACATTGGAATTTTTTATTCTAACCGAATCCCAGGGCTGCATCCTATCATACATATTCGGGCGTTCGGGGTTGGTAGGTACGCACTCGGAAGATAAAAAAAGGGAATTCCTCTTTTGTCAAATTTTCTTTTAAAGTAAAGTCATCTGTAATGGTTTTTAGACGTTCGCGTTTTGAATTCATTTTAATAGTTACCTGTTATTTTACACACACACACACACATCACGCCTATATCCCCGAAGGGGTAGGCAGAGGTGCATTCCACACCCACAATTTGCCAGTATTTTTATTCCCACATAATAGGGGGCAAGCCTAAAGCCGTCACCGGACACATTTATAATGGGGTATGTCCAAAATCAGTCTAACTACAGAACTTCGATATCGCCCATGGATTGTGGAGGTAAGATGGCAGTCGCTTCACGGAAAATATCGAAGTTCAGCCGAACCGCAGTTAGACTGGAAAGCCGACCCCAACTGACTTGGGAAAAGCTTCGGTGAATGATGTCCAAAATGGCCGAATAAATTTAATTAAAAGTAGCAGCTATACTGTATATTCGAAAAAAATTGAAACCCGTTGCTTTGCGATGAAATGTTAATGAAAGGTAACAAAATCTTACGTGTCAGCCACTATGGCACAGCCAATTAAAGTCCTGGTAGTCTCGGACTATCAGGAAACGTCAGGCAATAAATAAGGTTATTAAAATGAAGTCATCTGATTGTTAAAATACATTACATTATTCTAACTGCTGCTCCTACTTAATTTACTAGATGACTTAAGTATGAAGAAGAACAGCAATGGGGTGTAGATATTTATAATAACGTACGGTTTATTGGCTGACTTTTCCAGTGTTACAAGTAAAACAAAGATAATTAAAAGTTTGTAGGTATAACGAAGGTTTTCAGTAGGCAAATGCGAATTTCTAGATTGAACTCTACAATTTATACAAAAGTTTTATAATAGGTAACATTATTTCTAAAAGGCTTAGTGGATAATCAATCCATTAATTTTTTTATAATACACTAGCTTTTGCCCGCAACTTCGTCTGCGCAAGATTACGTCTAGTAGCTCTCAATATGTAATGTCTTCATAAATTATTGTCATGTGTTATTCTGATGAATGGTCTACATTACTGGCAAGTTTCATTAAAATCAGTTTTTGTGGAGAAGAGGCACACCTTTATAATATTTAGTAGGATTAAGAAATCCTCGAGTAACGAATGAACAAGAGCCATTATTATATTCTATAACTAGCTGTTGCACGCAGCTCCGCCTGCGTGTTACTTTAGATCTACATAACTTTTTTATTTATGAAGCGATTGAAAACCAAACCGCAAGTCAAATAAAAAAATCAAATCATTTCTGAGATTAGCGTGTTCAAACATTCAGACAAACAGACAAAAGTTCTAAAAACCATTAATAGTGAACTCCACTGCGGGTG
Source organism: Nudaria mundana (assembly GCA_963556515.1). Classification (NCBI taxonomy): domain Eukaryota; kingdom Metazoa; phylum Arthropoda; class Insecta; order Lepidoptera; family Erebidae; genus Nudaria; species Nudaria mundana. The sequence goes on from OY748286.1 coordinate 26,357,966, forward strand.
ACGTAACCTGTTCTGAAGAGCTCTTCAATCTGATCCCACCCTCTTCCTTCCGATCCCGAACAACGCGTGCCGGGCAGAGATGCCACTCCCACACAGTGGATAGCATGTTCGCGAGAACGTTTTAACCGTTCGTTTCTCTGCCGAACGATAGTGGCCTGGAACGCCCTGTGCACGTGTTTCCTCCCACATATAACCCTGGGTTCTTTAAGCGGAGCGTGAAGAGGCACATCAGTAGGTCGTCAAGTTGAGGGCCACTCTCTATCGTATTGTATGCTGTGAGAGTGGCCCACAATCGCTAGACGTCGTCACGACTTACCACCAGGCGGGCGGCGTCAATTTGGCGAACCCAATATAAAAAATAAAAAAAACCTACGACAAACTTATTATTTACGGTTGGTACAGTACTCGGGTTAAGGGATCGAACCGCAAAATTAAGTTGTTTTTATTGTACATACTTTTCCGGGATAAAAAGTACCCAGCGTGGTGCCCAGGATATTAAAGAATAATTATACCAAGTTTCATCGTAATCGAACCGGTAGTTTTTGCGTGATGCCTGAACAGACAGACAAAAAAAATTATAATCACATTTTTGGGTTCGGTGTCGGTCTAGTAACACCCCCTGCCATTTATATTTTTGATATCTTCAATGTACAGAATTTTCACTTCTACAGATTTATTATACGTATAGATGAACTTGGCGTTCTGTTCTGCAGAAGTTAAATTGGAGTCAATTACAACTTGCAGACGTTTCAGTGTTTATCGGACAAGAGAAACTGCCTGCAACATAACAACGGGACTAATCTAATGTACTAACGAAGTATACATTAACTATTCAAATTATTTACAATCAGATTATGAATGATGTCCATAAAACAACTACCAGTAAAAGCTTGAGCTCGTTGTGGTGCTACTACTCGTAGTTTAGCAATAATTAATGCATGTATGTAAATACATAATAATTTCACACGTTGATGAATTAATGATGTTCGCATTTTATGCATAAATGCTTCGGTAAATTATAGAGTCCGTATGACATTCAATGTTTGTTAGGACGCTGTTTGTGGAGGACAACGGGATAAATTAAAGCATTGAATAGGTACATGATTTAAAGGTACATGACGTTTTAAATCGTGTATTCGATGATTTTACTTTGTACGAAATTAAAATTGGTACATTTGCAATTCAATTTTTTTGTTTATTGTACATTAAAATATATACACAAGTCGGTAATTTTTAAAACAATATGCACAAAGGCGTGCTTAAGTCAAAAATATGACTTTTCTGCCAGCAGACCTTAGAGGTTTACAGGATAAAGATGATTATTGTAGAGAGAAGCAGTGTGTTTAACAAGAAGTTTAAAATAAATATATTATTAATAAATTAAATTCGACGGCTACTCCACAGGTGCAATGATGCGGAGATATACAAGGTGTACCCAGCCGAAGGAAAGTGACAATGCGGAAAGTTGTGTCGTCCAACATTGTACCGATGTTGGGCGATGGTAGCGCCTGTATCCATAACCCTGACTCCCATTCTCTAACAGCTAGTAGGCGTGCACGCTCTGAAACATTGACAGAAGTGTCAATTAGTGTATTAATTCTCAATTTACAGAGCGGCGAATCCTACAGTCGCTGTGAGCCTAGGCGTGTGGGCAGGTCAGTGTCGGGGTAAGACATCCTCCAAGCATTTATGGCCTCGGTCTTGCATCGCACCTCGGAATCAATCAGTGTATTTGACAAAATTTTCCTGATTAGATTAATAAATTAATAGATAACTAAGTAAATACATACAACTTTTTACTCATTTTTAAACTCGTCTAATATTAACTGAATGTAAGTAGGTACCTGAACAGCGATACCTATACATAACATACATTAAACTTAAAATTAATAAACCACATTCCTTGAATCGAACACATCAGAAATCGTCTTTTAAAATATTGCTAAAAATCGAGTGCCGGAACATGCAAGGACATGAAGCGCTAAAAAGGGTGGCACTCTAGTGTGTCAGTCTAACTCAAATTGTATCATTGCATATAATAGCGGTGCTTTCAACGTGTATAACAAAGCGTGAAGAAAGTAGGCATTATTTTGTTGTCAACTATCCATATTACATACATTATAAGGTAAAATTATATTAGAAATGTTAAAGTAAAATATAATGTATATTTTATGGTATGATTATGGTATTATTGCTATTAAATATGATTTATCCTTTCGATTGTCGGTACTTGGTGGCACTTCATAACATAGTTTAAAACAAAGTGACCCGTTCCGTATCCTCAAAACTACGCAACGGATTTTGATGCGGTTTTCACCAATGTATAGAGTGATTGTCGAGGGAGGTTTTTGTGTATATAATATGTCAAGCGGGCGAAGCCGCAGGCGTCCACTAGTATACCTGTCAAAAATTAAATAAAGTTACTCCACATATTCCACTATTTTTTTTATAGAATAAGCTGATCGGTTTCTCCTCAAAGGTTCTTATAAACTATTCTAACCTAACTAAGACTGCTTCGGTGGCGTAGTCGGTACTGCACCCGCTTTCGACGCCGGAGTCTCGGGTTCGAAGTCTGGTCGGGACAAACTTTGTGTGATGACATATACGTTTGTACCGAAGTCTGGATGTTTCCTATGTATAATATGTATGCATTTACATAAAAATGTACCTATGTAAGTATTTATATCAGTTTCATCATCTATTACTCATATCACAATCTCTGCTTAGTTTGAGACTAGATGGCGGTGTGTGAATTGTCCTAACATATTTATTTATTCACATCATTGTTAATATTTAACTACATTATTACATTAAAGAAATTAATCTTCTAGCTAATCATAGCTGACATTCAACAGAGTGAGGTTAAATCTAAAAGGCGATGTGACTCACAGTTGTGTATCTCATTTTTACGCTTTTCTTATTAAAACAAATATATTGACAAGCTTTTTTTAACATTATGAATAAAAACTCATTAAAAGCACCCGGAATAGAGACAGATTGTTCATTTATACGCCATGCAATTTTGTGTCACGGCCATAAACTAGCTAGGTACCTGATTAAATACCTTGTAGTAGTTGGGTGTAGGACCCATGTTTTACAAAAAAATCCCAATTTGTAATTGGTATCTGTGAATCACACAAATATTTTCTAACCCATAAACCGAACCTGAGACAACACATTTGTTGGCTCACCTTCATCATATTAAACTACAACCGAAGTAGTCTAGCTAGAGTCTAGTTATTAAGTTGATGGCACTTAATTACAATACGAGTAGGTAGTAAGTATTAGTTAGTGGTTGGAACCCGTTTTCATATTTACCCACAAATATAATTAGTAAAGATAACGTATAATTACCAATGACTTCTAATCTATGTATAGTTATGGGCGACTCTCTGCATTGAGGGGTGGAGAGGGTGGGCTAGGCACTAGGCACTATCGAGGGGGATAGGGGGCACAGACCACCGTTAGATCGATTCCTACAGTAGATATTATTCTGTGGTAATTAGAATTCGCGCTTGGAGTTAGTACTTGTTATGGTGCAGTGGGTTATATCTAGACTAGAGCTAGTGCAGGCCATGTGTATCGTGTTGAGATAATCTTCCAATGATAAATTGCGGGTGTTTGCATTTAATTTACTTATGTAGGTACTGCATTATGTATATGATTAAAACCTTCGAATTTTAAATAGTATAAGGTAAGGTTATTCGCTAAACAGTAAGCGCTTCAGAAATATTAGATTTAATTTATCATTTACAAATTATATATAGGTACACTCTAACTTTCTACTTTAAATTTAGCAAACAGGCGTAAAGGCTTTTTAGAATGTCTATACATCTATGTAGTATATATTGGATATGAAACGTGAACTAAAAGTCCACTCTCACCATGTTTAATAGAGTTATAGACGGAGGTGCGGCACGAAGGTGAGGCTGGACGAGACCCATTCAGTCCCTACCTAGTAAGTAGAAAAAAACTTGCAGCGCACTTCTCCATTACGGGTGTATGAATTTTTTCAAAATACATAGCATCGTAGTCTCGCTTTTAGTATTTTTATTGAGGCTTTTACCGTATTCAATACTAATCAAATACTTCCTAATGTTACTTGCCTAATTGTTAGATAGATACGGAAGTTTGTTAAAATTGCGTAAGTATTATGTTGTGCAAGGAAAATAGTGCTGGGCCCAACCCGTAGCGTGGGGGTACAGATAAATAGGTAGACATATACGTCGTATGGACGTCATAGTGCTGTATAATTAAGATTCATGTTGTTCTAAATATAACATCACCAAGGTACAGGTGCTGTATAATTAAGATTCATGTTATTCTAAATATACCATCACCAAGGTACAGGTGTATGTATTCTTTAGAGATAAATGATCACAAAAATGAATGTCTTCGGCCGGAATCGATACTGCGACCTTTCCCTAATAAGGCATTCCCCTTGTTATCCACTAGCTCTGCTCTGAACGCAGGTACAATTCCGGCCGATGACATTCGTTTTTGTGATTTATGATTTTTTTTAATTATAATTATGCTCGAACATGCTGAGATTCTATTCGTGGTATAATGCAAATTAGGTTATGTCCCGGCTGTTGAAAATTTGAACTACAGAGCGGTTTTTTTGGACATTCTCATACAACGTCATCTAGCCCAATTTAAGCTAATTAAAAAAAAAACAAGCTTGTGCTATGGGATCGAGACGACAGATAAACATACTTATATATTTCAATATACTTTTTATACATATTATACATAGAATACACCCAAACTCCGAAACAAATATTTGTGGATCACACAAATATTTGATTCGACCCGGAATCGAACCTGGGATCTCAGGGAAGGCAGACGCATACTCACACCACTGCGCCACCGAGGCCATCTAAATACTTATTTAAGAATAGTAAAAACAAACTCATTCCTTTGAAAATACAGGAATATTCTTTAGAGACTGATTTATTATGTATCATTCAATTAAAATTGCGGTCAAAAATTGGTTGAAGCATATTTAATTATGTTTTAGAATGAACATTTAGAATGATAAAATTAAGTTACCTATGATTATAGAATCAAAGAGAATCAATTTCATTTATTCAGTTTAGGCACATAAAGAGCACATATGAATGTCAAAATTTTACAATTTTGTCAAGTAATATTATAAAAATACTAAATTAAGTAAGTACATAAATAACCATTAGAAAATGATTCTTTCGCTGGTTCGGTAAGTTGGTTCTCCTGAGAAGAGACCAGCAAGAAACTCAGGTAGATTATCCATTTTCTTTTTTAATATTGTTTTGTTTACATTGTTACAATTAGTTTCTATTGTATTATACGAGTGGCCAACAACAGAAGATTAGGGTGACCATGCATTTTTATCATTAAGATATTCGTCTACATTATAGTAGCCTTTCATCATCAAACATTTTTTAACTACTATTTTAAACTTATTAAGAGGCATGTCAACCAAATCCTGAGGAATTTTATTATAATTTTTTATACATTTGCCAACAAACGAATTACCAACTTTATGAAGTCTAATTTTTGTCATTGCCAATTTATTTTTATTTCTTGTATTAAAATTATGGTTATCGGAATTTTTTTTGAATAGATCTATGTTCTTCCGTACATATAAGATGTTGTCGTAAACATATTGAGAAGCAACTGTTAAAATATTAATTTCTTTATATAATTCTTTCAGCGAGTCACGGGGTCCGAGTCTATAGATTGCTCGTATAGCTCGTTTCTGTAATATGAATATTGTCTCAATATCGGCAGCTGAGCCCCACAGCAGCAGACCATATGACAACGCTATGAAAGTAGCTAAAATAAACTAATCGTGCCGTTTTTTCGTCAGTCAGAGACCTTATCTTTCTAACCGCATAGGCAGCTGAGCTAAGTCTTCCTGCCAAGGCTGTGATATGAAGACCCCATTGTAGTTTACTATCTAGAGTTATCCCAAGAAAAACTGTGGTATTGACTATTTGAACTAATTCATTATTCATAGTAATATGAGTATCCACCTGTCTAACATTGGGCATAGTAAATTTTACACATTTTGTTTTCTTCGCATTGAGCAGCAAGTTGTTACTTGTGAACCAATGCAATATTTCCGAAAGGGTATTATTTACATCGTCAAGTGCTACTTTTTGTCTATCACTTTTAAAAATTAATGATGTGTCATCAGCAAATAATACTATCTCACAAAGATTTTTAGTGAAATAAGGAAGATCGTTTACGTATATTAAGAATAAAAGGGGTCCTAATATAGAGCCCTGGGGTACTCCCATGACTAATGAGGCGCCAGAAGAGTCGGTGCCATTAATGTTTACTTTTTGTACTCTACCAGTGAGGTAAGACTCGAGTAAGCCAAGTGAGCTGTTCGAAACACCATAATAACCTAATTTTAGTAGCAAAGTCCCATGATCAACACAATCAAAAGCTTTTGATAGATCACAAAATATACCAATAGCATCCTGCTTTTCCTCCCAAGCATCAAATATATGTTTCACAAGTGCAACTCCTGCATCCGTTGTGTTCCTGCCTTTAGTGAAACCAAACTGTTTGTTATGAAGTAACTTATTGTCTGTAAAATGTGAAAGCAATTGATTAAATATTATTTTTTCAAAAATTTTACTGAGGGATGGGAGTATGGAAATAGGTCGAAAATTTGAAGGATCACTTTTGTCTCCTGCTTTAAATAAAGGATTGATTTTACTGTACTTCATAAGATGAGGAAACTGATTTTCATCGATACATTTATTGAATATGAATGCAAGGTGAGGTGCTATAGCGGGCACTATTGATTTTATTATATTAGTTGAAATGCCCCAAAGATCCTCGGTATTTTTTATATTTAGTTGTTTAAAAGTTTTAAGTATAGTGACAGAGTCAATATACTGAAAATCAAAGTTAATTCTACATTTATCAACACTAGATTTAAGAAGAGAATTGGCTACGTTTTTTGACGAATTTAACTTATTTGTAGTGGTGATTGGAACATTTGTGAAGAAAGATTCAAATGCATTGGCCACTTCAGAATCAGTTTTAATATGTTTATCATCTATTTTTAACTCGAAGGATCGATCACGTGACTTTGCTTTACAAGTTTCTTTGTTAATAACATTCCATATTGCCTTCGTTTTATTATCAGATTTTTCAATTTTAGCCCGTATATAATTAGATTTAGCTGTTGAACATACTTTTTTGAATAGTTTGGAGTACTTTTTAATCTGTTCAATTACTTGTGGCTCATTAGTAGATGCCTTTGTCTCGTATAATTCATATAATAGCCGGGCGCCACTGAAAATACCTTCTGGTGCATACCAGAGACCCCCGGCAATGGACGTAAGAGAGGCGGCTTGCGCGGACTTAAAAAAATAACTATAATTATACGTAGTATATGTGAAAATCTCGGCGTAATCGGTGTATCAACATATGTACATAAAAAATATGCCAATCGAAATGAGAACCTCCTGAAGTCTGTTAATGATCCCTATTGGTTATGATTTTGTGGCTAAAACTTTTGTCTACAAATGATATAACTGTAAATGTCAACAAAAATGCATTTAAACCTTTTTACCTACATTTTTGTTAGAGAGGGGCCTTAAATCGAAACTAACTAATTGATGTACAACTTGTACAACAAATTCGTCACGGATTTGATTGGCAATTCTTTAAAGCTTTTACATTCTAAGATTTTTCTAATAAAGCCTTAGAATGTAAAAGCTTCCGTTTCTACGTTCGTACGTATTATATTAATATCTTTGATGTCAATACTCACCGTGTGTGATGTCATATGTGACGTGAGTGATGTCATACTATCGACATATTCACCTTTGCTAGAGGAGTCACGCCGTCCGAACAATAAGAACAGGCAAAGTGCTGTTCCCGGTTACACTTTACGTGCGACTTCACACACGCCGCTTTGTTCCTACACACGATGGCGATGTTAGTAAAGTGTCGGTGTATTGGGGCATAGAGACATAAAGTTCATTAAAGGCGAGTTGAGCGTGTTGGAGTGGCTGATGTCGCGTGGGGTCTACATCTACACCTAACATAATAATGTATAAAACCTGCTCTCTCTCTAGCCTTCAATTATTTTCTATGCAATCTTACAATTTCCAGTTTTGATTTGTGTAATTCGGCCTCTACATTATACACAGAACAAGTTCATAATGTGACGATGTAACGTCGTAGATGGGTAAAATCAGCTCCTCTTTTACATGCCCCGTGTGGTGGAAGGTTACTTAGTTATTAACTATGTTTTACAATAGCTCGGAAGATTGTTAAGCGGTTAGATAGGTAACAATTAGATAACATATTTATTTTGAACTTAGGTAGGGTTAACTTTTCTTGGTTTCTCTGTTTACAAAAAGTTTTGGATTGCAATTTGGACTTAAAACCTTATAATTTTATTTTTGCATTAATCTAATTGTATTCTGTATTGTGTAATAAATAAAAAAAAAACAGCAAAATTGCTACTAACAACTGGTGAACTGTTATAGGTTAAATGTTATATAAACTAAACATTTTCAGGCATCTTATGGTTTTAAAACTTTTAAGCTCTTTAAAACTACGCAACGGATTTTGACGCGGTTTTCACCAATGGATATAGTGGTTCTCGAGGAAGGTTTTTGTGTATATAATTTGTCAAGCGGGTGAAACCGTGAGCGTCGGCTAGTTAAAATTAAGACAAAATCATACATGAGATTTTATACTGTTATCAAGTAACGTCATCTTTGTAGAATGATACAATTAGCGTACCTTGATTGGCAACTCGAAAATGGCAATCAAACTGCCTTGAATTCGTGGATATTCTGCGTAATAGACGTGGTTCTGAAATTCTGTAGTACTCCAGGTAAACTACAAATCCTGGCCATATTTCATAATTGAATTCGAAAACCTGACCAGTATCACAGGGAGATGTACAACGAAGTGTAAGTTACAATGTTGTAAACTGCGAGTGCTCTTACACTATTATATTAATACATATATAGTAAGCTCGTAAATTATAGACTTGTTATTGAGGCAACATTAATATAAAAATTTTTGACATTCTCACACAACGTCATCTAGCCCAAACTAAGCTATAAGCTTGTGTTATGGGATCCAGACAACTGATAAACATACTTGTTATAATCAACATATCATCGCAAGGCGACTTTTTTTCAGAATTACAATATATCTGCTACTTTTTATCAAATTCGTTCGGCCATTTTGGACATAACCCATTATGTGTGCCCGGTGACGGCAATAGGCCTGCCCCCTAATTGGGACTAAAAACTAATGGCAAATTGTGGGTGGATAATGCACCCTTCGGGGATTTTTTTTTTTTTTTTATTTACACATAACAGATTACAACCGAAAAAATACAGAAAATACAAATCAGAAAGATCAGAATCCAGGTTGCATTCCAAAAAAAATGTGGATACAAAAGAAGTAACATTAAGGGGTTGATATAAACATATAAAGTATAATTTTAACAAACAGGACATGATGGAGTTTCAAACCACGATACTCTGATTTAAAAGCTGTTTCAGAATTCTTACAAATAAAAACAGTTTAGGTACAAAGACATCAAAGGCTGGGTTATCCCTGGCGATTTCGTTGCACTGACGTGCCATCATAACCAGAGGATATAGGCATATGTGTGATCACATGAATATAAATTTTATTACATAACAAAGAACTTTCTAACTTTCATTAGATGTGAGGTGTGGTGTCAATTTGACGCTTCTGTTAAAATGTCTTGGCCCTATTAGTGTCGACCGCGAGTCCGGTCAAGTGGCGCTGCCGCATGCCGGGGGCAAATGGACGTAACTTTGTCATATTGTCACGTCACTAGGTTAATGAGTCAGAACTTTCCAGGAACATTGCACGACAAATTGGATATAGCCAGGCGATTTAATGGATTTTGTTACATGATTCTCAGTCGATCTAGACTTTCAACTACGTATATTAATGATACATTCTCACTTTAAAACCCTTTATACGTACCTAGGTTTCATATTGCTGTCTTACCTTCCAAAAGTCCGTTTATACCTACGATATTACTATAAAAACAAGGTGATGAAGGCAATACTATTAAATTCAATTTGCAGTGAAATCATCCATTAAGTTTTCGAATAAATGTAAAATGTAAGCATGTCACGTTCGGCTCACCACGCGATAATCGTACAACGTTAACCAAAAAACTAACACGCAGCGTAAAGCGCAACTCACAACAGTTTCAACAAATCTAGCCTCCAATCGATTTAGCGAGCAATTTAAAATCCACTTAAAGACAACCGCAAGCTGCTAATCGAAAACTTCATCGGGCTCTATCCAGCGGGAACCTCTAATTGCTTGTATTAAAATAACTGACTTATGTCAAACATATCTGGGGCGCTGCGGACGTCGCTGCCTGGTACAGAGCTTCACATGTTAATAATCATTATGATAGCATCAAGTGTACGATAGCCGAGTCTTTTACTTCACCCCTGGCTCGTGCTCCCCTGCCGCTAGTTTACCCCGCCCCGCATTCAATACAGCCGGAATACCGCGAAAACCACTAAGTTTTATTCAATTCCACCTTCGATCATTTAAAACAAAGTTATTCTTGTCTTGTGACCTTTGGCACTTTTAGAAATGTTTTATATATTATTTCAATTGGTATTTTGATAGGTACACCCTAAATCTATTACCTACCTACATCCCACGAATACGTTATAAAAAGACGAAATAGGTAGCTAGGTATGGTAAAACTGTTTTTGAAAGGTTATCGGCCAAAATTGCCCCAGCTTCGGCGCAAAGCGCAAATGAAACGCATCTCAGATTTTAGAACTCATCAAGGGGTTACCGATTAATGTTGATCGGATTCTCTGATTGGTCTACTGCGGTTATACATGAATATTTGATAATCTAATTTAGGATTACAGTGACCCGTTGAACAGGTGCAATCGGAGAGATGCATGGTCCACGGTGGGCAGACTGTGTAGGTAAAGTAAACTTAATTATGCAAAGTATCAACGTGCAATACTGTGGCGATTCAGGATGGTTTATTACAACAGACTGTGGGGCCCTTACAATCACAATCGCATTGCTATTATCATGTGCCTCCGCTCCGCCGGTTTATGTAAAGCTGCTGTGATTGATCAACATTGATGACTTAATCATCAAGCGTGACTTTATAGTGTACGGAAGTCAACGATAGCAAACCCGCGTGTTTTGTTTGCTACAACTGACTGGTTGTAGAAATGCGGAAATTTCTTAAGATATCATTTCATTTATAACGAATGCTCTGTGTTAATTTTAAATTATTATAAAAAGTGGAAGACAATACGACCTTCTAGCTTCAAAAGCTATAAATTCTGATAAAAGCCAAAATGTTACTTGGGTGATAAACAAACACACTTGTGCCTTTTTTAAGAGGATTTTATATAAATCATGCGAAAAGTACGTAAGATTTTTTTCATTGGTTCTGTAGTTTCAAAGGTTACGCCCTAGATATAAAGACGAGCAACTCTTTATGATAATACCCAAATACCTAAATTTCACTTAAGAACGAGTGCCAGCATTATTTATTATGTAATAATTATCATTTTAAATATTAATTATGTAAACAGTGCTAATTGCATACAGTCCTTCTGATGGAGAAGTTACCATTTACCTAAGTAAGTATCTACGAGTATAAAACCTTTTAAAATGATGGCAAATGGTATAATTTCCGTTGCAATTCGCTACCTTCTCGCTTCTAGATTATTTCCTGGCCGATTTTCTGAACCGTTGGCGAATAAAACTCGATAAGCTTATTTCTGATTTATTTCATCAAACTTTTCAGTCCACAATATTTTAAAGGTATAGTTTATTGAAATATTGGTTCCGGCGATTAGTTTTGTGAATAAACTTCCGTTACACATTGACTTTAATGACGTGAGCTTGTATGAAAGGTTATTTATTAAACAAAGAAATTATTATTAATTTCAATTTGCTGATTTTAATGTATAAAAATAATATTGATAAGTAATCAAACTCAATGTCAACCACTGACAGCTCGTACTTAGCTTAAGGCTTAAGGTTTTTTCAGGGAGTTCGATTTTTGTTGAGATGGCTTTTTAGGTTACCTCTGGCGCTCCGCAAAAATCGGGTTTCCAGACACTCTCATAATGAACAACGTTTCTTTTCCTGCACCTCCGGCTAGTTTGAGCTAGTCAACATTGATGGAGCCACGTTTTTAAAGAAAGAAGAAGAAGAAGGTTTTTTTCAATTGAACCAGTACTTCTTGGGACATGTCGCGTCCAACTATAAATTAATATTAAATTACAACTTAATTAAAAAAATAATGGAGTAAACTCGTTAATGTATTCACTGGAGATCTGCTAGATCTGCTTATATATGGTTTATTGTAGGTAAAATATATGCAATACAGTAAAATTCAAACAAGGAGCTGAGTGTGCAATGAGCGTCTTTATCGCATATAGCGATGTCTACCAGGCAACCAAAATAATAAAATACCTGTGTTCTTCTTAATATCTTTTACTATTAAGTATGTATCTAGTTATTTTGTATGTAATGTATTTATTTGTAATTTATCCCCTCTAAATTATAATTCGATTTCAGTAAGGCGGTGTTTGTTCCTCTTCCCTCTTATTTGAAATCCTTTTCCTAAGTCATTTTGACGAAGTAAATAATTAGGTGAATTACTGAGATGTCACACGATGTACATTAAAGTATATCTTATGTTGTGTCGAGAGTCCTCTAGGATACATCGCCTTCTGCCAACCTGACTTGGTACTTAAGCGTCGTTCAGACTATGCTATAATATATCGCACCATAGCATATAGTATATAGCACAACAATATCGCACACAATAGATACACACGTTAACACGTTCTCCCCCATCCTCCCCGCCGCACCATCCGCCGCCGCCTCCACCGGCGTCTCCCGGTCAACTGAGCTTCCTATATACTACAAACGCTTGCAATAATATAGCGTAATGTGAACGCCACGCTATGTAGTATAGCATGTCGTCTTAGTTATCTTTACTAGGTATATTGCTATATCTTATAGCGTAGTCTGAACGACGCTTTATATCTGCCGAGGCTTCGGTACAAGCCTTCCTCTCTTCTATTTTACGTATCTAGTATATCGCACACAAGAAATATCCATTGTTTGCACAACAAAGAGTATTTAATTATTTTACTTTGTATGCTAATTGAGAGCGTTACATTAATATTCATATTTATATAGGCTTAGTTATGTCTATTATGAACAGAACACACTACTTACTTAACTTTTGTATGTTTAATGATCATTGTAAGATATACAATATTTTGATTAATAACATTTGTCTCGAATATACTTCTATACTAATATTACAAAGCTGAAGAGTTTGTTTGTTTGTTTGAACGCGCTAATCTCCTAAAGTACGGTTTCGGTTTGAAAAATTATTTTTGTGTTGGAAGGTGCATTTATCAAGGAAGGCTATAGGCTATGTAACACCACGCTAAGATCAATAGGAGCGGAGCAACAGTGAAATATGTTTCAAAAACGGTGATCGTTTATTTCCGTTCATTTTGAGAACTTCCATTGCGTGCGCTGATGAAATTGTTAATGTTGTTAAAATGATGTACTAAAGAATTGTTCCTCTTTAAAAGTTCTTAAAAATGTCCGCGGTAGCATACATCTATCTATTAAGGTTAACTCTATTATATTAGGTGTTTACCTATGAAATTGCCCTTTGGACTTGGGTCGACAATGACGAATTAAAGGTGATTGTGGAAGCCGATGATACACAATCTACGGCTGAATTAGCAGCAATTTTTTTCAAACAAAACGGCAATTTCATAGGTAACGTAGTTAAGTTTCATAGGTTATATAGTTAGTAACATAGGTAACCTATTATCTATATTTGTATATAGATTTAACCTTGCTATGTTTATGTATATATGAGTGTTTGTGTGTGTTTGAGCGTGTGTATCTGTGTGTGCGTGTGTGCAAGTATGTACCTACCTTTACTATGTATTCATATTAATAAGTTTATTTAACTACGCCCACTACTACCTTGTCGTCCTAAAGATCTATCCATCCAAAGGTTCTATGCTCTATGCAATAAGGCCGCCCATTGTACTGCAACAAGAATTTTAAGCTCCTTGTATGATTTAATACTGTATTGGCGCACAATAAATAAATAAATAAACAACTTACTTTAACATATTTTACGGAAATCAAATTCGTTCTAAACTTTATTTGCGAGATGCAGATGCGAGCAGGATGTTATTACGGGCGACGACGCGACGGAAACAATAAATACATGCGACGGGAACAGAAAATATCTAAATTACCACGCGGACAAAGTCATGGGCTACCAGTTAGCTATACAATAAAAATATAATTTCAATTAAAATCTAATAGTCTATTCATATTTAATTTGACTAAGTACTATTATTAAATAGTCTACCGTCAACTTTAATAATGTTTAATTGTCTATAATTAAAGTAATTAAGAATTGAACACAAAGCTTCGATAACTTATTATTAATTTACGGGATAATAATTAGAGCATTAAATGTGACATTTTGTGGCCGAACTAAATGTTCTTGGTTTCTTAACAAATGACATTGTAACATTAATGGACATTGTCTTTTGTAGGTACATGTTTTATATAAAAAACCGGCCAAGTGCGAGTTGGACGCGCGCACGAAGGGTTCCGTACCAAAACGGCAAGATATCACGTTTGTTGTATGGGAGGCCCCTTAAATATTTATCCTACTAATATTATAAATGCGAAATTTGTATGTATGGATGTTTGTTACTCTTTCACGTAAAAACTACTGAACGGATTTTTATGAAACTTTACACTAATATATAGCTTATACATCAGAATAACACATACGCTACAATTTATAATGATACGGCGACGGGAACAATAATCACGCGGACGAAGTCGCGGGCGACCACTAGTTATGTTATATTTTTTAGTATTTGTTGTTATAGCGGCAACATCATCTGTGAAAATTTCAACTTTCTAACTATAGAATAGAATAGAATAAAACTTTATTGTACACCAATACAAATAAATATTAGAAACATCGTATGGAAATGTACAATAGCGGCCTTATCACTAAAAGCGACTTGATTTGGATGGACATAAATGGTAAGAAATAAGATGTGAAAGTGGGTAGTCATTGGTGTTTGAGTAAAGTTAGTGAGGAAACATAAAAACAATCTTATGGAGACAATACTAATATCATAAGAAAAATATAAGTTAACAAAGAAATTTCAATAAGGAAAGACATAAATAATGGACAGGAAGCATTCTATAACATATACAAGTACATAATATTACACTAGAGATCACAATACATACATAGCATTTTAAACAGCATTTAAAAATAACGGTTCATGAGATACAGCCTGGTCACAGACGGACGTTAAGTGAAGTCTTGGTAATAGGGTTCCGTTTTACCCTTTGGGTACGGAACCCTAATAAAACACGGTAGGTATGCAACAAGTACCTACATGGATGAGAACCGGAAAAAAAGAAAAAAATAGAGGTAACATTCCAAAAGTCAGGAAAGTAACTCATTCAAGTGTCAGCCTTCATCAAATTTACTACAGTAAGTATCTTGGGCCGCGGACTTAAAAAAAAGTATAATAGAATAGAACAAACTTTATTCTACCAATATATGAGAAACATCGTATGATAATGTACAAATGGCGGCCTCATTACTAAAGTGCGATCTCTTACAGGCAACCTTTATCAATATAGCAATAGGTATCGGACCATAATACCTAAGTATGATATGAAAATTTTATGTCACAATTCGGTTTCAATTATCTTAGAGACCTATGTCGAGTCTTCTTTTCCAATGTTTAGAGTTGTTAGTAGTTCATTTTGTATTTAGATTTATAAAAAAACTGCTTCTAGGCCTTGTTCTGTAAATACCAAGCTGTCCAGATAGGCTCTGTTTTTGTAACCTAAATATTTATTTTCGCGTAAATAGCGAAGCGTGAATAGGCACATTACTAGATTGTCAAGTTGAGGGCCACTCTATAGTATTTCTGTGTACTATGAGAGTCGCCCACAATCGCCAGGCGTCGCCACGACTTACCATCAGGAGGGCGGCGTCAATTTATCGACATACATATTAAAAAAAAAAAATTAATTCCTTTATAGTTTAAAGTTAAAGTTATCTTCATTTTTATATTGAAATTTGTACTTAAATTACAGCAACGTAGTTTATGTATGAACTTAAATTGCAATAACTTCGTACACGGATCCTATTCTACGAATTATGGTAGTGAATTTCACTAGATTCGCCTAACAATATAACAAGGTAAATCAACGTAATTGTTATCGTAGGTATAATAAAGTAATCATCACTACAATTTGCAATTTTCGATGTAGTAGTAAGTGTAGTAAGTAGTTTAAAATGTTCATTAACTTATGATATTATGGTACAGTTTATACGACGCTGTAAGAAACGCCTTTGCTAATTACTTAAGAGACTCCCTGACTAGTCGTCTCGTCTTAAATTATATAATACACTTTTCTTTGACGGTGGTGTAAAATGTGATGAGAACTATTGTCTGGGTGATTAAAAGAACCATTTCATATCAAAGCTTTGACAGTTTGACGTCTATTTTCATGCTTTGACTGGAGGTAAAAAGGCATAAGCTGAGCTTTGCATTTGTGTGAGTGCACGTACGTGAACGTATAATGTGACTTGTTTTACACACACATGTGTTGTACACACAGCTACACACAGCCTTTTTGCTTTACTTTTCGTGAGCACTCACACAAATGCAAAGCTCAGCTTACAGCGTATAAGTAAATATAAAAAAATATATGAATTTTCAAAAGGAAAGTCTAATCAAATTTGATAGAAAGACCGGTCAAGTGCGAGTCGGGCTCGCGCACCAAGGGTTCCGTACCAATACGGCAAAAAATGACGTTTTTGTATGGGAGCCCCCTTAAACATTTATTATACTTATACTGTTTTTTAGTATTTGTTGGTATAGATAAGTCTCAGTAATAGGGTTCCCGTTTCACCCTTTGGGTACGAATCCTAAAAAGTACTGTACGAGTAGACTAATAGTGTGGCTGGAATTTTTTACAAAAAAAATCTGGTATTTAATACTCATATTCAAAATACAGGTAGTCCGTGCTGCAGCTGCATCTAGTGTTTAGTTTAGTCGGATCTGGGTGCAGGATATTAATGAATTTCCTCGTCAGAGCGGCCCGTGATTAGTTCGGTAATACGATTACTTTTCTGCTCCAGTTCGGACATTGTGTGTCGTGTACTACAACTGTCGATGTAGGAGCTAAAAGTGGGCTAATCATTCGCCTCCGTATTGATGATGTACCGAATGTATTACTGTAATACTGAGTAATTAACATAGGCCAGTACTATACGTACTTACTATACTTAGTTTATCTATTTGTCACTCGTACTAATTAGGAACTCATAGACACGTATGTATACTATGAGTGGCGTACCTCTCATAGTAACTGCATCTGATTTAAATATTATTATTAAATCCAAATGACAACTCCTTAGAATGAAAGTAAATTTGTCACTTTTACCTTTAATCATCATCCATCAGGTATAAAAGTAAGAAAGTGCACAAAAATGCCCAACCGAAATATATAAAATTCCAGTTCAATTTGTGCATTATAGAGCGGTAGGATTTCAAGTATTATGTCGCATTGTTTATTCGTAAGTGACCAATTAAATTGTACAAAACGAGTCCCCATACTTACGTACCTATACCTACATTCAAGTGTTTTCGTATGGCGTTTTTATGGGCCTCCCATGAAGGCAAACCGACCGTATAGAGATATAAATCAACTTCATTTTGTGATTTAGCAAGACTCCTTACGGTAACAATACGCCGTATTTACATATGAACATTATTTTGGTATGTATTTATACCAGCAATCCCATATTTTTGTACCAATACGGTTAATAGGCGTCCGATTACGTTTCAGTATTAATTCATAACGCCAGCGTTTCATTTTCTTATTGTAGTTCCTTCGTTTTGCATTTATTGTGGCTGATTTTACCGAGAAATATGAGGACTGAACACTAACGAACATTGAGAGTGTACTCGTATAAATTAAACTTGTTTCACTTCACATACAAAATAAATAAACTGTTACATGTTTCAGAAACAATAAACTCATTTGCTAAAGTGAATCTTTCTTATAGCTATTTATATTTCCTATGGAGTGATTGGAGATTCATACTTACATTCTGTTCTGGATGCTATAAGCCTTATAAAATCATCACTTGTTAATCTGAAGGGAAAGCACTGATATAACATCATTTAAAATTTCTGTTCTTGTTTCAAGAGATTTATAAACTGCTTCCTGATGTAATTTATCCTCGGGGTGTAAAATGGAGATGGCAGAAAGTTACAAAGTTATATATATATAGACATTAATTGTTGTAAAGTATTTTTTTTAAATAATTACTAGTAAGTTGGAACACCTGTTATTCGATACAATTTAATTATAAGTACTACATTGTTCTTTATAATAATTTAGAACGGAACATAATTGAGATGTACGGGGGTAGTAACTTTATAATTGCTTTATTCCTTTTAATTGATGGGAATATTGTATTTTGTTGGAAGGAAAACATATTTCGAGTGATATTTGGGGCTATGATTTTATTTTTATTTTAACAAACACCACGAAGGCGCATTAATTACAGAGTGTGTATAACAACTGCTACAGTAAACTGTAAGTAGGTATCTATTAAATGATACAGTATTAATATAGGTGAAATGGTAACACCACGTACGCCTATTCGTAACTAGGTATGAAATAGTAGGTAGTCGGTATTTTTTTTTAAGCGCGGCCTCTCTTGCGTCCATTGCCGGGCGTCTCTGGTATGCACCAGAAGGTATTTCCAGTGGCGCCCGGCTGACTTTGGCCTGGTAGTCGGTATGGCGTTTGTCTGACTTGAGCAGTTGTGGACCTAATAAGTAATCTTGTCATTGTAGTGTATGGATGCGAGTGAATGGGATGTAATGTTATGTGTTAGGTACTAATGATTCATACCAAAAATAACTTAAACATACTTGATTATTTTTGATTAAGTCGACACATATAAAATAGATCTATAATTTCTTAGTGAAATACATTGTGATAAACACTATATTAGAGCAAGTGGCTCTCACAATCACCTTCCACAACAATTACTTGGCAAAAAAAGTTTCATTTTTTAATTATTAGCTCAGTGAAAAATATAACATTGTGATTCCTTAGGTCACACAGTGGTTAAACTGAGTTTTTTTATTTTTTAGTTATTTATTTATCGCTGTTTATCACATATTACAAAAACACCAAGCTGTATAACTTAAAATAGTATGCGCACTAAGTAACAGTAACAACAACAGATAAGTAGCAAGTTTGGCGTGATTGGTGCGTAACATAATACAATTATAACTAAGCAGTCCTCACTAGGAGAACCCGTGTCGAGGACTACCACAGTCGCCCGATTCACCCCCAGCCGCAGGTACAGAACCAGACAAAATAAAAGCTACGAGAAAAGGTAAAACCAGCAATATGAAATTAAAAAAGTCTCGTTTTGGGCTACTCGCACCACAAACACAAACTTAATCATAATAGGTATTATTACATACTTCATAACACTATACACACACTATAGGATAAATTAGGTCACCCTATCCCGATATGCCAAACAGTCTTTCCTCGACCTCAACAATACCTAGTTTGAAAAGCCATGACTTAATAATCTTTTTTCTACTAAATTCAGACACCACAGTTCTAGCTAAAATCACCCCGAAACAAATATAAACAAGAAATAAAATTGAAACACTTAAATATTTTATGCGATCCCTGATCATTTAATCAATGACAAATATAATTTTATTTACAATAAGAATTACAATATACATAATTATATACTAAAAATATTTACATTACAAAATATGGTTTAAAAAATCCTCCGCGTCATTGCCGACTGGGAATGTTCCCAGAATGCTGGCTGTGTTGCCACGTTGGATGGCGATACTTATTCTTTGGGCCAGAAAATAGCCAGCCTTCTGGTCCTGAGAAGCATCGATTGAGCGTTTAGCAATGTCCCTATAAAGGCGGCGAGCACTCGGACCCCATGACCCCAGTGTCTCAACCCCAAACGGCTCAAATATGTAATCACCTGCTAGGTTAGCATATTTACGCTTTTGAGGCCTTCAGCCGATGCAGCAGCAGCGCCGGCACATTCGGATGTGCTTGGAAGGTGTGAAGGTGCTAAGGTGTCAACGCATGTAGCGTCCCACACCAAAGGCCTTCCCATCTTCCACGGTAGCAACGACATACCGTCCGGTCTCTTTCCATCGCTTCGTGCTAAACCATTTGGTTCACGTACGGCCGGAAGACCTGCGGTGTAAAGAGCCCTACGAATTATGTCGTTTAGAATATCGTGCCGAGGTATACGACCTGCGCTTCTGCTACAAGAAAGGCCATGGTGTCCCAGATTATCGACAGCTACTCCACAGGGGCAATGATGCGGAGATACACAAGGTGTACCCAGCCGAAGGCAAGTGGCAATGCGGAAGGTTGTGTCATCCAACATTGTACCGATGTTGGGCGATGGGAGCGCCTGGATCCATAACCCTGACTCCCATTCTCCAACAGCTAGTAGGCATGCACGCTCTGAAATATTGACAGAAGTGTCAATTAGTGTATTAATTCTCAATTTACAGAGCGGCGAATGTCGGGACAAGACAGCCTCCAAGCATTTATGGCATCGGTCTTGCATCGCACCTCGGAATCAATCAGTGTATTTGACAAAAATTTCCTGACTAATTCTTCGGTGCTATGGACCGACGACAGAAATGCTGGCAGACTGACATCCGTGACTCTACGAATACCTAGTCTACCCAAGCGAATTAGAAGAGACACTTGGACCCAGGCTCGGTCATTAATATTTACGTTTAAAATTTTAAACAAAGATTTTTGTATTAAGTTGTCTAGTCTGCCCAAAATTTCTACATTTTTCCAAAATTGTCCTGAACGGAGGGCATGTGAAAATTTGGGTACGAAAAGAAAATGAATAAAACGTCTACAAAAACAAAATAATGAAAATCATTTAACAGGACATTTTTAAAATTGACTGATATTAAAATTTTCTGTAAATACTATATCTATCCCACAGCCACAACAGCATGAATCCGACTGTACTTTTAATTATGTAGTTAATACCTACAGAAAACTAGTTAGAACGTATTATAGGTATGTATTATCTACTGCGGATAAACAACGCTACTTGCTCATTGAATTACCTATAGAGCCATCTGAGCAAACATATACACGCGACATAACTCATGACTACTAGCTAAATTTAGTTTTATACATCCGAGCTAAAATAAGCTACTGATTTTAAAGACTCTATGTTTCCATTTTAATCAAACCGTTCATGCTCCTTCAATTATATTGTGCCAAATTTAATATTCACAATAAATCGCGTATAGTTTCTATATTTGTACCAACATGCCCGCGACATGCGACCTCCGAGACTCAAATATAAATAACTGCCGTATATTTGTATGTGTGTGTGCGAGATTTGTGTGTATTTACAGCACACGAATTACATTTCACAAGCAAGCGAAACAATACGAGGCGTTTAAGGCCGCGATACACTACATTCCGGAAAGATATGCCTAGGGACTTTCACTTCCAGCTGATGAGCAGATCGTTCAATATACTTACCTACTAGATTGCTGTTTATAAGAAACAAGTAATTTTATAAGTATACTTAATTAGGTAGTAAATAAAGATTGGCTATGCACTGCTTCTCACGGCATCCACCGATGTAATGTGTTGAAAACAAAATCAGGTGTATATAAAACAAAATTAAGTACTACTTTGAAATTTAGGTAAATGTAACTCCCAACCTATAATAATTATATTTAATACATCTTGGCATAGCATTTGAATCATATCTCTATGTGTAGCACGGAATTAAACATTAAATGCATGAAATATGCTCTGATTTGAAACAATGGCAAAATATACATATAATAACATCAATGAATAACAATGGAGTATAAATTATCATTTAAACTGTTGTATATTTTATAAAATATAGCCCTTGTGTTTTGTTTAAACAAAAATACAGCCATGTAATTTGTTTGAGTACCTATATGTATGTTAATATCACAAATAGCGAGATTCTACTCATTTTTGTGTATGATTATTCTAATTTCTAAACGAAAACAACGGGATAATTCAATTTGTAGATATTATGAGATGCACTTTGTATAATAAAGGTAGATAAATAATATTAAATAAGAATAAGTATCGCCCTAAAACGTGGCAACACAGCCAGCATTCTGGGAACCTTCCCAGTCAGCAATGACGCGGCGGATTTTTTAAACGACATTTTGTAGTGTAAATATTTTTTGTACATAATTATGTACATTGTTATTCTTATCTATAATATAAAAATAATCCCAGAATGTGTTGCTAAGCGCAAATCTCGAGAGCAGCTGAACTGATTTCGCTAATTCTTTTTTTGTTGTGATCTTTACTATCAGGAGAAGGTTCTTTTGGGAGAAAAAAAAGTTTAGCAGAACATTAGAAAAATTTATGCGGTACGAAGTTCGCCGGGACAGCTAGTTGTAAATAAATGTTTTATTAGTTTATTGACAATATTAAATTGAATATTGAAATACTTATATTTATTGGTGCTTTTCTAAATAAAGTCTAACAATTGCTAATGAAATGAAAATAATCCTATCTGTTCACATATTTGGTATGTGTGGGCAGACTTTGGCATTTGGTCAGAGCTGTTTACGCACACATTCGAATAGAGGTATTCCAATAAGAGTATAACTCGGCACTTCAATAATAAAATGTTTTTCAATTATAACACGAAATGCCGTCAGCGCTGAGCGTGCAAGAAGTAGCCATAAACCACGAGTTGAGGCGCACGGCACTCGAGTAAGAAGCACTTCTTGGTACCCCCCTCGACACGACTACCGTGGAATGACCGCACGACTCACTTGTAAGATGATTTTTTCGTGATCTGACGGTCATTGTTCAGGAGCTGTTACGATTCGATTGGAATTGTTTACATCGGCGACAGTGGTGGTCTATATCTATCTATATAGATACCTTGTACAAGAGTCTCGTGATTTTTATGAATACACTTTATTGATGCTATTGACATTGACAATAAGTAAGTAGGTTGTATCTAATAACAGAGGTTAATACCAGGTTTAGGTAGAATTTTAATTTAAAAGTATATTTACTAGATAATTTTTTTTTTTCTCAGCCCGACTGTCGCCCATTGCTTGGTATAGGCCTCCCCTAATGAGGGGGGGAATTTAGCCTACATATAGGTACCTACCAACCTGGCCAGACGGGTTTGTACAGGGTTTTGTGTCGAATTTTCCTTCGTACAACATACTTATATATTTCTAAATACTAAAGCATATAAAATATCCAAACACCGAAACAAACATTTTGTGGATCACACAAATTTCGAATTGGAAATCGAACCCGGGGACCTCAGGGCCGCCATTGCATTCATACCACAGCGCGACCGAGGCAACCCTGATTTTAAGGAAATAATAACATACTTAGTTCTCATAAGTAGGTAATGGCATAGTGGCTAATTTGCATGTGGCATTTTAATAAACGTCACAAATATAGGAGTTTCATTTGGAGCGGCAATTTCCGGCCGTGCATCGAAGTGGCGCCCGAGGTAAGCAGACCGAATCACCATTTGGAAATAACAATTGCATAAAGAAAAGAAAATTCACAACACCCTTCGTAAGTACGTCATATTGTATTGTTTACTTTCTTATTTGCCGAAAGAATGCCTGATTTTAAATGCATACGTGTGACGTGCGTGTGACTTTAAATTAAACGGTATTCACTAAACACGTCAACTCCTTCGTTGCCGTCTAGTTGAGTCGAGCTAGTACCAAATTGCCACAATAATACAGTAAGTCAAGCGGTGTTATACAATAAATTCACTTATAATAGACGTACATTCTATTCATAAGATATTTCAAAGAATTTGCCACAATGCCGCTGTTGGCTTGTTACGGCATCGCTCAGTTATAAGAAATGCCAATCGTAATAGTCCTCGTACATTCTGTAGAATAGAGTACAATAGCAACAATTTGTATTTCACAAACGGAAGCAATGTTCCAGATATCTTCAGGTGGGTACAATCGCTAAAAAAATGTTATCAACCTTGTGATACAATATAATTAGGTACTTCAAAAGAATCAAGGTCGTTTGAGGAATCTTTTTTTCTCTTCTTCCACGCAAAGTGGAAGCGGAAACGCTTCCACTTTGCGTGGAAAAAGTCAAATGTCCTTCTATTTTCAATTTGGAGAAATAAACGTTACTAATTTCCTTTGCTTTATTATTTACTAGCGGACGACCGCGGCTTCGCCCCCTTGACAAATTATATATATAAAAGCCTTCGTCGAGAACCACTCTAGCCATTGGCGCAAACCGCATCAAAATCCGTTGCGTAGTTTTAAAGATCTAAGCATACATAGGAAACGGAAGCGACGTTAGTACTATGCTATAATTAACCTTTTTATAATTTCATCCATATGAATCTACAATCCATACAAACCAGTGGTTACGTATTAATCTCTCGCTAATTTTATCTATTGTAGATCCAACAAGAAGAATATTATAACATAAATCCAAATATTTAAAACAATTTCTTACATCGTTTGTCATTTCACATAGAATCATAAATAAAATTCATAATAAGTGAAAAATAACAACTCGAAAGAATTGAGCAAAAGTGTTGAACTACAAAAAAGTCTTTATTAGCGCCATTACAATTTTACAAGGCTTTTATTGCACTTTAGTAGGCGACTGTACGTGCCTTCAGCGAGCCTCTCGGTCCTACACTTAATGCAGTTATGCAAAACAGTGCAAATATCTCGTTTGCCTCCATCTACTTACTCGAGTTCGCCTGTTTTTTCGCATCTTTTTTCTACATTACCTACGTAAAATACATTTTCATTATCGCGTGGATGCATGAAATTCCACGGTTGTGTATTTTCACAGAACCTTTTATTTTCAATTGCTACAATAAACTGTTCCACACATCCTGCATACCATGGGGTTTGAAAGTTTCATAAATGTGTTAAGCTATTGTAGCATTGTTTTCTTTGTAAGTGGTGCTTTTATCAGTCTAAAATCACGGATTTGAAACTATTTGTAGAGAAGGACTGCGTAAAAAATTATTCAGTTATTACTAAGTTTATAATTTAACGCTCAGTCTATATCTGAAAATTTTTACTACTGATTAATAACTACAGCCTACATACAAGTAAAAGTATTTCATTGCAGATATAAAATATAAGTAGGTAGATTATATGATATGTATGTATATGTATATGTATATGTATATGTATATGTATATGTATATGTATATGTATATGTATATGTATATGATGATATACATATTATTAATTTAGTTATAATAAATTAAAGCTTTGAAGACAATGACAGATCTATTAAGAACGTTTTACTTAACTCATACTTGTTTCTGTAGCAGCTGTTCATTGCTCATTCTAAATTGTAGTCCAATAGTAATCATCACTAAGATACTTTCTACAGTATAATATTAATACATTATTAATTCAACGCTCACAAACACATTGAACGCGTCGAACAAAATACACACGTACTCATAAACGTAATTTTCGATCCGGCACTTATGCAAACATGCCATTGTTTCATATCTCGCGATATATTTTCACCGTTTTGGTCGGCTCTCTCGCCAATTTGCCGGTCGGGTGCCCTCACTTAGACCTCTTTCTCTCACCCGGAAGATGCCAGACTTAAGTCGCATCACGCGTGGTCTAATATGAAAATCGTTACGGTTCTCACAATCGTATCTATAATACCAATGTAGCTTTAAGAACTACACTTCTTATTTCTTTAATAAAAAATATGAATGTGAAAAATGTATTTCAATCAAAACCTTGGAAAACCACTTCGAACTTTGAGTCAAATAGTTGCGTACAAAAGTATTAATACACATCTCAAATCACAGGTGTCTTAATTAAGTAAGATTAGGGTCAATATCCTCAAACCTTATGCAGGTTATGCGTGGTATCAATAACAATATATGTAACATAATGTGGATTATCGAATATTATTGTTATTATCATGTTTATAAAAAAAATTCCAGTTGATCACTTTATCAGTCTTACATAAGGGAAATCAATATCTAGGTAAACGTAAGTGGTTGTGTACGAGTAACAGCTTCGGAATGTCGAAAGTTATACGAAAATATCTGAACTTCGTACAACTATCAAAACTTCTCAAATTTCGAATTCAAGATCTTGTATTATTAAATATGAACCCCGCGTTTTAGTTTGAAGTTGAGTCCGCCTTTGGTTGGTGGACTCAAACTTCAAACTAAAACGCGGGATCTTTGTTCTATAAAATGCTAACGTTTGAATGAACTCGTGGCAGAACATTGAGCGACCTTTTCATTTTTGATAAAATTAATTTTCTTTCTCAAATCCGTCAGATCAGATGATTTTGATACTATAAGGCGACCGGATTATATTTCAATATTATTTTGATGACTGGATTTGATCAAAAACACTGATATTGCAAATGTTAGATTGTGTTCGATTTCGGTTCAGGGATGCCAAATAACAGGTATGACACCCAATATATTGGCAATTTCAATTCTTAACCTATAGGTAGGTACTAAATTAATATTTGTTTTGTTGATATACCTACATGATTCTAAAGCTTGATGCTGCGCCATAACAAAGTTCGTGCTAACTTTAATATGGCGTAGCCTCAGACTAGAAGAAGAATATAGACGGAACATGTAGAATGAACACGTGAAGCCAAATGACACTTTCAATGTGTGCGTGTGACTCCGATTTCCGTGTACCGATACCACTAACGGCGTGTGCGTAATGTTGCCAGCAAATGAAAAATCTCCAAAAAATCTTAGTGAACATATATGATGGATAATTAATATTTGTTATAGTAAATGTTATCTGCAATTATTTTATATCATTTACTCAAATGATTATTATGATATGTGCCTAAAATGGGGAAGTGTTAAAATAAATAAAAACGTGATAAACACTGAGTAAACACACTTTAATTACTAGCTTTCAAAAAAATTCCCATAATTAAAATAATCCTTTTTAAGATGAATGAACAAAGCTCCATTCCAGTGTAAGTACAAGTTACAGTCAACAACAAAAGTTGATTAGCACAAAAATATTTATTATATTTTTTTACATCCCAATGCATGTGCCACAGCAATGTACTAGTAATGTTAGAATACCCAAGGACAAAGTTAATATATTTCGTGTTTTGTTTATGATTTTGTGATCGGTTTAACAGCTATAGTGATCAACAGATAAGAATTATTGGTTAAGCTACTTTTGTCGTTGACTATACATGAAGTAGATATCAATAGTCGTTAGGTTAAGACTAAGGCCTTTGTAGTGTTAGACTGAAATTAAAATACTGACACAGTAACATAAATAAATTGGATCAGAACACAGGCTGGGAGGTCAGACAGCAGTCAATTCCAAGATTGCCGAAATACCCAAGCCACGCATAGTAAGTAGATCCCGGACACAGATGTGATCGGGAGTTCGGGACTAACGCACGAATGATGATGATGATAATTAGAAACATCGAGCTTGTCAACATTGATGACACTGATTATTTTACTCAGTACTTTATAATTCCCATAAATACTGCAAAATATTTTGTGGAAATGATGAAAAAATTATGGCAACTCTGTATAGTATGGCGGAGGTTTTGTGTTCCTAGTTTGTGCAACTAAAATATTTAGAAAAATGTTATGAAATCTCATAAGTAATAGTTAATTACTTATGAAACGATAATCCAGCATTCTTCCTATGAATAGTTGAAGTGTTTTTACACCTTTTCACCACACAATACGGCATATTTATAATATTTTGTTCAACCGTGATCGTACGTACGTACACACTCGCTGCTTACAAAGGAGTGCGAGCGGAATGGTGTGGTGTCCCATTGCTATATAGTATCCCTTTTGGCGGCTTCACTCGCTAGTTCTATTCGTTCCGTCTATGTTATTCTTTTAGTCTGAGGGCGTAGCATCAAGCGTTAGAATCATGTTAATTAAACCCAATATTATATTTTAAACAAAAACCGGAGGATTGTTCTATCTTGGGCGTGTCAAAAGCACAGGTATCTTACTTACCATCCTAGCTTGTAGAATCACTACATTTTATAAAACAAAGTCGCTTTCGTCCGTATGTATTATGCTTAAATCTGAAAACTACGCAACGGATTTTGATGCGGTATTCAACAATGGATAGAGTTGTTCTCGAGGAAGGTTTTTGTGTATTTATTATAATTTGTCAAGCGGGCGAAGCCGCGGGCGTCGCTAGTCTCCCTATTTTATTGCCGCGGCCTGAGGCCGCGGTTCATACATCCGTTGTCGGGCGTGCCAGGTACTCACCAGAAGGTATTTCCAGTGGGGCCAGGTGGACTTTGGCCACCTCTGTGGCCTGTTTAGGGGGTTTGGTCGGGATGAGAATCCCGCATCGTTGGGGTAGGGTTTTATCCCGCATCGGTGAGTGAGTCTGGTTGCCTCAGCCCCGCAGCACGTGACCCTTCTAGCCTGTTTCTGTAAGGACGGTGGGTGACTATCCCGACGTCCTCAGGCCCCGATCATGGAGGTCGATGGTCTTGGGCGTAGATGAGTCTGCGGTGCCCTCGCCACTTCGGAACTCGGACTTCGGACTTCGGAACTCGGCGGGGAGGGTAAGCTCCCTCTCCCTCACGGCTCCTCCTTCGCGAGCATGACCTGCTCGCAGAAGGCGTCGCTAGTCTAGAATAATTCTTACATTCGGTACGTGAAGTTATTGCAGTGAATTTTATTGTGCCACTTCTTAAGTTCTTACTGTTAAGCATATATGAAGCGATGGGAGAACTTAGGTTTTAATTAAAATTAACGATACATTTGAATATATTTCGAATAAGCAATGAAGTATGCTACCATTTTCTCAAATAATTTTACAAGATGAATATCAAAAACTATATTCTTAGTCTTGAGCTAGACTTGAACCAGAGCGGCTGTTCATTTCTAGGAGGAACGTTCTACCAACTGATCAAGACAATACATTTATTTTAAAACGCAAATACTGCCTCATCCCAGAATTTCCCCAGGCAGGTACCCAGTGAAAAGTGATTTTGCTTGTCGTCTCTAAGTAGGTGTTATTTTATTTACATAGCCAGAGGTAAATCTTTGCAGAGAATGTGCAAAGTGACGGTTAACAAGTTTAGCATTTTAAATGTATATGTCTACCCCTTCTATTTATATATAATGCATTAGTCTAGAAGACGTTGGAAATATTAGTGCTGAAAGAGTTTTTAATTCGAACGTACTGAGAGCGACGCCATTGTATCATCTTTGTCTCGTCTCGCTAATAATAAACTTTACGGCGTCACTCAGTGCCATCTACCAGAAGTCACGGAACTAACCACTATGTTACGTGGTTTGTGTCTAGTTCGAGTCCAGCCCAAGTCTATCGTTTTTTTGCGATTCATACCTAATGTAAAACTTTAATAAAACTTTATAAACTTAAGACTAACGGGTTTTTTACGAGATTATTGAGATATATACATACCTCTTTATTACCCGACGTTTATAATGTGTACAAAACGCGAAAGTTTAAAGAAGTATTTAATAAAATTATTTAAGTAAAGTTAGAAAATTTCATTCCGGACTCCTAAAATTATTATTATATAGCTTTTATAAGCTGCTACGAAGAGCTCCATCGTACTATCAACAGTTTAGAAGGTTGGCACTTGAAAGTTAACAATAAATACCACATAAAGGAAACGACACTTAGAGCTAATGAATGTACCTACTCCGCGAGGAAGCAATTGATAGCATATTCCAATTAAATAGAGCAGGTGCAGGTCTCAAGAAAATAATAACCGTGAAAAGAAGTCGGTTCTTAAAGACAGACGCATGAACAATATAGTCACAGTCTTAAAAATGTGTCCAACGCTTATCAAATATAAAATAAAATAATAACAATTTTACTTGTTTCACTTTTGTAATTAAGTGTACCTACAGCAAAGGCAACGTATCTAAATAGCGCAGAAGGTAAAATGGTCAAGTTGGCGAAAAGCGCCAGTTCCCAAAACGAGCTAGTTAGTGTACAACTGCTATCTGAAAATTGTATTACTTATTAATTTTCATCTCTCATGCTCTGAAAGTGGGTCATTACTTACCTAATATGCGGGTTAAAAGTTATACATTTCGGCCCTAGGGCGGAAAAGTAAAAAAAAAATCATCAGCATATCTTGAGGCGATGGCATAAAACGTATACAGCCAAAGTTCGATAGTCAATCAACATTCTGGTTTTTGAATGATCATAAACAAAAAAAGAGTTGGGTTACAATAAAATAAAACATAAATAGCACAGACAATATTTATTTGGACAGTTATACCTTAAAATACTGAGTATTTTAGTATTGACTTTTAGTAGAGACTCCGACCAAACCTGACTAAATCGACCGCCAAATCATAAAAAATACTCTATAGCGCATCCTAAAATATGTGCGTAAGAAAATAACTGAAGTAATTAAAAAAACTGAAGACCATTTTGTATGGAAAAATATAACTAATGACAAGGCGGTATGACCAAAAGACTTGCCTGCCCTGAAAAAAGTGCGAATGAAAAACAAAAATTAAAAAAAAAGGCGGGAAGTACACAGTACTTGATACGTGATCAATCTCTATTGTTATATTTGTTTTATTTGACTTTTATTTGCTTTCCTCGTATTCGAAATGAAAAGTAGTGTTTAACTCGGGTGAAAACACGTTCTTCCCCTGGTTAACAATCTACTATTAATTTTACCTGAACAAAACGGCACAGTACCTAACTGTCACTTAATTTCGAATTTAAAACAACCTCACTAAACATTTGCGTTAATTTTCTTAATGTACTTACAACATAGGGGCCTTGAGATTTTTGTTTGAAGAACACGTACCCAGTACAGACTCCAGCTGTCGATGAAGGAATCAATTACCACAAATAATTGTCTAAATTGTACATGATAATATAAATTATAATTTACCTACTAATATCAGACATTTTATTAATGCATTTAATTCCTTTTAACAAATCGTGGACCAACTTTATGGTACAATACAGTTATTAATTGACTTGTACCTAATTTGTGACAACGCCAATTATGCGCTATGTCCATGCAGCGATACCCATTAATTATTCTCGACAAAATAGGAGGAGGCTCGGACGGAGTTCAAAGGGTTGTAATTATAGGTCTTAAGTACTATTAAGTATCAGATGCTTTAGAATCCCTTTGAACCTAGAAACAGCTTTATTTAAGTTCATAATTAGATTGAGGCCAAAATTTAAAATATACTTAAACTAGTTCACATAATTATAAAACAAAATCGCTAAAATAAACTCAAAAACTATTGTTTTTGAGTTTATTTTACTACTGTTTTAACCAATTAATAAAGTGGTTTTCTAAAAAGGTCAATATCTACTTATATTATTTGTTGGGGCGAAACCTTGGGCGTCCGCTAGTATAACATAATGCTCTACAAAATAGAGACAAATATGTCTAAAGAATAATTTACAATAGGCGGCATAATCGCTAAAGAGCAATCTCTTTCAGGCCACCTTCGGATGGAAAGAGATGATACTTAGGGGTTATGTACAATGTAATATTAAAGTAATAAGTTCATAAAATATAAGTAAAAAATATACGTCATAAATTACCACAGCAACCGACTTCAAATTACCGATTATTACAACTGCTTAGGCCCAGTTCCAGAAATTTTATTAAGATTTTTCATCATTTACTTATCATCCAGGTGAAACGGAGTGACGAACAGCTCAATTGATATGTATAATATACAGTTGTCAATATAGACCGATTGGCAAGCAGTAGGTCTGGTTAACTAGTATCTAACGATGGAAATTGACAATCAACTTACGTAGGTATGATAGATACGTAGAGATGTGGGATTAGGATGATTATTAATTACGCTTGTAATTGCTACAGGATAGTTAGGTACGACTAATACCAGTGCATTCCAGTTTCGTATTCTAATCGTGATAGTTATCGTATAGGTTAACTCAACGTAACCTCACAATGAAATTTGAAGCTATAAAGTGATAACTGAGAAAAGAGGAACAAGGGTAAACAACAAATTTCAAAGTTTTCTTTCACAACCATCATCATAATTGCAGCCAAAGCCAATTGACGCCCACTGGACATAGACGAACGCCACAACATTCGGTCCTGCGCTTGCCGCATCCAGTGGCTTCCCGCCACCTTTACGATGTCGAAGGTCCACCTTTTCTTTAATTCACAATTATTGTAATCAGTTATGTAAGATCCAGGTAGATAGTAATTCAGATAATTAAACTAACTTTATAATCAATGGGCTATTGCTTTAATCGATTTAATATTCAATTTAACATGACTGTTGATAAGTGTAGTAACTGTCGCAAAATAAGTTATTAGAGCGTAGAGAGCGTAGCGAGCTAAGCTCTCATGGTGCAAGAAAGTTCAATCCTTTCTTATGCGAGATCTCTGTCAATACTTTACCGATTTCCATAATTTATATATCAAATTAAACTAGATTTAACTGACATCATTCTAACGGAGTTTCATTTTCCCGAATTTTCAATTTTGCCCTCAAAATTATTTTTGAAAAAAAAAAAAATTTACACTAAGATATGTGATGCTTGCTGCGCTCTAATGTGCTGCCGCGAAGCAGGGTGGTGACCTAGTAACTCTCGCTGTTAAAGGTAAGTCAAGTAGATGATTCGCCCAAATTGGATTCGCCCGAAACGTGCGAAACAACACTTTCTAAAAAATATTATATTTTGAGTGGTGATTCGCCCGCAGTTAATTTAGTCACGAGCGAATCGACACCACTAAAAATATGTAGTAGGCTATTCGTACACTCAGTATGTTTTACGTAATGCCGAGATAAAGTATAATTAAGCACAGAAGTGGTAAAGGTACAATATTTAGAGAAACCTACTAAAATTTCAGCATTCTGATTACGCTCAGCTAATAATACCTGCCCTACTAATAGTACAGGTGGCTCATCAGTGCTCATCATCACAAACATAGAAATAGGGACATCATTGTGCAAAGGCATATTTAGGACTATTAAGTATGTACGTTATTTACGTAAAATTCACAATATAGGTAGATCAACGGTCACAACGTTCTGTGTACTGTACCTATACATACGTAGTGTGGTAGGGTACTTAGTGGGGTGTAATTATTTGAGTATTTGACAGACACAATAGTTTACTGTTCATAATTATAAAACTACTGTTTCAATTAAAATGTAGAATCCCAGTTATCATAGTATCATGGCTATGTAGGTATACCTATGTCACCGTAGGATTGTAAAAATCGTAAGATTGTAATCACACTCGCATGATTGATGGAATGTTTGTAATAACTGGCGATTGGAATTGAGTGGCCCTGGGTTTTAATTGTCAGTTTCTTCTCTCACAAACTAAAAACATAATTATCCACCGAACTGTTTCCCAACACAGTTGGGATGGCTTTCCAGTCTAACTGCGTTTTAGCTGAACTTCGATATTTCACGTGAAGCAACTGCCATCTGACCTCTACAACCCATGGGCGATTTTTGATTTAGGGCTTTAACTACCCATAACGACTGCCATAGATGTTCATATAACAACCGGGACCGACGGCTTAACATGCTCTCCGAGGTTAACCTAAAAACACACAATGTCACCATAAAATAGTAAATACCGTCAGATTACAAGTAACCTCGCAAGATTGACACAATAAATGTAATTACTGGCGAATGGAAAAGTGTGACTGAGTTTCTTATAGTTTTGTAGATGTAGAGCCTGTAAGAGAACCTGGCAATAAAAACTCAGGGCCACTCTTTTCCAATCGCCAGTACTTAATTACAATCATTCCATTAGTCATGCGAGTGTGATTACAATTTTACGGTTTTACAACCCAACGGTGACATATACATTATGAACTCGTTGCTTATAGCTCATTAACAAACAGGTATCTATACAAAAAGTAGGGTCCGTTATCCAAAACATCACGTCTACTCTGATATCTATTTGTTGCAACTGAAGCGAATATGAGGCGCCAACGACTGGAAGCGACAGAGCAACCTCACAAATATAGGTATAACAATAGTGGGATATGAGAGTGAGTCGCTAGATCAAAGCCCGGCTACGCGCCGCCGACGCGCTTTGTTTACACCAACGCCGACGAACCATCGACTAATCAACCAACTGATTAATTTAATTAAACATTACGAGAAAGTTCTGTTTATTTTATGTTTCCTCGGGCCCACATGCGAGTTCAAAGGAAACACGTCGGGAATGTAAACACGTGTATATTGTTGGGACGGGTGATGCGAGACGTATTGTGCGCTTGGTGACGCCACTACGACACCTCTCTATCAGGCACTCTAATAAGTACAATCTTTTTTTATCTTCATTGTCTGCACAAAGGCTTTGTTATTAACACCTTAAACAAGGGGTTGTTTCATGGGTACGCAATATGCATGTAAAACCCCTGTAACGTGGGACCAACAGACCTAGCGGTGAAATGTGAGTGTGTGCACCTTTACCCAGTACCTACCTACTGTTTCGGTTGTGATTACACTATGTGTGTGTAAAGTAAAACTATTTTAAACAATGAATGTCCTAAAAATTCAAAGTAAAAGTCAGGTAACTTGGATTATTACCTATCACGTCACAGGTACAGTCTAGTAAGTATTTCTAGGAAATTCACTTTCGAGTATTGCCTCGAAAGTGATGATCATTGACGATAGGAGCCCAGGGTCTAACCACATCTAATAATATCAACCAGCCGGTTCACCGTCTGAGCAAAGGACGACAAACGGGCCATATCGAGAATCAAGTGAGTTGAAATACGAACGTGCCCAAACCGTCCTCAACCGTGAATTCGGCACTTATTTAATTATTACTCTCACATTAGTTCAATTTAGGTTCATACTTTCACCTGTAGCCTTATCAGCACTATTATCAACGGTAGCTAATTGAAACGAATGTTAACAGGTCGCTTAACTACTGCGAACACGTATTCATGATAATTATTTACCAAAAGAACTAATTGTGCCCAAACAAAAGTTAAATATTCGTTCTTACTATTACCTCAGAATAGGGAATAGTACTCTATTATCTTTTTATGAAAGCCTTTAATATGCATAGGTATCTAGTATCTAGTATACACTTCTCAAAGAAAACGACAAATAGTTGGAACACACGTATATGATAAGTTCTCCGAGCTTTTCACTTCAAAACATCTCAGCATACCTATTTATTTTCCAAAGAAATTAGATGTACTCGTACCACAAAGTATGGTGTTATAACATTTATTGCGTTGCATTTACCCATAAAATTAAACGTATATCCTCATAGTTTTTCATACATAAATAGGTAAGGGCACCCGGGGCGAATGCAACTAGGCGACTAAAGTAACTAATTTGATTTTCTCTTCAACTAACGGTAGTTATTATAAGAGCCATCTATTGAAATTTAGAGCAATCATTGTTTCTTTCAATCAAATATAGGTGGAGCTCCTAGACTGCTTACTGTTGTACCGACAGAGCATAGTTGGAAAATAGTTGCATTCACTTTTTTGTTGAACTGAATTTGTCGGAAATTGAAGCGTATTTTAATCGGATTGATATCATTTTCGGAAAGCTGTTGCTAGAATCTACATGTTCGCATTGTTGCCATGTCGATATTACTGATTGAAAGAGAGGTGGATATTAGTCACATTTTCCACATGGGGGGCTAATGTAACTTTTATTGATCTCATGCAACAATAACGTGAATTAGTGAAAAACCTGAGCCTGTTGGTACTGTGTTATATGTCGAAACTGTTCATTCAAATATGCTTTATTAGGTATATGTATTAGCATTACCCTATTATTTATGTAGATTATGCTGGAGGGAGGCAAAGTTAAAACTTTATTTTTTATAGTCGCATTCGCCCCGGGTGACCTTACACACACACAGTCACCTTATTTATTAGTTCACCCTATATTATTGGTGACTACGAAATCCTACTTAGATTAATAAGAATCTTTAGAAAAACAAATGTTACGAAGGAGAACGTGTATGATATTCACATAATACACGTAGTAAAGTAAAAATTTGCAATGATGTATCACCTTTCTACTTATAATATATATATTCTACTGTGAGTAACTAACTATTACAAGTACCTACGTCACTAAAGAGGTTCATTGGAGACTCCGTGGTTTCAGGCACTTAACACGTCAGGAATATAAAATTTAATCAAGATATACTATATTACTGAAGGTTGGCTGCTAAATAAATCGGAACTTCATTTTCCTAACGGCCACGGCAGGCAACTAATGGCACAAATTGAACGATAATACAATTACTAATCGTTACTAAAGATGGCGACTGGGAGTATTTTCGCGCCCTGTTTATAATTAATTTACAACATTAGGTACCTACCTAAGGCGTATATCTACGCCCCCCAATATCTCTATTGTTTTGTTTTAATAACGCAACGAATACCTACTGATGTGTCGTTTGCTCGTGTTATGATAAAATCATCTTGTTTCTGTTTTCCTTCAGTAAATGGTGGTTAATATAAACCTTCGTTCCTCAATTACATACATGCCTCCGTAATGATGTTTTTACAAATTAATACGAGGCGAGAAGCGCAGACTGTTCTCAATTTACAACATGCAACAAAGCCGTATTCGATATCGAAAATTTTCATATAAACTCTTGAAAACGTGAACCAAACCGCAACTGAAAATAAATGTAAAAAACAGCAAAATGTTGGAATTGCTCTCGACGTGCGAGTAACTAGCTTCCAGACTTTAGATATTTGGTTCTTTTATGCGTTGTGACAAGTCATTTAGTTGAAAGAGCAATAATTGAATAATGCTTTTAAGCAGACCACCGACTCTCACGCAGGGCGTACCGATAGAAATTGTATTCCCCACATCACGAGTTAGTATCGTCGTGAACTGGGCAGGTTCGTGTATGTGTTTTTATACCCAACTAAATCCTATTAGCATCGATTACACCATTGATATAAATGTACCAAATGGTGTTCGACAGTCTACCAAAGAGCGTAGAGTTAGATTCTTAACATTTATTTTTTATAGTCTTAGGTGTATACTGAAAAGAGCTCGCGTGGGGTATGTACACAAATTCCAATCAAGGCTCTTTTTGTACTGTACCAGCTTTGCGCTTTCATGTTACTCTTTGTATTTAGAAAAGTGGGGTTCCCTATTAGGTATGAATGTACTTTCGTCATCGACTTTCTTAGAAGTAAATCGTTAAAATGGATATAAACGCCACTCGAAATAAATATAAGTTGATCATTATAATTTACTGTCTATTATATAATCATGCCTTCCGTGGTTACGACATAGATTCAATTGCAAGTCTATGATTATTGTTGAATCGCTACAATTTGAGATTGGGGCTGGAAGACTTGGAGAAACTCATTATCATCATCTCAGCCCATTTGACGCCTAATGCTGGGCTTAGGCCTCCCCCAAAGACGGGGGAATTTAGCCTACATATACCACGCTGGCCAGACGAGTGGGTTTTGTGTCGAGTTTTCCTTCTCCAAGGAGAGATGATTCTATTTCAAACTTAGCAGAACTGCGACTAAATAAAGATTTATAAAGTCATCTCGGCTTTACCAAGTGGCTGTTTTTATACATTTAACACATTTATATTCTGTTTTATTCTTTATCTTGTGTACATACCTACTTGTAAGTTAAAAATACACATATGTAGGTACTTTTTGCATCTTCTCTTTCATCTGTGAGATATTCCAAAAATCTATAACTGCCGTTCGTTTATCACGCTAAAACTCGAGAAAGGCTAGACCGATTTGGCTGATTGAGTTCTTAAAATATTTGTGAAAACTCAGGGAAAGTTTAAATGTAAGATTTTAGGTAATTCAATCACTTGCGAGAGAGCGTTGTTATAAGTATTTTAATGCTTAGTGATTCAGCTGCTTAGGTATTATCCTACTTGACTTCAACTTTGGAAAATATTTAAAAGAAAAAATTTAAGAAAAACACAATCTTTATGTAATAGAATCTTTTACACACACTCAGTGACAGAATAATAAATTTTGTTATGCACTCCTTGATTTTAAAACTAGAATATTATAACTTTCGCGTTTTGTATACATTATAAACTTAAGACAAACGGGTCTTTTGCGCGATTATTGATATATACCTCTTTATTACCCGACGTTAAATATATTGTACTTAAGAGGTATGTATACGTAGGTCACACTATAAGTTTTGCGTAACTTAAAAAAACAACATGTTAAAACCAAAATATTATGTTTATTGCTTTTCAAAATACTCTCCTTTACATTTTAAACATTTTTTCATGCAATCGAACCATTTTTTAAAACAGGAGGACCACAGATCTGAAGGCATGTTTTCTACGTGCTGATTAAACGCTATCACTGCCTCTTCGGAGTTGGTAAAAGTGAAAACTCTCATCAAATCTTAGATTTTGGGGAAAATACAGAAATCACAGGGTGCTAGGTCGGGGCTATGCGCAGGATGGGTGACGAGTTGTACTTTTTCGGAAGCTAAAAATTACTTTGTTTTGTTGGCCGTGTGTGAAGAAACGTTGTCATGATGCAGGAGAACGCGGCTTTTGGGTTGTCTTTCGCGAACTTTTTCTAACACCCTGGGTAAACAAATGGTAGAATACCACTCGGCATTAACACTCTTGATCTTCAAGTGGAATTGTACAGATGGGACCCGTAGCTGAGAAAAAAAACGCGATCATTTTTTACCAACGTTTCTCGCCTGCCTCACTTTTGTTGGCTGGTTCTCATTTTCAAACACCCATTCACAAGATTTCTGTTTTCTTTCGCGATCAAAACAATAAATCTACGTTTCGTCTCCTGTGACAATGTCATAAACAGCAAGAATGTCCGTGGTCGTACTTCAGTAGCATCTGTGAGCACCATTCCACGCGATCCCGCTTCTGCTCCGCTGTCAGTTCATGAGGGGTCCAACGACAACAAAGTTTCCGAACTTTCAATTCTGCGTGTAAAATTTTCTGGATTTGACTCATACCAATCCCCAACAGTCCTCGAATTGTCTCATCGGTAATCCGCGGGTTTTCTTCGATTAACCGCTTAACAGTAGCCACATTATTTTCTTTGACGGCAGTTGAAGGCCGCCCTTCACGAAATTCGTCATGTAAAGAAACTCGGCCTCTCTCAAATTCAGCTAACCATCGCCTTTTTGAAGACGAGCGGCACAGTCTTGCGGAGAGAGAGAACTTTTAAAATCATAAAAAAATCATCGCTCTAAAATCTTTTCGACTTAATTCCATTTTCGTTGCATACGTAGAACTTTGATGTGTGATAAAAACAATTGACAAATGATTTCCCCCCAATTGTTTTTTTTATTACTAAGAAGGTTGCAACGTTTAAAAAAATATTACATTCGAAATTCAAATAGTTCCGATTAGCTAGAAGTGCAAAACTTTTAGTGTGCTCCATGTATATCTCAATAATCGCGTAATTTTGTCTTAAGTTACTAGAATATTATAAATCTATACTTTGACTTCTCTCCATTGTAAAATTAATTGGTAGGTGTATACTATACTGATAGATGTGACCGATAACTTTTGACTAACGTATATATTAAGACCATTGATACTAACCCCATTGTAACTATTTTAAGCCGGCTTAATCTTATGATGTATGGCTTGTAAATTAAAAAAGAATTTAAAAAAAATCTTTAATACTTATCAAACAACTCTGTAATGAAGAAGCTAGTTTGACTGATCCATTGATATTAGTATCAATTTGATCTAAATAATCTATCAATTTAGGCCGGCTTAAAATAGTTACAATGTGGTTAATTAACCCCATTGTAACTATTTTAAGCTGGCTTAATCTTATGATGTGTACTAGTAAAATAAAAAAGAATAAGCAAAAAATCTTTAATACTTATCGAGTTC
Organism: Nudaria mundana; assembly: GCA_963556515.1. Classification (NCBI taxonomy): domain Eukaryota; kingdom Metazoa; phylum Arthropoda; class Insecta; order Lepidoptera; family Erebidae; genus Nudaria; species Nudaria mundana. The sequence continues at coordinate 26,398,033 of OY748286.1, forward strand.
AAACAAAATACTTTGTAATTAAGATGCTAATTTGACTGATTTGATAAAATATGTAAGAAAGAAAATATTCGATAGATATCCAGTGCTAACGCCGCTGTGCCGCGGCGGGGGTTAAACGGGGGTTATTTTATAATAGAGGGTGCAAATTAACATGTTTGTCGTGCTTACATCGTCTCTAACACTGAAACTACGTCTAAGTGAAATAAATTTTCTCCCGTTTAACATAAGTACACATAACTAATGTTTTAAACAAACGTAGCATGGGACATGCCTCGCTTTTGTCCCCACTAATTAATACTAAGAATTTAAACTTTTTGTATGTTCGTATGATTGTACGTAAGTTTGTTTTGTTGTTTGTTTAGGCGCTATAAGAGTTATACGCAAGACTTACTATTTACTCAATTACTTTATGCAAAGTATACTTGTGTGTGTATAAAGTATTACTATACTTTTAGTAGAAATTAGGTAAGTACTTATTTTAATACAAAAAACTCCTACAATTCATATAAATAAATATTGACTAAGCAAATAAAAAAACGTTACATCACTTAATCATTAATCATCATCAACCTGCCCTTATCCCAATTATTTGGGGTCGGCGCAACATGTTTTCATTTTCACGTCATCGTCACACGTCATCTCCTCAGTCACTCCTTTCCTGGCCATAATCCTCTTTCACGCATTCCATCCAGCTTTTCTTGGGCCTACCTCGACTCCTCAAGCCCTTTACATTCATACTTTGCACCTTTCTTCCCACGTTACTTTCCTCTCTTCTCATAAATTAATCATTAATATAAGGACAATTATATTATTACTATAAATGATAATTCCGTACATTTAAGTCACGGTTGATGAGATACTTAGGTTAAAAAATCATTTAACAAATAACACCTTTTACCAACAAAGTAAATACATAGTATTTATTGCCTACTTTCATTGTCATTTAAGTGGCAGTGACACGAGCATAGATATTATAATGAACCTACTTGAATATCGTTATTTCCGTCGATATTTTAGGAACAACGAAGGACCGCATTATAAAATGACACAGTGTAATTACAGTAACAACATCAAGTAGCCAGTATATATTTTGTTAACCACATAGTTTTACTCTATACACAGTTTCCAAATTATTTAATAATATATTCTATTCACTCGATAGTACTGCTATTACAATATTAATAGCGGAAAATTGTGTATCTCGCTCGTAAACGAAGTAATAATTTGACGACAATGGTTTATACCGCTATATAATATGTACGCTATACATATTATTCTGTAAGTGGAGTGTATATTATACAGGACGTTGTAATTTTCTACTACCTATAGAGAGTTGCACTAGTTTGTGGTTTCCTGCCCTTTCTTAACATTTATTCTGCTTAATTAATAGTTACTGTAACCGTTTGCTGAGCTAAGGTCAAATCAATATTATATTTTTTATCTATTCTACACAATCCATATTTAATTTTATATGCCATTTTATTAAACTTGAAAACATCGTTCTTATTTGTATTAGGTATTGGAAAAAAATCATAACTATTTTTTTAATGGACATTGATAACCACGACACCCAATTAAACATCTTTAATTTATAATTTAGTCAAGGTAGTAAAATTACATCCGATTCACACCCTCTTCCTTCCGATCCCGAACAACGCGTGCCGGGCAGAGATGCCACCCCCACACAGTGGATAGTCACGACTTACCACCAGGCGGGCGGCGACAATTTGACGAACCCAATATTAAAAAAAAAAAAAATTGAAAAACACTTGAACTTAAAAAATATTAATTTATTGCCAAATTATATTACCTGATCCCAGGGTTGCCACGAATATCCAATGTTGCATTGAAATCACTGTATAAACTTGATATCGTTTCATTGAAAAAGAAAAGAAAGTATGGATACACAAACAATGGAGCCTATGTGTAATAGAGAGGCAAAGTGCCTATCAAGCCTTCAGACGCTGTAAACATATAAAATGAAGGCGGTTATTGTTCTTTCAGTAACAATAAGAGGAGCATTTTTCCACAATCGACTGAGGCCATTTCAAGTGAGAGGAGTGGAAATAATAACCAGTGGATACCGCATCGACGCACGTTTAAACAATCAAACGGGGAACAAAAAGACAGTAATGTGGAAATGGATAATGCAGAAGCGGCTGTGAAAGCGTTTGGTCCTATTGCTAGCGGGTGACTCCGTTTGTTAGTCGCAGTATACCTAGTAACAAACAACTACTGACACTGAGTTTACATACAATTTATGACAGATAGTTCACGATATTTTTAGTACAGCTATCGGTATTAAGTACTAACTACTAGGTATTTTGTATTACATATTATGGTTTTATTACACAGGTACAAATATGTATCACACTCCTCATTTATATCTTCGGTATATTACAGTTATTATTAACTAATTGACGCTTAAGAGACTGGGGATCCCCGCGCAGGCAGCTTTCTCGCGCAAAGACTCTCATTGGCAATTCAGCGCGGGAATGCTGCCTGTGTTATTGGCACTCTGCCTAAGTCTACCTGCTTTAGATATTTATTTTAGTTTTTAGTTTTAGATAGTATAGATTGTAGTTTGTTTAGGTTTTTTTTTATTTATTTTTTATGTTCCTTGTATATATTCATGAAATGTCTTGTTATAAATAAATAAAATACAAGAAAATTGGTGCTAAAAATTATCATTTTTAACCAAATTCGTAGTTAATAAACTTAAATTGACCTGAAATTCTAAAAAATACTATTAAATTGAGACGCAATATAAATTATATTTTCGTATTTTAAAGCAATGAGTTTGCTTAAACTATTCTTAAAATATTAAGAAAGAAATTATAAATAGATCATTAGCAATATACATTTCTTACTTATTTCTTACCCCTTCGTAAATAATCACGAACGAATTATTTCAGACAATCATGTAGCTTAGATTGGACATTTATGTTCTTTTTCACCAGTAACGCTCCCGCTCCGCTGACATCTATCAAAGTGACCCCACACTTCTCGCTATGAACAGGATGTGTGATTAGTTTTATCCTTCGGCCCTCACAGCATCGCCCCCGCACCCCAGCCTCTACTCCCTACCCCCAACTGCACACACGCCCTTCACCCCACCATTCTTTGGTAACTATATCTTGTAACAAATGAACCAACCTGTATTAACGTCAAAATGGCATAGGCGCTATTATAGCAAATTGAAAGCATCATTTGAAGGACGCCATTAAGCGATATTAACTAGAAATTCATAAGCAATTCACTACATTACAGTACATATTACAATGTTAAGCACTTGTTAGTATGCTCAAATTAAGCAGCTAATGAAGATTTCATCCAACTTATTTTCTTTTAGTAGGTACCTACCTAGTTTGTACGCTTATATTTGTTGCAAGTTTTACATGGTACGAGGGTGGTTTGAAAAGTAATCGGCCTAGCGAAGAAAATAAATACATAATAAATGAAATATATATTTATTTTTCAACGTAATCACCATCAAGTTCAATGCACTTTTGCCATCTTCTCCTCCAAGCATTTAGTCCGTTGAAAAAAAATTATTCTTCGTTAGAGTCAAAATATGCGTCTACTGCTGCTTTGACCTCGTCATTTGTCAAAAATCTTTGACCTCCCAAGTGCTTTTTTAGGTAAGGGAACAGAAAAAGTCTGACGGTGCCAGATCAGGTGAATAAGGTGAATGCGGTACCAGTTCAAAGCCACAGTTGTGAATTTCTGCCATTGATTGGACAGACGTGTGAACACGAGCGTTATCTTGATGAAACAGGACTTTTTTTCTGATCGTTCCTGGGCGTTTTTCTTTTATTTCCTCTCGTAAACGACGTAGTAAGGTGCAGTAATAATCAGAGTTTATAGTCTGACCCCTTTCAAGATAATCAACCATAATCACACCCTTCGAGTCCCAGAATACTGAAGCCATCACCTTACTTGCCGACAAAATCGACTTAGCCTTTTTGGGGGGTGGTGAACCAGGTCTTTTCCACTGTTTTGATTGTTGTTTTATTTCCGGTGTACAGTATTGAACCCATGTTTCGTCCATAGTAACGTAAACGTAAACGATTCAAAAAATCACATTCATCAGCTTCAAATAACTCCAAACAGTTGCGTGCAATAGTCAATCGCATCCTTTTTTGCTCAACTGAAAGCAGTCGCGGAACCCACCTCGCAGACACCTTGTGGAAACCCAACACGTTGACTATTACGTTGAGTACGTTCATAAGAGATGCCTATAATCTCGGCTATCTCTCTCATTTTCAATCTGCGGTCTCCCATAATTAATACGAGTATTTTTTTAACATTTTCGTCAGTAGTGGCCGTCGAAGGCCTTCCAGAGCGGGGTTCGTCTTTCACACTCTCTCTACCACGCTTGAATTCTGCTATCCATTTTTTGACGGATGAATATGAAAGAGCGTAATCCCCTAACTGACCATATATATCATCATGGATGGCTTTTGATGACAGCCCACTCGATTTGCTCCATTTGCGGAAATGATGTCAGATTGCTTTGTTAATAAATTTATAAAACTTAAACTAATTATCGCACACGTTTCAAACTTCACACAATTAACAGGTCTGAACTGAACTAAATAATGTGGATAGATTTGATTTTTAGAACTAAATGGATCAGTGTTAGGCCGACTACTTTTCAATCCACCCTCGTACTAGCCATTTCCCATGTAAACATTGCTATTTAAAGCAAAAACAAGCTGAATTGAAAATCGTTAATCTAAACTGTGACTCGGCTAACTACTTATTGAGATGAAAATATTCTTTCAACTGAAGTGAATCCTACGCTTGTAACCTAGGATCGAGTATCCTACGCGATCCTCGGCTACAAGCTCTCATGATACTTTTTCATATCTTTTCTAAGGAGGCGTTATTACCTCCTTTTAGTCTCGTGCACAAAACTACGACAAAATGAAACTACCTTTTGATACCTATATACCTACCTATAAGTCGTGAACTGTAAGGGCTGAACGCGAGCCTATTGAAACCAGCTGTAGGTATGTGTTGTACATACCAGGACCGTAATTGCACGGCACCGCGGAAGTTTATTATTGCGTTTCATACGCAAAGTTTCGATTAGAGGGCGCCATTGCCGCGCCGCCGCCAGAATAACATAAATAATGGTCGACTAATGTGGTGGATTGCACTCATTTGCTATCTAGGAAGTTATCCGCCCGAGATGGTGCTACACGATTTTTGAGCCTGCGTAAATGTGTATGTAATCAAATTTACATTGCAATTCAATTAAGTACTGCGTATCTAGTTTTTATTTTCATGGCTTATCAACGTCTATAATTTTCTTAATAGGTATCTCTGTCAAACAGGCGTAGGTCGGACTGCAGTACAGGTTTACATATACGTCATATAGGTACAGTCAGCGTCTAATAGTTAGTAACAGTCAAGGTACTCTTATCTATAGGCGCAACCAAATAGTCAATAATATCGGTACAAATAAAGGTTTCTTCTTGTTGACAACGATGTAGTCGCTTCAAAGGGCCTCGCCCTTTAAACGTTTAAAGTGTCACATAGATAGGTTCAGTCAAAGTGTTTAAAAATATCGTAACATGCTAAATGAGACATCAAATGCGCACGCATACTTGTCTCTTTCATTTCGAACATGACGTCGTAGACTGGTTTTTGTTTATAACAGTTGTAAATAATGGTATAAAAGTAACTATGTTACGTCTGTCGTTCAATTCAGAGGCACTAATATAGACATTATACAAATATTTTGAGCGTCAACATTAAAACGCAAAACTCTTTTTATTGTAGTTCGACCTTTGTACGTATGGTGTCATAAAAAAATAAGTTACATTTGCATATATTTATTGAGTTAAAAGCAGATTTACATTCTTTGAAGTCGGTTAGTGCAGTTTTACTGCGAAATAAGTAATTAAAATCGTGTGTAGCCTCCATCTGCAAGAATTACGTCGGAAAGATGTCTTCTCATCGATTGTACAGCATTATAACAAAAATTGTCCCCTCTCATAGACTCCCATATTTCGTTAACGTGAGTCCTTAAATTTGAAGTGGTTCGTGCTCGTGTACCATCCCATACCTGAACCATTTTACCCCACAAATTTTCAATTGGGTTTAGGTCGGGACTATGAGGCGGCATCGGAATTAACTCCAGGTCCCTGCTACCTTCCAAGTAATTTTGAACAACTCTGGAGTTGTGTACGGAACTGTTATCTTGGACAAACTTAATAGCTTCATGGGGAAAAAAATCCTGGCAACTGCCAGGATTTTTCCTCCTAAGGATCCTCGAAAAAGTTTTGCTTCCAGTTGGAAGCAGTCTTTGTATAAGGTGCCATTCATTCTTCCTCCAACCTCCACTAGCTCTCCTGGTCCGCTTTGAGTCATCCATCCCCAAAATCCTAAGGTGATTCGACCACTGCGATTATTAGGGAGGACATTTCTTTCATCATATCTTGTGTTCAATGTCCGGTAAAGAGATAAGCGTCCCTGGGCAGAAGAACAAAAACATTTTCATCTACAAAGATCACATTATCAAAATTAAAATTACGTGCGAACTGTAAACGCTGCGCTTTATGCCATAGGTTTTTTAGCAGGAATACGATGGCGTAACCCATATTCCCGCAGGCGACGTCTCATTGTGCTCTGTGATATGTCAAATTCCACCGACATACTCCTGGAGTTTATAAATCGATTGCTAACAGCTCGCTGCACTATGTTTCTATCTTCATCTGTATTTGTTTGACGTGGACGACCAAACGAAACATGGTTCCGCAAAGCACCTTCACTTTGCCATCTCTCTATCCAACGGTACTGTGTTTCTCTAAATAAAAAAACAGAATATATGTCAGTTATGTATGAATAAAAAGTAGTAAGATTCAGCAAGATGGGTTACTGATCTAATTCTAATGTGAAACTTACGGATATTCCCAGTTCATTTGAAATATCTGTTATGGAGACACCTTCCTCTCTCAAATATATTATTCGATGTTTTTTAGAATTTAAAATAAAATGTAATTATTGGTTCAATAATAGTATTATTATTTCTAGTTGGTTTTATTGCACTTGACATTAATATGACTTATAATGGTTTTTATCTATGGAAACCGTTTAAGTTTTAGTTGGTTGGTTTATGGTTTATTTCCATAACAATATAATAATATGCTGTGATCCTTTATTTACAACTGTTATAAACAAAAACTAGTCTACGACGTCATGTCAGAAATGAAAGAGACAAGTATGCGTGCGCATTTGATATCTCATTTAGCATGTTACGATATTTTTAAACACTTTGACTGAACCTATCTATGTGACACTTTAAACGTCTCGCCCTTTGGAGCGACTACATCGTTGTCAAGAATAAGGAAACTTTGTTTGTACCGATATCATTGACTATTTGGTTGCACCTATAGATTAGAGTACCTTGACTGTAACTAACTATTAGACGCTGACTGTACCTAATAACTTACAATTTAGGACGAATAATTATTAGAGAGAGAGAATAGTATTTCTTCCTGTGTTTAATTAAACACAGGAAGAAATACTACAAAATACAACTTACTACATTGGTTTATCAACTTATAGGTACACAGGTGCACCAAGATCTTAAGAGCTCAATCCATGTTCATGTGATACCTAACCGCAGAGAAGCTGGCAGAATATTGGCAGCTCAAAAGTCATTCCCGCCTAGTTTAAAAAACAGTCCGGTCTATACGAGCCCCTCTGCAACGAGATAATTTCTAATAATAAGTAGTACGTAATTTTTTCAGTAGTTCCATAGAGGCTCTACTGACAATGAACATCAGTGCTCAATAATGATAAAGTAATATAGGTTAAGAGAAGTGCTACGAAATGTGTAGATAAGTTTATCTCACTGGAAAACATTGATTGACTTGTAAAAACCTACTTTTTCGTATTGATTGGTTGTTGCAAAATATAATATGGAGTTTGTTGCAAAATATAATAGTACACGGGCCGTAGAACATTGAAAAATATTGATTAACAGCAAGCTCATTTTTCGTAAGTAAGTAGTTTTATTTTACCGAGTCTACGAAATGTGTACGTCATAAGTTTATCTCACTGGAAAACATTGATTGACTTGTAAAAACGTACTTTTTCGTATTGATTGGTTGTTGCAAAATATAATATGGAGTTTGTTGAGAGTCTCCCACATATATCTCAAAAAGAAATCTCAAATCAGGTAGCTAACAGAGTTATGCAGTTAAAATATTCGGAACAAAATTGTAAGGTTGCATTAATTTGTATAGAGCTGCAAAGTGGTGAAGGTATTAAGTACATCATTATAAATCAAATATCAAAAGTTCCCATCGACCCGACTTGTGCTAAAAAAGTTATTCAAGGTTGAAAGTTAAAAAGTTGTAAATTTTCGGTTTTTTGGATTTTTCTCCAAGGGTCTTTCTTTAGGCCCGTGTAATATAATATTTGATAGGTGATAGAATTAGGTATTTATCTCTTTAAACTGGCAATACACATCAAACTTCTATCTGACAATCATACAAGTAAATTTTCCCAGTGAGCGGCTAAAGGTTCCTACTATTGCGTGAGGCCAATAAAATTACTGGTGAACTTTGAGTGTAGGTATAATACGTATCTGCCTACGCCATCTGTAGCCCGGCATTATTGTATGTATGTCTGTTTAAAACCAGCGCAGTCCGTTGATCGTTTGACATATTCATTATTGATCACGGGACATGCTCACCCACGTCTCCATCGTTATTACAAATATGAATTTTTTATTTAGTTTGCATTAGAACGGCGCCAGACACCACCCTAGAACACCCCTCCCCCCCTCCCTATTAATAACATAAGCATCTACTAAATGATACCCCTATTAAGTATAAACAGTTTTTCTACCTCGAATAAAACACCTAATTCTCCATAATACTCGTATTTTGCCAATAAATAATATTAGATATAAATGATGAGTCTTGCACGCAACAATTGGCTTATAGTAAATACAATAGAATACTATAATAGGCTACTTTTTATCCGTGTTATGTGTTCCCGTAGGAATTGGCAACATGCAAACTACTCTATGCGGGCATTATCTAGTTTTCATTACGAGTACCTATACATATTACCTATCAATACTAATAGCATGTTGACATTTATTCGCAATAATTTTGAATACATTTTATTTGAAGCTAAGTACAGATTCTTAGTTGTTTGATTCTCATTAAGGTTTTAGAAAGATATGATCATTGTTTAAAATGCTTTAATAATAGTAATGATATAACATAATAATATTAAATTAACAGTAGATGGAAATACTATTTACACTTACTAAAAACTATACTATACTTACACATGAAAATGTACGAACTCCTCCGCCTCGTCGCTAGGCTGGCAATGTTCCCAGAAGGCTGGCTTTACCACGTTGTATGGCAATGCTTATTCTTTGAACTAAAAAGCCAGCCTTCTGGTCTTGAGATGGTTTAAAATAGTATGCATTTATCACTGTAATGACGTCTATCGATTCAGATAAGTTCTGTTGGTTTGAAGATCAACATCAAAATAATTTGCAGTATACTACGAATGCTATAAGGACATGAAGTTGTTACGCAGTTTTTGCTAAAGTTCCATATTTCATTAATGAGTGTGTAAATACCTATAATATGTTATATATATACCTATTACATGTGGACAATTGTCCTTAACCAAACCACACTGTCCTTACGTCAATTTTACGTCTGTGGCCGTCGAGACCACAGATAAGTTATATTTTTCTTTATGTAACGTTGAGCGTAAAGTTGCGATACAACAATAAAAAAAATTCGTTCTTTCTTCTTCTAACATACTTTGAAAAAGAGAATAACTGCTGTTACCGGTAATTTTCTGTGGATTGTGAGCACATCATACTATCACCTGTAGTGGTTTACAAACATCGTTTTTCACACACTCGGCTCTCTCTGCGTTCGCCGACTGATTTCTCCGTGCGATATAGTCTTGCCCTTAATCAAATGCAATAACTGCCTATAAAATTTTAACAGATTGTAATTTAGTTGACCGAGTGTACCTAATAATATTATCGGCAAGGCGGTCATGAGCTCCCTCTCCCCCTCTCACCCCTGTGTCGCCCCCTCTTCCACCCGCGCCTACATAAATCTATTTTATCGTACACCGGTAATAAATTTTATTTCGGGATCTTTAATTCTTTGTTATTGAATTGGATTTTAGTGTTTTATTCGGGTAAACAAACAATACATCGGAGCGTTTCAACCGGTACTTAGGACACGTGTGCCTTTCGTAAACACGACTAGCGGCACTCCCGTCGTCGCCTGGCTAACTTAATAAAAGATTTTATTTGTAGATTGAACTTCGTTCCGGTATTACTGCTGTAAAATAGCCGGCTTTTATCTGCTTTCACAATTAAAACTTCGATAATGTTTAGTTGTAGAGCTAGGCACAAAGAAATGCCGCTCTATGCTCCAACAATTACGGGGTGGACGTAAATAAACTGTTGGAGTAAGCGCAAGCGGCTGCGGGCGAAGCGTCCGCGCACCGTCCATAAGCGAGATCTACAGTAGCGACCGATAAAATGTGCAATCGTAAACTTCCTGTGCGAGATGGGAAATTGTAAATTAACCAACGAATTGTTCTTTTTCATCTGACCGTTATTATTATTGTACTGTAATGAAGCCGACTTGTTAAACGCTTCAAGTCGAGTCGTACTGTCGGCACGAGATTTAGAACTACGATTTATTGTCTTTCTTGATTTCAATCGAGCTACCACTTTTAGTGTAAACTTCAGACGATGCATTTATATACGATTGTAAAATATGTCTAATTACACTATCGAACTTGTTCTAAAATAAAAGTGGTTCTACCCTATTTTACGACTTTACGACCTTAGTACCATTTTGTAGCTAATCTGTGTCAAGCTACTACAAGTGAAATTACAAATCTCGATGAGAATTAAAACAACTAATCCAACGTCACTTAAAATTGCGGCTCTCTGTGATTAAAGGTGATATGATAACTATTGAGATTTAAATATTCCAAATAGATACATATTTCAAGAGGTTGCTTTTTTCAAAAATGTAGGTTGAAAATTGTTTTAACACTTTGGACACAGGTACGATTGGTATTCAAAAGAACAAGATTGTTTCTTTACCAGTGATAGAAAATAATATTAATTCTGATATTTCGAATATTCGAAGCGCCATTGCAATACCGAAACATGTCAAAAAAATTCAGGTTAACATTTTTACTGCCAAAAATGACACGACACATTTAAAAAAAGAACGAATGCGGTTTCCTGTAACATTTCCATTGTATAGTTAAATAACTCGCGTTGGCACGTAATAATAGTACATTACACAGTTTAATTTAAAATATTACAGCAAAACACTGCGAATAAAACTGTTAAATAAAACATTCTCAGTAAAATGCTTGCACTTGTACGTTGATTCGTTACTTTTAACATAGAACAATGCATAGAGAATTTTTATTCCTTACCTAATAATATTTTAGCCATATAGCATTTTATCATTGCAGAATTTCACAAAAAATAGTCATAGTTAGTTAAAATTAAATAGATTAGATTAACTTTAGAATAGGATAAGAACATTTTCGTTATAAATATCTAAGTTCAGCCGAATCGGTTAGACTGGAAAGCCAAACCCAACTGAGTTGGGAAAAGGCTCGGTGAATGATTGTGAGCATTCGTGTTGTAGCCCAATAACTTTGATAATCAAATGATAATGGATATCTAGTATTTTTAATCATATTTGTTTCAGTAAAATTTCAGCGGCCACCAATCTATGTAGTCTTAGAGTACAACAGAAATATTACCTACTCAAACCTTCCTTTAGTGGAAAGATCTCATATAGCTAGGAACCCCATGACCTTGATTCTTTTCATCTGTTGCATTCAATGTTTCAACTTTTTCTCTTATTCTTTCTGTCTCACATATTGCTTGTTAACTATATTCGTTCTCCCTTTTTAGTAACAGTTCTTACCGCTAGATTACCTACCAGTTTCAAATTTATTATCTCCAAGTTTACTTCCAGTCCATTAATATATCAGAATCTTATTAGACTACGACGAAATATGTTTGTTCCCACTATTCGGGTTTACCAATTCAGTCGATACGAGCTCTCACTAACTGAGCTCTCTATCTTGTAAATACCAAAATTCCTCGAGCGCTATTCGAAAACCACAGATTTGGTGCTGAATCACTTGAATGCATTGTATGCAATGTATGATGAAGCCCTGACGCTTTGGTATCAGACTGATTGAATTGATAAATACGTAGATGTATAAATTAAGATAAAGACTGAACTTTGTGAACATTAAAGGCTATTCTTAGTTGGTCCAGTATTTTTGTGAGTACCCTCAAATGGTAGATTATGAAACTTTTTTTTGTTTTTTATTATATGTTAGGACAATTTACTCAACGCCATCTAGTCTCAAACTAAGCAGAGCTTGTGATATGCGTAGTAAATAAACAGATATAAATATACATAGGAAACACCCAGACTTCAGCACAAATGTATGTGTCATCACACAAAGTTTGTCCCGACCGGGAATCGATCCCGAGACTCAGCGTCGAAAACGACCACGCCACCGAAGCAGTCAAATGTTGCATAAAGACGGGATATTAGAACACTCGTAGGATTATAAAGGAACTCGCCTACTATTCCCTATTATGTGGTACTACGACCTATTTACAAACATAATTATTACTTAAATTAGGTATTAACAGTTTTTTTTTGTCCACAGGCTAAAATGATAGAGAACTCTCAGGCTTGGCTTGGAGCTTCCACATCAGCAGCTATCGCAGGTTAGTTGACTCCATCTGAATTATTATTGTATATCGTTAGTAACTAAAACGCATACGCACTGATCATTAATGTACTCGAAAGGGTGAAAATGTGGGTTAGACTAATAGGAGGTACTTATCAACTTCCATATACCATTTTCTAAATTTAATTTTTAATTTTTTTGTCATTTATTTAGAAAACAATATTTACTAAACAAGTCAATGAAGTAACTCCAGGCCCCAAGATAAAATTGAGATAGGTACTTATATTTTAAGCATTATTTAAGTCAATATCCAGATCTTATTTTTCGTTTTGTGGCTGGACTGACTCTTGTGAAAGGCCAATGACAACTATTGGCATAATTTATGTTTTTTATTTCGCCAGACATAAAACCTGGGTGATATGTTAGAGGACAATATAAGAAATTAATTGCAAAAGAACCAGGTCTATCAACCGTAACCGAACGAAGAAACACAGGGAAAGCTAGTAGAAGTATTGCTAGTATCTTTTTGACAGGCGTTATATCTATAATTAAACATTAAATACAATGAAAGGAAATACATTGAAATTTCAATTTTCATTTTGAACTTTATAATAATTATGAAGTATATATTCGTTCATTTATTTTCGTTTAAAACAATAGTGGAATACATGTACATGACTACATGTAAATGAGTTCATTTCATAATTTATTTGGTACTATAAGTTGCACCAATTGCTGACAATCAACATCATAAATAATATTCATTAGTTTCGTATTTGATAAGCACTACATAAATATCTAATACCTAACCAAGAGTGGGAACTCTTTGCTCTAGCCGGCTCGTGGCTGGTGAATACAATGCCTGTGCAAGTTTGCTGTGTGTTAATTGGTACATAGAGTCACCCTCTGTGAAATTGGGTCCTCCAAGTAGTATTTAACAATGGTAAACATAATAATAATATTTGTTTAACGTAAAATACCTTAGTTTTAGCAGAAATAACGCCTGATAAACAACCATAGCAATATATTAAACACTCTCTTACTTAATTTGGTTAAGGTGGTAGACTAGTTCTTTAGACAATTGATATCTCGTACAGTCCTCCAACTTAAGCATTATGTTTCAATTTGGCTAAAAAAAAATATGCCAGCTATGTATGAGAAATGGTATTTCCCCTTTAGTAGGTACAGATATAATTTTTAAGCTACTTTTTATCCCAATAATTTTGTTCAATAGGGAAATTTGACGGGAAAAGTTTATTTAGTGGATACATCCGTCATAGTTTTAAAGTAGGAGTTAATAGTGCGACAGTGAGTGTGTAGTCTACATTTACTAATATGAACTCATAATTTTTTTTGATATCGTGAGAAAATAAAACGTTAGATATAGAAACACTATTATTATAGGTTCAATTCAACATTGTGTTAATGTTGTGGTACCAGTGCGTATTGTGATAGTGAAATTTATAATTTGATGCAATAAAAAGTTGCATTGTATTATTAGATACTACATCGTGATCTTAAATGCTTTTCGCTTAATTCTGAGTTTCACATTGCACAGTTTCGCATCGACTATAAAGACTTCAAGGTGGGCATATCAATAAGAATGATATGCCCACCTTGAAAGTCTGTAAACGCTTCTACTACTGAACTTAGGGTATAACGTACCTACGCTTCCAAGAAAATATCTCAAAAAATATTTGATCTACAATTATTTTCATCGTTCACTCCTAACCTAGTCGTTCACCATTCATGTCGAAAATGTAACCGAGAAGAACTACTGTCTTGATGACAGTAGTATGTCAGTTTAAGTACATTCTATTAGTCTCCTGCATTACCAACTTTAGTTATCTTTTTTTGGGTCGTTTATTTATTTGTACCTACCTAAATGGTTACACTATGTATAAATTGTTAACTTAATATTTTTTCTACGTAATCATACTTCTATTTGTCTGTTATTACCTCACCCTACTAGATAACCACGGTTCTAAACCCCAGAAGCTGAAGACCCCCATATGGACGCAAAGCCAACTACAGGAAGCCATACAAGCTGTTGTCACCCAGCGCATGAGATTCACTCAAGCAGCAACAGTCTACGGTATACCCAAGGGAACTTTGTATGATAATATTTTGGGAAAATCGAAAAGAATGGCCGTTCTTGATGAAGCTGTGTTATCAGATTCTGAAGAACGAGTTGTCTTAGAGTTTTGTTGTGAAACTGATGTCTCTCCCTATAACAGACGGACTAAGAAGTCTTTGAAAGAAATTTTACCGTTTGTGGAAAAGTTGAGGAAAGGGAGGAGCCCAGATTTCGCATTTATAGGTTTAACAGGGTACAGATGGTGGTGGGCATTCTGCAAGAAACATTCCATAGTGTCATTGTATTACGAAGGTGCTGTAAAGAGTAAAATTACAAAACTACGAGCTGGTTATATAAAAGAGCGGTCGTGATACGTGTTTTAGTAGAAATCTTAAATATTTTTAAGTTTAAGTACTTATTTAACATATAGATATGTATTAAGATTGGAAAATGTATGTTTTTTACTTTTAAATTGTACTCGTATTTAATGCTCACAGTTAGAAACCTGTGGCAGTAGGAACGTACCGTCATTTAGGTAATCTTAATAGGTACTTAAATGTAGATGTACCTACTCATGATGACTGTCGTCAAGTACTCATAGGTATACCTATTATATTAGGTACAGTGCCATATTTGTGCACAAAATTTTGCGCTTAGAATATTTGAATATTCCAGATTGTGGAAATTACAATTATGTAGAAGTATGTTCTACATAATTGTATTTAATAATATAACAATCACTTGAGAAACATATTTTTTTCACATTTTGGCTAAGAACGTCACCGTGATTATATCTATTGCTCATGCCTCTGATCTAGGTAGAAAATTTAAAGTGCCATATTAAATATAGTTAAGTAAAATATCTTACAAATTTTAATACGAAATCCTTGAAACGCAACCCTATGTTTTTTAAAACGAAATTTAATAATTAACTGCGAATTTATTTTAATATTAAGATTACCTACATAAATCGAATCCGGGACCATGATGTAACGAAAATACTTATTTGTCATGCATCGGTAACTTTTCATTTGTTTTGTAGTCATAAATGTGATATTTCGAATTTATACCTACAATAATTAAACATACTTAATTAATATATTTTATAAGCAGTGAACTATGCCAACTATTTCTTATTATAATTTTACAATATGAATCACAAAAACTATAATCCTGGTCAGTTGGTAGAACTTTCCTCCTTGAAAGGGATCAGTCGCTGGTATATAGTGTTTGTGATTCATATTGTAAAATTATATCTGCTTAATATTTTATGATTAAGGTACTTAATTAATTTTTAGGTATTAATAATTAGGTTTTATGTACTTAATGTAAGTATGTATACCTATAGAATAGTACCTATAATTGTTTATAAGAGTTCAATTATTGTTAACTTTTTAGTTCATTTTACAAGTAACATAAGCTTTTTTCTTAAAAAATATTTTTTTTATAAAATTGTTATTTAAAAGTTGAATAACGCTAAACATAAGTTACGTTTGCAGATCTCAATTTCATTAATTCATCCCTATATTAGAATAACAATCAGATCAGATCTCAATATTAGAATAATAATTAACACTAATATCATATATTATTTTATTCTCTATGTACCACCTAAATTCAGTATTGATTTGATAAGCAAACAACTAAATTATTTAAAGTAAGGATTACAACGTATACCTAAACACATTTCAGACTGAAAAGCCATAACTTTAGTTGTAATAATACTCTTATTTTTCCATAACGTAGGACTTAATTAAAGGATCTGCCTTTTGACACACGCCCATTTCTCCGCAGGGGTGTTATTTGACCCAGTTGTTGCACTATTTACCCTAGGGTCACGTAAGCTTAAGGCGCTATGTATAAAAATAATCAATAAAAAAAATCAAGCTTTTATCATTAGAATATTGCATTGTCATGCGACTTACATACGCGGGAAAGGTTTTAGCGCAATCGGAAACCGGGAAGTGTGTTAAATTTAACTTGCAAGATTTGATTACAAACAGACATCGGGACAGACTTAGGGACAGGTGAGAGTAAATAAAAGCTTGTAAAGATCTAGATTTTAATAGTCTCTAGTAATATTAAGCACAACTTGCAAGGTGAATAAAACGCCTTCGAATGTAATCGCAGTTTCTTTGTTTTTGTCAAGGACGAAACCTCCAAGAATATCCTTGGTAGATGTGCAAATGGCCATCCTTTACAAAGATATGAATTTAAATTAGGATAGGCGTAATAAAGTATCCACAACAATAAACTCACATAAAAGGCTCTATAGTTACAACATTCTCATTAGAAAAGTACTTAGGTAAGTAGGTACCTACATAATTACTTTAATTACTCAACTGGTAACAGGAAACAAAGTAGGTAACTTTTTTACCGCAAAATGTAATTTCAATGAAATGTGCATTGTTATTATCAGTAAATATAAATTAAAAACACACATACACACATGCATAATTACCCCTTTTTGTTCCAATGTTGTTACACAGTAGGTACCTACCTACCTCTGCAGGATGTCGTCAATAGTGTTTTTAAACAGGAAACTATTTTGTTCTGTTAAGAATTATATAAAAAGGTGGTGTAAGTACTGAGTTATAAGCGCAGAATGTCAGGTTTGTTGTTAAAGACAAATCACAAATACTTAGTACTATGTACATTATTGTATGTGGTATTTAGAAGTAGGTACAGTTCGCGAGGGATAAGCGGGTCTTTGCATTTGTGTACTCGCCAACTGTAATTGACACCTATTTACAAACGACACTATGAGGCGCGCGACGCTGTCAAAACGTATTGTTTTTGCAGCGCTTGGCGTTCACGCGCCTCATAGCGTCGTTTGTGAATTCGGGTGTAAGTATCAAATATTTCGTATATATTGGTCACAACACAAAAATTTGTACTGTTTTACTGAGATTTTTTATCTCATAGACATTGAAAACCAAAACTAAGCTCCCGTGCTTAGTAAATTGCCTAACACACGTGCCATATCTAGAATATAAATTATCTGCATTTATTTACCTTTATAACCAGCTCGTACACTTTACAGCACCGAAAATAAAAAATTATGTCTATAAGTAAAGTTATTCTATTAAGTATATCTAATATTAAGTATTATTAGTACCTACTTGCTCATGTTCTTAGTTACTAATAGAAATATTAATTATACTTAGTTATGTCACGTGAAGCTTGTTGAGTGGAGATTGGACTTGCTGTTTATTTTTTTATTAATAAGTAGTTGTTAAAAGGAAATTAAATAAATGCGTTCTAAAATAATTAATTGCGAAGCTAGATGTTATTACGGGCGACGGGGTAAATAATTACGCCGACGGGAACCCAACTAAAGTCTAAGTCCGTATAATGTATGTTCCAAATTACCACGCGGACGAAGTCGCGGGCGACCGCTAATAACTCAATATAAGAACTCTTTTATTTTCAAAGCCATATAAATTTGTACCTCAAATTCGTTAATTGATAATTTATATTTTGTAGGTAACCTGATAAAATATTTTACATTAAAGTATTGGTGGAAATTTACCAAGAATGTTATACCTAATCCAGCCAGTTTTATTACAAATGAAAATGCATTTTTTTAGTGATAATGAAAATTTTATTCTCTACCAAAAAGTATGGTCTGTTTTAAAAGATCCATTTAAACGCAAACAATACGATGCAATGCTGGCTTGACAAGAACATTTTTTTTTAAATGAAATAATGTAATATTATTAAAATTTATACCTACATATTTACTAAAGTCTTAGCAAAAAATAAAAATATATTTATTATAATTATTATTTATATATTATTCGAAATGGCCACCTTTGGCTTTTATACAGGCCTTTAATCTGTTTGGCCAGGAATCTATGTATTTACGCACTGTTTCCAAGGGAAATTTTGCCACTGTTTGCTCCAAAGATTTTGTAAGAGACTCAATGTCGCCGTGTCGTTTAGAGCAGGTCCGGTACGGCATTTTTACGCGAGATATACTACACTTTTTGTACGGGTCACCAATGGTCACCACCTGGTATAGTACTTGTGTCGAACACGACAGGTGAGGCCGGGAAGGGTAGTGCTAAAGTGCAAGTTGAAGAAAAAAAACAAATACCTTTCTCATTCTCATCTGTGGATTCTGTGGTGCAAGTGTCGCCAGTTGCGTACCTGCATCATTGTGCAATTTCTGAAGAGCAGCAATTAATTTAAATTGGATAGGTATATGGAAGTTTTTCAACGGTATGCGTTCAATTTGGTCTTGCCATCATCAACCCTCGAGGAGCTCCTGGAGACCCTGGAGCATAACCCATGGGGGCGCGGCGGGGCGCCCGTACCTTGAGGTCAGAGGTAAACTCCGACCGAGGACGCTCCCACTGAACCAGATTCTCCAGCCGGATCAGCTGGAGGGGGTCTTGTACTTGTAGTCACGGGCTGATCTCCGCAAGTCCACGTCTAGAGCGCGGGTTTTGCGTGTGGGTGGGACCCGCTCACTCGAGCCAACCGATCTCTTCCAGGAACGCCAGCAGGCCCCGCACGTTGTTCAGAGCTTCAGGGATTGATCCTGAAGACCCGAGATGCCTTGCCCTGTAGTTTTGGACTTCTTCGCAGCGCAGGATTAGATGGCTGACCGTCTCGTCCTCAGCCATGCAAGCCCTGCAAAGGGGACTATCTGTAACACCGATAGTGTGTAGGTCTTTTTTTAGGAGGCAATGCCCCATAATGACACTTGTGAAAAGACGGAGATGGGATTTTTTCAACGTAGCAAGTCTGCCGGCTAGCCGGCGATTGAGTACAGGCAGCTGCAGGGGTCTTGGTTCTCTGTTTCCGAAAAGCGCAGAGGAGCACATCCCTCCGCGCATGGCTCCGTCTCAGACGCCCAACGCAGGATAGCAGCAGCGAAGACGACGTACCCGAAGTCAGAGAGTTGAGCAGTGGTATTTCGGCTGAGTCGCCGGAAAATCATTGCCCTTGGACCCGACGGCATTCCGGGCCGTGCATGGGTCCTGGCCCTCGAGGAACTCAGGCCTCGACTGAGGGGGTTCTTCAGCGCATGCCTCGAAAGGGGCCAGTTTCCCAAGGTGTGAAGGACGGGGAAACTGGTCCTGATTCGAAAACCGGGGTGGCCGGCGGACTCACCGTCCGGTTACCGGCCGATCGTGTTGCTCGAAGACCCTGGCGAAGGAAGCAGTGTCGCGGGGCGAGTTGGTGTTGGCAGTGTCTCTTGACATCGCCAACGCCTTTAACACCTTACCCTGAAACTGAATATTTTTAAAAAGTGTATTGCTGAGAGGTTTCACAACATGATCCAAGACAGTACTCTTGATACACTTTGACTGAAGATTTCACTCCTTTTTCACAAAAATGTAGTTTTGTGACTCCCTGATAAGACACGCCCCACCAAACCATCACTGACGCAGGATGATGACCACGTTGTACCTTTCCGACCACTTAGCAGCTTAACTTAACTTAACTTAACTCAACTTAACTGTGAGCTTACACTTTATCATTTTGCTTATTGTAGTTGTTCTTCAATCGTGAAATTTTTTTATCGGTAAAGAGGATATTTCTGTGCCTTTCACCTGCGTATCGCGACAGAAGGCGCTTTGACCGTTCCACTCTCTTTAATCGTAAAGATTGATTTAGGGCATGTCCTGTATATCGACGATAAGCACCGAGCTTCAGGTCTTGTTTTATAATACGTGACCGAGTCCTAGCGGGAATCTTCATTTCTCGCGATAAGATTTTTTGCTTCCTTTGGGGTTTCGACGAATTCAGGCTTTAACAGCATTAATAGTCTTTGTAGTTCTAACAGCACGCGGCCGCCCCGATCTTTTCGGGTCTTCGACAGACGAAGTGTTGTTGTATCATTGATACTCGTAGTACGATATACGAACATACGGCTGATACCAAGTTTGTGAAGTGTCTGGAATATGACCGACGGCTCCATACCCACTTTGTGCAAGGCGATCACTGCGATCCTATTTTCTTTAACACCTCATTCCATATTGTGATTCGATAATGAACACGAAAAATTATGTGAAATGGCGCGAAATAAAAGAAGTTATTAAAATAATAAACTGCCACAGAGTATTAATTCGTTGTACACATTTTCTCTGGATTCATTTACATATTTACCAAACTTATCAACTATGTAACTGCTCAAGAGATGGATACAGATCCATGCCATAAAGGTATGAGTCTGTATCCATCTTCCCTATTTTTTTGTATCTTGTACTGTGTATATTACTAACACTAGATTATAAGGAAATTGTTACTTACACACATGGATGTAAGTCCGAAATAAATAATTATTTTTATAATAAACATGATCCAATCCAATTGGTAAAACACCAATGTAATTTACTCCATAATCTGAACTGTTTCGGTGGCGTGGTCGGTAGTGTATCGGATTTCGACTCCGGAGTCTCGGGTTCGATTCCCGGGTCGAATCAGATATTTGTGTGATCCACAAATGTTTATTTCGGAGTTTGGGTATTTTCTATGTATGTTATGTATGTATTTAGAAATATATATATGTATGTTTATCAGTTGTCTAGATTCCATAGCACAAGCTTATAGCTTAGTTTGGGCTAGATGACATTGTGTGAGAATGTCCATAAATATTGATTTATTTATAATCGTAACATAGTAGAAAACAAAGTCGCTTTCGTTCCTATGTACTTATGTTTAGATCTTTAAAACTACGCAGCGGATATTGATACGGTTTTCACCAATAGATAGAGTATTTCTCAAGAAAAGTTTATAGTTTATAATTTGTTAAGCGGGCAAAGCCGCGGGTTATATGTGGTCAAATAATAAATACAAAGACTATAAAAAATACTCGTAGAGCGCTAGTTTCATATATACATATGTCGCAATGTCCACTCCACTCGTGTTAAATAAAACATGTTATTATTGACAAAAATTGTTATTTAGTTATTTTTAATAACATAATATTAAATTAGTTAGTTCATTTTTGCTTTCGTCTGTCTGTGTGTATATGTGTGTTCCGGGCTAGCAGCCACAGTTTTTATCCGATCTCCACAAAACTTGGCACAAGTGTTCCTTGACTTAAATTTTCTTTCGTCGTGAGCGTTTTTGATCTGGAAAAGACCAAAGAGAGATGTTTTTTAGGGTTAAGGTAAAACGGGATAAAACTTCGCTGTCCGTCCGTCCGTCTGTCACCAGGCGTATCTCGTGAACCGTGATCGAAAATTGATTTTTTTACAGATCATTATTTCTGTGGCCGCTCTAACAACAAATACTAATAAAAATAATATTTATATATTTATTATAGGTTTAAGGGTTCTCCCATACAATTTAAATCTTAACAAGACACTTGTGCCAAATTTTGTAGAGTTCAGAGAAAAGATAGACGGACGAAAGCAAAATTGACTAGTCTCAAAATGTAGACGCTTCGCTCTCTCGGTTAATTAATAAGACTATTCTTAGGTCATTAGGTACGTTTTATGTGTAGGTACCGTTGTGTACGGCTGTTCTGGAAAGACTGTATTTAGTTGTTCTACATAAATTTAGTTTACAAAATCTCACAGTGCTTTTTATTTTATTTCCTCTAATTTATTTTTATTTTGTTGTAACAGGTTTTCTTCTGGAGGTCAGTATGTAGTTGTTTTTTTTTAAATTTGTAATGCTTTTACGCATAGTTAATAGAAGCGAAGGTTTTTAGGCATTCTCCTTTGACTAGTCGCAAAGTATGTAAACAAATATAGTCAGTCATTACATAATACACTGAATAATTGAAGAAATAAGACGACATGTCTTCCTATTATTGGTTGTCAATCAGTATGTACAAAAGAAGGAAAGAATGCCTAAAAAGTCTAACAATAATTAAGTTACTTAGATATTTAAAAAATGGTCTACTTATATAAAACTAGGATTCGTGAGTTATACTCGTTATAGCATGCGCATCAAAAATATATTACATGTGTAACCTAATTAAGAGTTCTATTACAGTACTTTTTAATGTAAAAACATTATTGTTCATACAGACCTATTACGTCTCATGGACTTTAGTCGACATTCTCCTCTGTGACTGCTTTGTGATTGTGTCCTCTTTGACTTTTGCTAGGGTTTCGTTTCGCGGTTCGATTCCAACATTATTTGCCTTTTCCTACTCTTAGAAATGTGATAAGTACTTGAATATAGAAGTATGGTTATCTCATTTTGCCCTACCCTTCAATTTTATTCCAAATTTAGAAATACCAACTAAACCGTTGAAACTAACTTTTGATTTATAATGCTCCTACAATTTATTGTGTATCTTCTTGGAAATTCATCTACACAGATATACTAACACATGTTTTTATTCTGTTGACAGATAGCTACCAATACCAACTACAGTCGATGTGGCAGAAGTGCTGGAACACACAGACCCTTGTGCACAACTTGCGCTTCAGGGAGCGCGGACCACTGAAGTCTTGGCGGCCAGAGACAATGGCCGAGGCTATATTCTCCGTGCTGAAAGAAGGACTCTCACTGTCTCAGGCGGCCAGAAAATATGATATACCGTATCCAACATTCGTGCTGTACGCCAACCGAGTGCACAACATGCTGGGTCCCAGCGCCGACGGTGGTGCAGGTATGCCTTTTAATTCCCTCACCATAAGTTGAAAACAATGGTGAAAGCTGCTTGAAATTCCAACAAATCGCAAAACTATTCTCTTTTTTTGTATAAAATGTGAAATTCATTAGCATTTTTTGGAAAGTTATGCTTGCCAGTACCTATGTTCTCAGCTTTTGACCAATTAAAGACAGGGGTTTAAAGTAATTTAAAGGTTCAAGGTACTGAATATCGTTGCAGTATATTTTTAATGATTCCACTTAGTATAATCCACTGTTTATTATACTGCAATACGACATTCGGGAATATTTTTTAAATTATGTGTTGAGGTACTAATCCATTTAATGCGAAGACAAAATTTTATAGCTGTGCGTTGTTATGTGCCGCGCGATTGCTCAAAGTGATACCTATTTGTTTATTTGAGCTGTGTATCTAATTATAAGTATGCTAATAATTGAATAATTTGAAACCAACGTGAGTCGCAAAGGATAAATGAAACAGTCTAACGTTATGAGAAAATGGTGCCAAATAATCCACCGAATAAAATAACATCAATTAATGACATCGTATCATATTATTTTTGTTCTCTTCATCGTCTATGCAGTATTACTTAGATCTTATAATAGAAGCGATTTAGCTGAAAAAAATCAATCGAACCCGAAAAAAATTAAATATAATAATTTTCTTTCGCAATTTGTTAGGGGGGGGGCACTGGTAGTCTAAATTTAGTTTTGCGTGGTATTCGGTCCGTTGCGTTAGCCACTATATTAATTTAAGGGTAAATTTTTCGTTTATTATTCTTGTGTAGCAATTTGCTCTTGGAAGGAGCTGAAAAAGTCACTGGCAGTCTATATTTCGTTTTGCGTCGTATTTAGTTGTATGCATTAGCAACAACTATGATTTTGAAATTGAACTTTGTTCAATAACTCATTTATTATTGTTTTAAGAAGCAATTTTTTTTTAGGTTTCGTTAGGAGAAGTCACTGGTAGTCTACATTTAGTTTGGCGTGGTATTCAGTTCACTGCGTTAGCCACAATCTTTATTTAAGGGTTAATTTTGATTCGTTGAATAAATCGTTCATTTTTTTATGTAGCAATTTTATTTTAGTAAATGCTAGTGTAGGTCACTGGCGTTTTGCGTGTTATTAAGTTCAATGCTTTTACCACAACCTTTAATTTATTGGTGAACTTTGTTTTTTCAATACTCGTAACTCGTTTATTTTAATTTTTAGGAGCAAGTTTCTTTCCGAATTGGTTAAGGGTGGTCATTGGTAGTCTACATTAAGTTCTGCGTGGTATTTGGTTCGTTGTATTATCCGCCACCTTGAATTTAAGAGTTTGTTGAATAACACGATTACTTATGAATAATTTAACAATTTTCTTTTGGAATGCGCTGTCCCCCAGCGCATTCCACATCGCTCACTCACTCACACCACTCACTGTCAAGGTTCATTTCAATTTTCATGGTCGGAAATCTGCTGTATTTAATTTTTGCTGGGTTAAAACGTTAGTCAGCTGTATTATTGGAAACGAAGTTTCACGTCAAACGAAAAGTTATTCTCAACAGTTACTTCTAGTTCTTCAATTAAAAGAATTGAGATTATTGATGTATACATAACTAGAAGAAATTTTATTTAGATCTCAAAATAACAGGGAAATAAGAGAACATTCCCAACAATGATATACAAATGGGTATGATTTTTAATATCATCATCAACCATATTATTGAAATAAAATCCGATATAGTTAGAAATAATTCGCTAAACAGAATAGACATGTTCAAGCTTAGTTAAAGCTGGTTTACGTCTACATCGCATGATGTAAGTACATACATAGAAAATAAATGGTTACAATATAGAAACAATAAACTATAAAAACATTTTATTACTCAATGTAATCCATGACGGGTGGTCTTCTAGCACGTTCTGTGTACCTACTGTCTTATATCTCGTCAGTGTGGAGTAAAATACAAATTTACTTTTTACACACTGTTGCAATTAGTATAATAGCAACAGTATCACACATTAGGTAATATATAGCCAACTTTCCTTTAAGAGGCTTACTTTTGCAAATAAATCACAAAAGACTAGTTAAGATGTTAAAATATACATTTATTAATTAACTTTAAAAGTTACTAATTTATAATCTATTCAAATTCAAAATTTATTTTTTGCCAAATAATCCAACTTACAAATACATTATTAATGTTCAATCTTGTTAATACGTATAGGCAAGCGGCAAACCCCCGAAAAAGTGCGTAGAAATGAAAATGACTGACCAATCACTAAAAATATGAATGCGCCTATGCAAGTTTGTACTTTTTGTAAACCTTGGACCAAAAGGAGTCATATTGGTAAGAAAACAAAATTTGGGCGGGTGGGCTATTAGTTTTTATGAACAAATAAATTTGTTAACTGATAAAAAGTTGGTTTTTATATTGGAAAATTATTTCTAAGGGTAAAACGGGCAAAATAACACACTTTTACTCTTGTTGTCTTTTCGAAAAAATGCGTTTTAAAGAAGTTACAACCACTTTAAAGCGCAATAATGGTCGAATTCAACATTTTTCTCGGCGAATTTTGATCGAATTAAAACGCATTTTTTCGAAAAAACTAAAAGAGTAAAAGTGTGTCATTTTGCCCGTTTTACCCTTAGAAATAATTTTCCAATATAAAAACCAACTTTTTATCAGTTAACAAATTAATTTGTTCATAAAAACTAATAGCCCACCCGCACAAATTTTGTTTTCTTACCAATTGACTCCTTTTGGTCCAAGGTTTACAAAAAGTACAAACTTGTATAGACGCATTCAGATTTTCAGTGATTGGTCAGTCATTTTAGTTTTTCAGGGGGTTTGCCGCTTGCCTAGTAACTTTTACGTCATCTTTGATTGAATTATTCTTCCTCTTGTCACACTTTCTTTATTAACTATAAAGAAAGTGTGACAAGAGGAAGAATTCTATTATTTCTATTATTATATATTCTATTGTATCAAGCCCTATTTTGTCAAAAGCAAATGTATCGGTTAGGTACCTACTTAAAGTTCCTTAAGTTAGAGAACTAACATTTTCAATTTGGCCGTTTTCTCTTGACGTTATTTGTTCATTTAGTAACGAATATGTGATCTCGGTACCGATCAATCGTAGGTAGAGCTTTTCATAGCTAACAACGAACGTCTTAAAGGTGAATTCGCAAAATTTCATCAGCCTGGGGTTTCTATGAAACTTGCGCATTCTCCTTTCGGGGATTATTCAAAATAAATTATATTTCAATGCTATTTTGAATAAAAACTGAAACATAAAAATACCCTATATGTTCACGTTATACTATTATGCGATTTTTCAGATTTAAGACCAAAAGGAAGGGGACGACCGCAAAGGATCTTACTGGGCGTTTGGCCCGACGAGCACATTCGCGGCGTGATTCGCGCAGTGGTATTCCGAGATACCCACGCGCCCTACGTCCCACAGGCTACCAACCTGAAAGAGATTGAGCTACCCGGCTACCCAGCACCGGTCAGTATTGCTTAATGTAGCTCGTCCACGCGTCTCCTCTACCGTACCTACACATTCAGTCTATTTTAACTCCGCCTTCTAACACAACTTTAAAACGTCCGTAGTTGGTTAGTTATAATTTCCAGGATTATAATTAAGAAAATACGGACCTCAAATAATAATATTTGTTCTAAATGGTGTGCAGAGGCGAATATGCTATGCGATTATTGTCATGTTATTGCAAATGCTACTGAAATAGTCATTGTTGGAACAGGTTGCAACCATTTCATGCGTCAATTAAGTCAATAAGAGTTTCTAGCCGATCTGCTGTGGCTGCGTAGCTACTTTTCAGTTAGATTTTTAAGTTTTATGATGACTAAAGTTATATGACGACTGGGTATTGTATGTAGTTGTGTGTTTGTTACAGGAGGGCGTGGCCGCACCAAATCCTTACATGGCGTGCGGCAACGGGCGCGACGGTCGCATGTCACCCAACGCCGCGGCCGCTGCTGCCGTCGCCGCCGTAGCACATGGTCTGCGTCGCCAAATGTGCAACATGGTTGCAACCCAACGAGTAACCGATCATCCGCAACTCCTGGGCCCGCCGTTACAGCCCTCACCGCACCTGACTTCTCCACTCTCCACTGGGCTGGAGTCACCGCTAT
The DNA here is from genome assembly GCA_963556515.1 of Nudaria mundana. NCBI lineage: Eukaryota > Metazoa > Arthropoda > Insecta > Lepidoptera > Erebidae > Nudaria > Nudaria mundana. Next base: position 26,425,597 of record OY748286.1, read on the forward strand.
GCTCGCCGCCACCACCAGGTCACGCGCTGGAGCCGGCCAAGCACCCAGATCCTTTTCGTCCATTTGTCTCCCCAACGGATAGTCGCTACTGTGACCGTGATACTGCTACAGAAATAACTGAAATGGGACCGCCTAAGAATGGACAGGGCATTATACGCAAGGTGCCCGGACAAGGCACCTCGCCCTCCCGGCTGGACCACGCAGCTGATACTCGGGCGGACATCTGAAGGAAGGCCGCGGGCGCGTCGCTGGCGCACCCGTCCACTGGACTGATGCCGCCGCCGATGCCCGCTTATAAGTACTTTGTGCCGAACGGTAACAACTCCCCATACTATTAAATGTAACTTTCAGATTACCGTGGCTTTGGACACTAGCAATAGTGCCCGAAAAAACGTGATTTACTCATTTGATCTCCTTACTGATGCATCCCAGTTTCTCCGGCAAATTAATATGTTTATGTTGACATGGTTTTTGTCATCACCGCATAAATACAGTCAGTATCTTCGGAATTACTTTAAACTGCACCTTTTTCCTAACAAGCTGTGGATTACAGTGGCTTCAGAGCTTTAAACTTTAACATGTTTTTACCCTTTCAACCAATCATCTACGACAACCTGATTTTATTGAACAAAGAATCATTTATATTTTGTGTCAAGAATGTGCGGAGCAGATACATATTATTATGACTGTGAAGTATCTGCCCCGAGATGGTCATAATTATTTTGTGTGCGATCATCCACATTGATGGAATCCTACGCGAGCGCGAGATAAAAAAAAGAAAAGCGGCGAATAGTAAATTTGAATTAGCAAGGAAGAAATAAGGGTGTCAGTTATTAGCGAACATCCAAGTTCAGTGCACCCATAGCATATTTCAAGAACTTAGTGGAGCTGTTACCACTCGGAAGCTCAGGACTTTAAGACGGTCTCATTTTATGGGCCCCATTGGCCCAAGTTATCATCAATATTTCAAAAATCAAAATTAATTTACGATCATATTTAATAAATTATTGTGGACTAGTTGTGCAATACAATGCTTTGTTATTAGTTGTCTTTTGTAACGTTATTGATTTATTATTATTTTACATCATTAGATATGTATCGTGTTCCATTAAAATATCAGCAATTAGTTCGTTAATAGAAACAGAGACGAGCTCTGCGTCCCAGTCAGCAGTATAGGATGTGCAAGACGCGATCCGCTCTCGTCTCTGCTACTATTATTATGTTATTATTATAAGTAGAACTTCAATATACGTGTAAGCTTAAATGTATTATTAAATCTAGATGTATCTGTGAACGTAGGAGTTTTCAAAATTTTAAAAAGTCTAAAATATATACACTATATATTTGGCCCTTTTCAAAAGACTGTTCGGTATACCTATTCATAATAATTCAGTTAACATAACATATTTAAGAAATATAAAAAATAATCAAATTAGTGTTAAATGTAATCTTCAAATTTTAGATATCGTATATTTCGTGTCAAGTCGATGTCAATTTCTCTATTAGCCGTTATAGTGAATGTGTGTTGTCGCTTGCGGGTAGGTAGATAAATGCCCGCGCCCATTGCTATGTTCACTGTTCGTGCAGCGATACACATCGCGTAGAATTAGTGATCGCCAAATGTAATATAGATGTAACGTTAGTCAGTAGTGATTGTTCCAAATGTTAGGCTAAATTAGACGTACGCAACAGTCACCCTCTGCCTGTTAACTCCCTTTTTTATTGCCACTCAATCTAATCATCTTTTTGGATTGAGAAATGATCAATCGGTACTTTTGAAATGGAATCGTTTCAGAGTAAATCTTGAAGGAAAAACTCCAGCGGAGTTATATCAGAGCATACTTTAAATCAGCGTTTCCCAAAGTGGGCGATAACGCCCCCTTGTGGGGCGGTAAGACCCAGAAAAACTTTGAAGTATTGTCGAAAGTCGCTTTAAATCAAGAGATACCTTTTGTTACATCGAAAAAAAAAGCTGAACACAAATGTGGCAAAAGTTGGACGTAGGAAACTGAAACATTAATGGGGGATGATTGGATGTGCGCAACACTAACTTGTTCGCTTTAATTATTATTTAAGTAAATATAATTAATTATAAACTTTAACGTCAAGATTGAAGTACATACCAAACGTACATTATTTTAAAGATTTCATAATGAGCAACTAAGTTTCTATAATAAAGATACATTTAAGAAGCGAACAGTTTACTTATTTAGAAAATTTTCAAACTGATAAGTTATTTATTCAAGATTGTTAATGGGCAGAGGTGTGGCGCCGTCGGCATTAGATTTAGAAGCACTAAAATCGCCAAGTGCTGAATGTTCGTCATTCATTCGTCTGCTATTACTACAATGCATAGTTAGTAGTGTATTTCAATTTTACTTAGATTAGCCATGTAACTAGGTACTCATAGAGGTGAGATCCAGCGTTATACGACTCTAGAGAGTCCGGGGATCTCTATTCTATTCTCTATCGTCAATAGGAATTTTAAGGTGTATGTACAAATTTGTGTTATCAACAACAACCTACTTCCCTTGACGCAATGTTTCGTTTCATGGTTCGAATTATAAATTAGTAGTATGACCTTCTTGCCGCAGGGATATACCATGATTTAGATATTGTTGGCGAAAGTTGTTGGCGTTCACGTATTCACTTGTCGTGTTAAGGAGGGGGGTGTGGTCGGCGAGGACTCGTCGCAGAATAGGTAATCCAAGGTTTAGAAGTATTAGTCTCCAAGTGGCCTTGATACTACACTGTTGTTTGGTATTTGGAATATCCGGTTCGGTTAAAGTTTGGAATTAGTGTACATATAAAAGAGACCAAATTATTAATATTGGCAAAAATTAATACATCTGCAAATTAGATTCAGTAATGAAACTATTTGGATGTCCTTTTGGATGTAATGTAATATAAGAAAATTAAAAAAAGAAAAGATATATACTGGGCAAATACGTTTCGGACGAATTGCGTAAATTTTGGTAAATGTTACTACGCATATTTTCTATTGTGTAAGTTTAGGCTAATGTGTTCAAAAATTAAATTAAAATTTAAAATTTTTGAAAAGTAGAAAGTGCCTTCCAAATTTTTGACCACAGAAAGTGTTGGGGTAGATGCGACGATGATGGGGTGGGGGCGGCGCGCTGCGACGCTGTGGCGCTGCAGCTCATGTACAGTACAGTCAGTGCAGTGCGGTAACATACGTCCTAGTGCAGTATCTATCAGCTGGATTCTGCGCTCTGCGCCTGCACACACGCCGGCTCACAGCCGCGCCGCGCGTCGCTCTGAACGTGCTTAACTATAAAAGTTAGGATAAATCAAATTCAAAATTATTGTATAAAAAATACATATGACTATTATATAGAAAAAAATATACATAAAATTATATATTTGGCCGATGTGGTGATACCCTGACAGGCAAGCGTTAACTGATTATTCAGTGTCAAAATTTATTCTATATTTTTCTTTATTAAACGACAAATAAAATCCATGAGTAAACAATGCAGATATGCAAGTGCCATTTGTTTTGAGCCGTACCCAAGTATCGGTGACGGCTCAATGTTTTTGTATCGCAATGTGGATTTTGTAGTTATAATTAATCATTAATAAATTAATTTATTGTATTGAAAAAAAGATATACTTACCTACATTTCGGAATACATATAAATAACATAATTAAGTATGTGTTATTTTCGTGATAGATAAGGAAAAACTTGTAGTAATATTATTTACACCTACAGAGGCGGTTTCTGGCTGATTTGTAATTAATACGAAAAAATGTTAATTTATGATTTTTATAGTTAATCTAATCGTTACTGGCGACTTACAATGTGTTACTGCATGACAAATCTTAACTTTTTGTGATACCATATATTATGTATTTTTTTATTACTAAATACTGTAGGTATATTATACCTACAGTATTTAGTAATTACCGAAATAATTGTTTTTTTTTTTTCAATTATTTATTATGTTTGGCGCAACTGCCGCCGCGTTGGGCTCAAATAATTAAACGGTTACTTTACGTGACCTGTCCATTGTAACCAAAAATATTATATTATTATAATTCCAATGTATAACCAGCGACTGTTAGTTCTTAAGTAGTATCGTGTTTCAGATATCTCGATGTATAGGTACCTAAGTATAAAAACTTGCTTTTTACTGTAATAACTAATAACATTAAACATCTCCGACATATTATTATCATCACAGCTCTTTCAAAATTGATTTTGTCATCCTGAAAATTCTCTTGTTATTTTATTGTACATTATAATTATTTTTTTATATTATAAGAGATATTATGTTTTCACTACTCTCTTCAATTGAGAACGGTCAAAATTAGTTACCACCTGAAAAGGTACTTATGCATTTATTGAAATTTAGGGTGACGAAAGACAATTTAAACGTTATGTAAAACAATTGTTTAAACACTTATGTCATTTTAAATTAATTATGAATAATATGAAATGCAATCGTCACTATTTAGAATAGCTAGCTCTAGATAGTGACAGATTACGTAGGTATAAATACGCGTGCGGTCGAACTCGGCGATCATTATCAATGCGACATTCACCCAGCGCAGGGTGGACCGCACGCGCATATTTTATGCAATTGTTTGTTAATAACAGTTATATTTCCCTTACGAGTACTTTCTTTGCTCTGTGTTCCTGATAATAGTTTAACTTTATTTGTATGTAGGTAAACACGTATAATTATTATAGTATCAATAAGTAATGTTTAGGCTGTTGCCACGGTATATCGATAGATCTCGATAGAGCATTCGTAACAAACCCTATGTTATTTTCAATGTATGTACTAGGTAAGTGTTACGATAACACTAGTTGGTATCTATTTTCTTATTTGTTGTTACTCGTTCTAGTTTACAATGCAATATGTATTATTTTATAGAACGCATTATGTTGCATTTTAATATTGTTCTTAAAATCAGAAGATGGTACTTGTGTTATTTGTTTTTTGAAAATAACAGGGTTCGTGGCGAGTTTTCTATAGATAGGTGGTACTTACCAACAGTATTGTCAATACAACAAGTGTTTATCTTAAGTACAATTTGTGGAAATTGGTGTAATGTTTCATTAAAAGCTGTTACTGATAATTCATGTAGTAATTCATGTATTAATGTGTTAAAGAAATAAACACAATTACTCTTTAGTGGCCGCTGACCTAATTAAATTAAATGTGTAGTACTATCTGTCTCAATTAAATTCATTAATTTTAGTTTGTTATTGTCACAGTGTACCGTTGTCTGAATAAATAATATAATATGAAAATAGAGCAACACAGTGTTTTATTTCACAAGTTTATGTTGAAAAGAGGTGGACATCTGTGTACCCTTTCAAGGATATAGTCAAAAAAACTGGCAAGGAACATATAGGCAACTTGAAGGACTAAGGCTCAAATCACACCAAAATGGCAGCGGCAGGCAGCGCAGGGCAGCGGTGCGACTGCTCGCGGCAGCCCACGCCTGCTCGCGGCCGCCCGCGAGAGTTTTATGAAAATTCTAAGTTTTCCTTAAATTTGCCGTATATCATTACTTCTCAGAATTTGATCCTTAACAGCAACACTATCGTATGGTGTAATAATAAAGAGTGCGATTTTTTTCTAAATCTATGGGTTCGATTCCCAGCTAGAACTATAGGTTTTAAAAAAATCTAATGATGAGGTTTTAAGTTTCATCAAAATCGGGCTCGTGACTCCTTTGAGCATTTTTCGCTATTCCTTATAGTTCCGGATTTGGCCATCTAAGCCCACTTGAAAAGTTCACCTGTAGGTATATAGGCCTTTTGCCTTTTCCGAGGAGGTATATTTGCCCGAGTCTCGGCCTATTGTCGGCAGGTGCATTGCATACAGGTGAAGCAGAATTGGGTCATGTAGATGTTAGCACCCTTATAAACAAAGTACCTACAGAAAAAAAATAATCTCATTCCTTGTCATTATTATATATTCTGTTGCCCTATGTACTACAAAGTATAGGAATAATTTTACAATACCTATGACTGGACTCGAACCAGCGACTGTTCCCTTTCCAGGAGCAACTAAAATTGGCATCAGAGCCCTCTAGCTGTGTCTAAACGTAACTGCAACATTACGCACAGCCTACCATGGTAGTTATAATAGTTTCTCAACTACTGATAGATGGCGCTCTGGCGACGCCCCGCCGTAAGTTGCGATATTATAATATTTATGATTACAAAATTAGAGAACATGGGCTGGTGGTGTCTTTGTCAGTTGGTAGAACGCTCCTCCTAGGGAACAGTCGCTAGTTCAAGACTTCAAGTTCAGCCCAAGACTATAGTTTTAGTTATTCATATTGTATTTATATGAGAAAAAGTTAGCATACTTCATGGCTCAAAATATATTCAATGTATATATTTGGTAGTCTATCTAGATATTCTAATTATTCAATGGCAGACAACGTTTGCCGGGTCAGCTATACATATAATAGACTAGCTGTTGCCCGCGGCATCCCCCGCGTGGAAAAGTTTTCTCAGTCCTGATTTCCACTGGAGCATACATCACTGGTAGGTAGGTAGGTAGGTGTACGTATTATCTACACACCACGAACCTGCGATGCTAGTGGTAGGTACGTGATTACCACTAAGATATTTCTAATAGAGAATGTGGTCGACTGGAGCCCACGAAGAACTGGGACCAAACACCCACTAAGCTTCAATGTAGGTACAGTTTACAGAAAAATTAAAAGCTACACATCACATTTTTACCCCACTCCACGACCAGTGCCCTCACTTATATTTAACGGAAATAATATCCCTGACCTGACGGTTGAACAAATTTTGATGAATATAAAATACCGCACCATGTCCTGCTCGCAGTGTAGTTCGCGAGGGATAAGCGGAGTTTTAAATTTGTGTAAGTGACCACTACTTTTAGTGGTAGAGTTTTTACTCTACTTTTAGAGTAAAAACTACTTTTAGAGTAAAGACTCACACAAATGCAAAGCTCCGCTTATCTCACGCGAACTGTACGCTACGCTGATTTGAGCCTATGGTCATCATTTAATTATAAATTATGATAAAAAAAGTATTTGTTTGGATAAAGAACAGGATGAAAATCGGTGCAGCATTTTTTGAGTTTATCGCAAACCGACAGACAGACAGATTGACACTGCAGTTAATATGTTTTAAATGGTGTAATAACGAGTTTCATAATATCATAACAAAGTCACTTCCTGCTGTCTGTCTGTCCCAGACTTGGGATGCCGCTCGCTTCGCTCCCTTGTCTGGCCCTATAACCTATGCTTAGATTTTTAAGACTACGCTACAGATTTTGATGCGGTTTTGACCAATGGATAGAGTGGTTCACGAGGACAGTTTAAGTTTACAATTTCTCAAGCGGGCAAAGCTTTAGGTGTCCGCTAGTACCTAATAGATAAGTATAAGTTTGTATGCGACCATCGATATAGTATGTAGAAAGATATACACAAAGACATTTCAGAGGCGATCCCAAAATCAAAATGCAAATGTGTGTGTGAAATAGTGAATATACTATGAAATACGCAAAATATTGATAGTATTGAGTGTTATTTCTGAGTAATTCAATAGAATCTCACTAATCGGTTATACCACAGATATAAGATTAGATAGATAAGATTAGATAGAAGATTTACGCTTACGTCTTACGTCCGCTCCTTTTCGCACTGGAATTAGTTAATAAAAAAAACCGGCGAAGTGTAGTCCGTAGTCATGTTATATAGCCTATAACTCCTGAACTAACAAAGATACCTATCTGATCTGTTATAGTTATTCTTTAAAGTTTAATTACATAGACTATCATAATGATTTTTTTTAAATTTTCGAGTAAGCCGTTTAGATTTTAGAGGAAAAGCTCTGTTTTAACGGAAATATGGGTTTTAAAGTTGAATATCTCGAAAACGAATTCTTAAAATCAAAAAGTTGTCTTCGCAACTTCTTAATATTGTTAAAAGAACTATCTATTCATACCACACACGATGGGGTTGACGGTAGAAAAAAAAAACATTATTATTCACTTTATTTATACGGGAGGCAACCCAAAAAAATTGTTTTCATTATTTTATTGTAACCCTTGGTCACCGTTATAAATACACATATATATGCAAAATTTCATTTTCCTAGCTTTATCCGTTTAGGAGGAAAGCCGAGAATGGACAGACGGACGAACGTTCCCCAGCTGGCTCGGGCCAGCTCGGCGAGATGTGTCGTGCGGTGTTCCGCAGGGGTCGGTCCTGGGGCCGCTTCTGTGGAATATCAGCTACGACTGGGTGCTGCGGGGTGCGTTGCCTTAGGGCGTCGGCGTAACGTGCTACGCCGACGATACCCTCGTCACGGCGCGGGGTGCAACGTACCAGGAGGCAGCACTCAAGGTCACGACGGGTGTTGCTCAAGTCGTGGGTCGGATACGGCGGCTGGGACTGGAGGTGGCCTTGCACAAGTCCGAGGTTCTGTATTTTCACAGACCTCGGAACGGTCCACCTGAAGGTTCCAGCATAAATGTGGGAGGCGTTAGCATCGGCATCAAGCCCTCGATGAAGTATCTAGGGATCGTACTTGATAGCCGATGGAACTTCGGACCACATTTCCGAAGTTTGGTCCCCAAGGTGACACAGGCATCAGTCGCGCTTTCGCGACTGATGCCCAACCTAAAGGGACCCAACGCTTCCTGCAGGAGACTGTACCTGGGGATCGAGCGGAGTATGGCCCTATACGGGGCTCCCGTATGGGCGGCGCGGTTGACGGCCAACAACTCAACGCTCCTTAACAGACCGTTGAGGACCTTGGCCGTCAAAACAATAACTACCGGGGCTACCGCACGATCTCCGGAGAGGCTGCATATCTCCTAGCCGGGACCCCTCCATGGGACCTGGAAGCGAGAGCCCTTGCGTCATTGTTCCAATGGCGCAAGGAGGCGCTGGAGCGGGACCACAGGCCTGCGTCTCGAGAAATCGATGACCGGCGGTCCCAACTCCGACAGGATCTCATGGAGTCATGGAGGGTGCGACTTGAGCAACCCAAGTGGGGTGCCACCATCATCGCGGCGGTGAGACCGATCATGGACGATTGGCTGCAGAGGCAGCATGGTGACCTCACGTATCGTGCGACGCAGATCGTTACCGGGCATGGATGCTTCGGTAGCTATCTGTTTCGCATCCGTCGTGAGGTCACACCCCGGTGTCAACACTGCGAGGTTTCCGACGACGACACCGCACTCCACACGTTGGTGGAGTGCTCAGCGTGGGCGAGTCAGCGCCGGGACCTCGTAGTGGGTCTGGGCGTAGATACCCTCTCGCTGGAGACCATGCTTCAAGCCATGGTCTCCAGCGGGAGTAGGTGGAACGCGGCCGTGTCCTTCTGCGAGCAAGTCGTACTCGCGAAGGAGGCGGCCGAGAGGGAGAGGGAGCGTACCCTCCCCGCCGAGTTCCGTAGTCAGCGGCGAGGACGCCGCAGACTCATCTACGCCCAAGACCATCGACCTCCATGATCGGGGCCTGAGGACGGCGGGATCGCCACCCGTCGTCCTTACAGAAGCAGGCTAGAAGGGTTGCGTGCTGCGGGGCCTTTGCCCCATAGCACGCAACCAGATTCACTCACTGACGCGGGATAAAACCCGACCCCAACGACGCGGGATTCACATCCCGACCCAACCCCCGCAGAGACCACAGAGGTGGTCAAAGTCCGCCGGGCGCCACTGGAAATACGTTCTGCTTGTAACCAGAGACGCCCGGCAACGGACGTTGGAGCGGCCGCGGCCTAAGTCGCGGAACTAAAAAAAAAAAAAAGACAGACGAACGAACATGACAAGCCTGTTTCTTTAAGTTAGTTTACCATTTAGGATATTATATAGGTACTCGAAAGTTTTTTTCATAGGTAGGTACATAACCATTAAACAGTTCAGCTTCTAAGGCAAATTACCGGAGTCGAAGACGTTTGGGACACAAATTCTACGGACACTGTGTCCCTAACACTCGGTTGCACAAAAGTTCTATTTAAAGCTCAATTAATTAAAGGACCATTAATGATAATGATCTCATTAATTTTTAGACGTTGCACGAAGCTACTTTAGCAAAATTTTAGGAGCCTTTAGTTAATGGAGACATTAACGCGATGTTGCTATTATCCGCCCATTTGAATGAATGAATCTGAATGATTTAAAAGAAAAAACGTAAACTCGTTGGATCTTTGACATCTGATATTTTTCATCGTTTGATTTAATGGCAGTCCGCATTTTGTAACATATTTCTATTGGCAAAATTGTACTAACTTCTCCACAAAAGCTACGAATCAAGAGAATTTGAATATTCGTCTCCTTTTAAGTCTTTTATAAAAATGTCCGAAGTTCATTGTTATGTACACAGGACGCAATTCAGCAAGTTTCCGAGTCACCTAAAATTTAATTAAGATACAAATAATTATTATTTACCATTTCTTAGCATAGGTACAAAATATAACTAACTATAGTGGAACACAAATTTACCCTTTGAACGATTCTGCAAACTGTGGATTTATGTACATTGAAAAGATCCCCTAAAACTTGTTGAAAAGTTCCTGTGGCGAAGAATCTTAAGCATATCAGCAACTGGCTTATGCCGTCAATTGCTTTATTTCTCCGAGTCATCGGCTCCAAGTTAAGAATTTCAGCTATCTGAAGTGCTGTATGCTTTGAAACTCTAAACCGCACTCTAAAATCTTCAGTCTTCCATGGTATTTTTCCAAAAAAATTACTCTGTCCGGAATATCGCGTCGAACTCTTTGATCGGAAATGTCGTCAACATCAGACAATGACGATAAACTGGAGAGAGACTTCACTCAAAATTTCTAAAATTGTCTTCAATATTATTAGTATTTTCGGGTTGACTTGAGCAACCCAAGGGGGGTGCCATCTTCATCGCGGCGGTGAGACCGATCATGGACGATTGGCTGCAGAGGCAGCATGGTGACCTCACGTACCGTGCGACGCAGATGGTTGCCGGGCATGGATGCTTCGGTAGCTATCTGTTTCGCATGCATCGTGAGGTCACACCCCGGTGTCAACACTGCGAGGTTTCCGACGACGACACCGCACTCCACACGTTGGTGGAGAGCTCAGCGTGGGCGAGTCAGCGCCGGGACCTCGTAGTGGGTCTGGGCGTGGATACCCTCTCGCTGGGGACCATGCTTCAAGCCATGGTATCCAGCGGGAGTAGGTGGAACGCGGCCGTGTCCTTCTGCGAGCAAGTCATGCTCGCGAAGGAGGCGGCCGGGACGGAGAGGGAGCGTACCCTCCCCGCCGAGTTCCGTAGTCGGCGGCCAGGCCGCCCCAGACTACGCGACTACGCCCAAGACTATCGTCCTCCATGATCGGGGCCTGAGGACGGCGGGATCGCCACCCACCGTCCTTACAGAAGCAGGCTAGAAGGGTTGCGTGCTGCGGGGCCTTTGCCCCATAGCACGCAACCAGATTCACTCACTGACGCGGGATAAAACCCGACCCCAATGACGCGGGATTCTCGTCCCGACCAAACAACCGCAGAGACCACAGGGGTGGTCAAAGTCCGCCGGGCGCCACTGGACATACCCTCTGCTAGTAACCAGGGACGCCCGGCAACGGACGTTAGAGCGGCCGCGGCCTTGGGCCGCGGAATTAAAAAAAAAAAAAAAAAAAAAAGTATTTTCGGGTTTAATGGACCATTCATGACATATTAAAATTTGAAGCTACTAACGTCAAATTAAAGGACCTTTAGGGATTAATGTAGTTTTGTGCAACACTAAAATGGCGATAATCCAATTTAATGGGCGATTTGACGTTTCTTTAATTAAAACTTAAAAAAGGCCTAAAGGAGCATTAAAAATAATCTAATATTGTTTTGTGCAACACTTTATTGTTCCATTAGAGTTTAAAGCCATCTTTAAGATTTAAATGGTGTTTCTGCAACCGAGTGTAAGTGTACTTTCAAATTTATTTATTTCTTCGAAGACGTTACGGACACTCATTCTATTAAATCGGCTCAGTACAGTCTCATAAAAAAGTGTTATAATATAATATATGTGAATATCGAATAAGTACATTTCTTGTTGTTTTTTTATTCAACGACCTATGGGCCGGGGCCCCTGTGCATTGCCAGGAGCTCCCAGTAGCATGTATTACTTGGCGTATGTGTATCATGCAAGGTATATTTTAAAAATAGTGGGCTACGATGATCTATAATAAAATCAATTTTGAATATTTTAACATCAGTCTTATTGATTCATTTGGTACTTATTACTAAAATACACATGTAACGTGTGCAAAAATCACAGATAATAATGAGAACAAACAAAATAAAATCAATCTACATATTAAAGCCTAGAATAATTACAGTATTTAGAATAGTTGTCATGACATTCCAAAACTTTTAAAAATAAAAATATAACTCATACCACAGATATAAGAATACTAGAATACTCTCATAGAAGGAATTGGCGACGTTTTAAAGGCGTCTTTAGGGCTAGCTAAATATTTTTTTATAAATTCCTAATAGATGGCAGTGTATTGTGTGCGAAAAATACGTAATAGATGGCGGTATATTATGTGTGCGAAAAATATATAATAGATGGCAGTATTTTACGTTATAATCCCCCATGAATGAACAGTTTCTATTGTCCCGATTATTTCCTAATAGATGGCAGTATTTTAACTTCTTATCAGAGTTCATTGGAGAGGAGATTATTATTAGTTATTATTACCCACATTTGGACTTTTCATTTGTCTTGATAAAATAAAATGGTAATAAGTACCTACTTACATATTAGAAAGTGGAGGAGATTCAATAATTTTATGATAAACCCATCGTGTCTGAGCTTGTTGATTTTCTTATTTAAACATATAAGTAGGTACTTACCTATAAATATGTTGTAAGTAGGTAGGTATACTACGGTTGTGTATTCCCGTATCAGTATTCGCTTAGCATAATAATATCATCATCATTCATTAAAATCTTATTTAATAGCTAGCTGTTGCCCGCAGCTCCGCCTGCGTGTCATAGCTTTCTTGATCACCAGTTACTGATTTATTGTATACTAGCTGTTGCCCGCAGCTCCGCCTGCGTGTTATAGCTTTCTTGATCACCAGTTACTAATTTACTATGTATAGCTGTTGAGCGATATTGTATCTTAAGATAAAATATTATTGAGCGAAGCTCAATCTTAGGCGACTCATGTATTTCGTATCTCCGCATACTCCGAAACGCCTGAACCGATCTCCTTCAAACTTACCACAGTGATAACGTGTGGCGTGATGGTGGTTTAGAACATAAAAATTGAAAATCGTACATAACAAAAAAAATCTCATAAATCGTTGTCGTTCGAAAATTTAACACTTCGCTCAGTTTTTTGCAGCAGCAGCATGCATTGCATACCTAGTAGTATCTTAGTCGTGTGCAGCGGCCCTTAGTGAACTCCACTGTGGGTGACGTAACCTACGATAAACTTATTACAGTAATCGGGTCTAGGGATCGAACCGCAAAATTAAGTTTGTTTTTTATTGTATATACTTTTCCGGGACAATAAGTACCGAGCGTGGTGCCCAGGATATTAAAGAATAATTATACCAAGTTTCATCGTAATTGAACCGGTAGCTTTTGCGTGATGCCTGAACAAACAGACAGACTAACAAAAATTGATTTTAATCACATTTTTGGGTTCGGTGTCGGTCTAGTAACACCCCCTGCCATTATTTTTTTTGATATTTTCAATGTACAGAATTTTCACTTCTACAGATTTATTATAAGTATAGATACAGATATAGATAACTGTTGAGCGATATTGTATCTTAAGATAAAATATTATAATATCTTAGCCGTGTGCAGCGCCCCTAAGTGAACTCCACTGCGGGTGACGTAACCTACGACAAACTTATTATTTGCGGTTGGTACAGTAATCGGGTCTAGGGATCGAACTGCAAAATTAAGTTTGTTTTTTTATTGTATGTACTTTTCCGGGATAAAAAGTACCGAGCGTGGTGCCCAGGATATTAAAGAATAATTATACCAAGTTTCATCGTAATTGAACCGGTAGCTTTTGCATGATGCCTGAACAAACAGACAGACAGACAAAAATTGTTATTAATTACATTTTTGGGTTCGGTGTCGGTCTAGTAACACCCCCTGCCATTTATTTTTTTGATATTTTCAATAAACAGAATTTTCACTTCTACAGATTTATTATAAGTATAGATATAGATAGCTGTTGAACGATATTGTATCTTAAAATAAAATATTATAGTCCCTTAGCCATGTGCAGCGCCCCTAAGTGAACTCCACTGCGGGTGACGTAACCTACGACAAACTTATTACAGTAATCGGGTCTAGGGATCAAACCGCAAAATTAAGTTTGTTTTTTATTGTATGTACTTTTCCGGGATAATAAGTACCCAGCGTGGTGCCCAGGATATTAAAGAATAGTTATACCAAGTTTCATCGTAATCGAACCGGTAGTTTTTGCGTGATGCCTGAACAAACAGACAGACAGACAAAAATATTATAAATCACATTTTTTGTATCGGTGCCGGTCTAGTAACACCCCCTGCCATTAATTTTTTTGATATTTTCAATGTACAAAATTTTCACTTCTACAGATTTATTATAAGTATAGATATAGATAGCTGTTGAGCGATATTGTATCTTAAAATAAAATATTATAGTCCCTTAGCCATGTGCAGCGCCCCTAAGTGAACTCCACTGCGGGTGACGTAACCTACGACAAACTTATTACAGTAATCGGGTCTAGGGATCGAACCGCAAAATGAAGTTTGTTTTTTATTGTATGTACTTTTCCGGGATAATAAGTACCCAGCGTGGTGCCCAGGATATTAAAGAATAGTTATACCAAGTTTCATCGTAATCGAACCGGTAGTTTTTGCGTGATGCCTGAACAAACAGACAGATAGACAAAAATATTATAAATCACATTTTTTGTTTCGGTGCCGGTCTAGTAACACCCCCTGCCATTAATTTTTTTGATATTTTCAATGTACAAAATTTTCACTTCTACAGATTTATTATAAGTACAGAAGACAGGCTGTTGTGTTGAGCGATATTGTATCTTAAAATAAAATATTATAGTCCCTTAGCCATGTGCAGCGCCCCTAAGTGAACTCCACTGCGGGTGACGTAACCTACGACAAACTTATTACAGTAATCGGGTCTAGGGATCGAACCGCAAAATTAAGTTTGTTTTTTATTGTATGTACTTTTCCGGGATAATAAGTAGCCAGCGTGGTGCCCAGGATATTAAAGAATAGTTATACCAAGTTTTATCGTAATCGAACCGGTAGTTTTTGCGTGATGCCTGAACAAACAGACAGACAGACAAAAATATTATAAATCACATTTTTTGTTTCGGTGCCGGTCTAGTAACACCCCCTGCCATTAATTTTTTTGATATTTTCAATGTACAAAATTTTCACTTCTACAGATTTATTATAAGTACAGAAGACAGGCTGTTGTGTTGAGCGATATTGTATCTTAAAATAAAATATTATAGTCCCTTAGCCATGTGCAGCGCCCCTAAGTGAACTCCACTGCGGGTGACGTAACCTACGACAAACTTATTACAGTAATCGGGTCTAGGGATCGAACCGCAAAATTAAGTTTGTTTTTTATTGTATGTACTTTTCCGGGATAATAAGTACCCAGCGTGGTGCCCAGGATATTAAAGAATAGTTATACCAAGTTTCATCGTAATCGAACCGGTAGTTTTTGCGTGATGCCTGAACAAACAGACAGACAGACAAAAATATTATAAATCACATTTTTTGTATCGGTGCCGGTCTAGTAACACCCCCTGCCATTAATTTTTTTGATATTTTCAATGTACAAAATTTTCACTTCTACAGATTTATTATAAGTATAGATACAGATATAGATAACTGTTGAGCGATATTGTATCTTAAGATAAAATATTATAATATCTTAGCCGTGTGCAGCGCCCCTAAGTGAACTCCACTGCGGGTGACGTAACCTACGACAAACTTATTACAGTAATCGGGTCTAGGTATCGAACCGCAAAATTAAGTTTGTTTTTTATTGTATGTACTTTTCCGGGATAATAAGTACCCAGCGTGGTGCCCAGGATATTAAAGAATAGTTATACCAAGTTTCATCGTAATCGAACCGGTAGTTTTTGCGTGATGCCTGAACAAACAGACAGACAAAAATATTATAAATCACATTTTTTGTTTCGGTGCCGGTCTAGTAACACCCCCTGCCATTAATTTTTTTGATATTTGCAATGTACAAAATGTTCACTTCTACAGATTTATTATAAGTACAGAAGACAGGCTGTTGTGTTGAGCGATATTGTGTCTTAAAATAAAATATTATAGTCCCTTAGCTATGTGCAGCGCCCCTAAGTGAACTCCACTGCGGGTGACGTAACCTACGACAAACTTATTACAGTAATCGGGTCTAGGGATCGAACCGCAAAATTAAGTTTGTTTTTTATTGTATGTACTTTTCCGGGATAATAAGTACCCAGGGTGGTGCCCAGGATATTAAAGAATAGTTATACCAAGTTTCATCGTAATCGAACCGGTAGTTTTTGCGTGATGCCTGAACAAACAGACAGACAGACAAAAATTGTTATTAATCACATTTTTGGGTTCGGTGTCGGTCTAGTAACACCCCCTACCATTTATTTTTTTGATATTTTCAATGTGCAGAATTTTCACTTCTACAGATTTATTATAAGTAGGTACAGAAGACAGCTGTTGAGCGATATTGTATCTTAAGATAAAATATTATAATCTTTTAGCCATGTGCAGCGCCCCTAAGTGAACTCCACTGCGGGTGACGTAACCTACGACAAAGTTATTACAGTAATCGGGTCTAGGGATCGAACCGCAAAATTAAGTTTGTTTTTTATTGTATGTACTTTTCCGGGATAAAAAGTACCCAGCGTGGTGCCCAGGATATTAAAGAATAATTATACAAAGTTTCATCGTAATTGAACCGGTAGCTTTTGCGTGATGCCTGAACAAACAGACAGACAGACAAAAATTGTTATTAATCACATTTTTGGGTTCGGTGTCGGTCTAATAACACCCCTGCCATTTATTTTTTTGATATTTTCAATGTACAGAATTTTCACTTCTACAGATTTATTATAAGTATAGAAGATAGGTACAGTATGTGGCGAAAACTGTGCATATAAAATATCTCTGCTCACGCCCTTGGAAAAATAAAGCACGTCAAAAAATTGACGCAACAACCCGACTGACTTCAAATTACCGAAATGGGACCAAAATGAAATAGGACAACTTGGGGGAATTAGACCCTTTTAATTAAAAAAATAATTTTCTAAATCTGTTCTCCCAGTCAAAAGATATGAGGTAACAAACAACTTAACTCCTCCTTTTTTGGAATTCGGTTGAAAATAGGCTACCTCTATATCCTTCCGCCGGGCGCCACTGGAAATACGTTCTGCTTGTAACTAGAGACGCCCGGCAACGGACGTTAGAGCGGCCGTGGCCTTGGACTGCGGAATTTAAAAAAAATCTCTATATCCTACTAATATTACAAATACGAAAGTTTGTATGTATGGATGTTGTTACTCTTTCACGTAAAAACTACTGAACGGATTTTGATGAAACTTTACAATAATATAGCTTATACATCAGAATAACACATAGGCTACAATTTATAAAGATATTGTGTGAATTGTTCAAAATATGACGCGGCGCGACGGGAAAGGGAAAAAATCCAAATCACCACGAATCACAATCACGACGAAGTCACGGGCGACCACTAGTAATTAATAAAATGTTAAGTACAAATCGTGTAATTAATATTATATATATTATATTATATTATATTATAATAATAATTAATTTAAGCAAATTAAGCCGGTAAGTGATGAGACTAATTAGGAATGAATGACGCAGCGAGGTAAAATTAAGAGTAGGCGATAAATAAAATTAATAATTAATAAAACAGGGCAATGTATTTTTATTTATTACTTTTGTCTGCCTTTTTATCTGTCCATACTAGTCTATTCTTGCAGTTTTTACAGACAGAATAAGGACACTAACCTCGAACTGCTAAGATTATTATTAGTTGCAGGTATGTATGTATGTATGTAACATCTGTCCTGGCTTTGGATATATGGTTTAAATTACAGAGTAGTTATGGATTTTCTATAGTACCCGGCAACGGCAATAGGCTTGCCCATATTAGGTACATGGGATCAACAAATTACTGGCAATTTGTGGGTATATAATGCACCTCTGCTTACCCTGTTTGTATGTATGTATGTGTGCAAATTGACTTTGTTTCCTCTAAATCGGCTAAAACGAAAAGAACATCGTCAATCAATAAGTCATTCCACGCGGGCAGAGCCGAGAGCGTCACTTAGTATGTAAGTCAACCAAAAAAGTACATGAACGAAACGCACAACGCGCGAACAACTCAAACTCGGCACCTAGGCACTCGGCAGTGGCACGCGCTCGACACGGTCGACACCGACACGGACAATATAGGTAGCTACCTACCTAGCCAGTAATTTCCACGAACTTTTATGTTTGTCAGAACAGCCACGTCTGTTGATCGGTCGTGCGGCAGATGAGGTTGGTTTGGAAAGTAGGTACTTTCCCTGAGAGCTACCCCTAGCTACTTTTACTTTAGCTACCTAACCTACCTAGGCTAAGTAGTTACATATTTGTAAACCTTCAAAATCGGTGTAGTATGTGGCGAAAACTGGGCATATATATCTCTGCTTACGCCCTTGGAAAAATAAAGCACGTCAAAAATTGACTCAACAACTCGACCGACTTCAAATTACCGAAATGGGACCAAATAATTGTCAGAATGGGACCAAATTGAAATAGGACCATTCAGGAATTAGTCCCTTTCAATTAAAAAAATAATTTTCAAAATCCGTTCACCCAGTCCAAAGATATGAGGTATCAAACACATTAACTCCTCCTTTTTTGGAAGTCGGTTGAAATCAGGCTACCTCTATATAATTATAATAATATAGCAGTCACACTGGAGCGATGAAAGAGGCCTTTTTAGGGCTAAAACTACAAGAAACATTCACTATAAAATTTTATATTATTACCGAATCATTTCCCCGTTTGTGTTGTATTACAGTATTTCACCATTAGCTTAAATTCCATAAATAGCGTTGGTGCATGACACTGGATATAATATTTAACATACTGCAAACGTCAAAGATGATCCGGGTTCAAATCCTAGGAAATTAGTTTTTGTTTTTGTTAACAAATTCTTTATATTCTCAACTGACTTCTAAAAAGGAGGAGGTTCTCAATTTGACTGTATAGTTTTTTTGTTGTTTTTTGGCCAGTTTTTTCTTGTTATTTTTTTTTATTCAAGATAAGTATGTAGGTATTTCATTATTGTTTTTATTATTAAGTTGCTTCAAAATAAATATAAATAGGTATCAATAGGTGAAAATGTATATCTATATTATAATAATATTATCCTATTGTGCAAAAGTTACGTAACCAGAGGGCTTATTTAATTTTAATATCAGCGACATCTATCTGTGCTTTAGCAAGAGTTATTGATGACAAACCATCGCCAGCCAAATTTATAGCAGTACTTATTCTAGCCGACACGTGTAACGTGGCGCTGTACTGACATTTTATTAAAAAAACTTAAATTGGAGTTTTAAAGACCCGAAAACTACTTATTTAATCGTAGAAAAACTTTTAAAATATAGATATATTATCCTAGAATGGAATTCCTGACTAAAACGAAAGATATTGTTTAAATATTATGAACCATTACCCGTAACGCCACCTAGTTTAAAATAATTCAACTAACACGACAGGCCCAAAAAAATTGTTCCTGATAGACTACCAGTGCTCATACCTACAATGTAAACGTACTTGAACCGGGCATAAGGTGTAAATATTAATGAACATCTAAAAGCAGATTTTGTAAATATTAATAATAAAAAAAAAGGAAATTTAAACCATGATTTTGACTAGGTTTGATTAGGCTTTTTTAAAATATCTTTACAATAATCACCGGCAAAAATCAAGATCCTAGACCGATCATGACAATAATCTGCTAGTACAAATTTTTCAAATCTTAAGGGAACAACCATGTCCATTAAAGAATCAAAACATACCCTGCTCACGCCTAGGGAACTATTTCGTTTCCGACACAGCTTTCTCTCAATATTTTTTCTATTTGGTAATTGTTGAACCAAATTCAAACCTCTGTCTTTTATTTCGGATATTGCTTCACGGACTGCACTAGTAATAGGGACAGTATAGTTTGTTGTCACTCTTTGAAGACACTTGTCAAGTTCTAGTTCATTTGCAACAAAATCAGGCTCACAGTCATGTCTATCATCCTTTATGATGAGGTTGTTACTTGTTATCAGCTTTGCATGTATCTCTTTTCACACAAAGCCATTTGGTGGAATTATCTTTATTTGTACGCCTTTTATGGAACCTGTGGCCTGCACGTAGTAAAACCGGTAGGTTTTCCACGTCTCGAAGTAACTATTTCAAATCCAATTTGATTTGAACTAGACGAAGATGCTTGCTGTCCATCACCTAAAATAATAAAGTAAATAAATATCCTATTTATGTTATGTTATGTTATTTATAATTCCGTAATTTATATTTAAAGCCTCTCTCACTCACTCATTCCTTAACTATATTTTGAGTAAAATTTAGACAAGACTAAGTCTCTTTAATTTATTAGCTTATAGCTAGCTTAGCGTTGATTGGTCAGCGGAGAATCACGTTGCGCGTCCATGCGCTTTCTAGCTACATTATAATACAATAGTTTGAGTAAAAAAAACCTATTTAAACAATTATATCTACATATTCTAATATTATAAATAGAAAACAGTTGTTCGTTTGTTTGTTTTT
This sequence comes from Nudaria mundana, assembly GCA_963556515.1. NCBI lineage: Eukaryota > Metazoa > Arthropoda > Insecta > Lepidoptera > Erebidae > Nudaria > Nudaria mundana. The sequence continues at coordinate 26,446,468 of OY748286.1, forward strand.
AATAGGCTCCGTAACTAAGTCCTGAAATACTACGTACTGAATTTTGAAAATTCTTTCACTGATATCTAAGTAGCTACAGTATCAGACTAGTACAGGATCAGCTAGTATTATATATTATTATAGTAGGAAATTGCCAAAAGGATAACCGCAATTAGAATTTTACCCAACTGTATTTGTTTTATAATGCAGTTGGGTATTGTTAATTATAATGATTAAAAGGTATGTTACGTGCAAAACTAGCATTAAAATCGTATTCTGAATTAAGTTTTTAACTTTTCAATCCAGTTTTAAAATTTTAATGCAAACTTTACAACAAGAGAATAGATAAAATTATTTGACTTACCTCCACAGTACATAAAATACAACAATAAATGCCACATTATTCACTTTTTAAACAATATACGTAAATAATATTGTCGTAGTTCCACTGACCTTAACTTAGGACGAATGCCATGCGGTTCGTCAATCATGTACTAAAACAATACGAGCGAGACACCTATATAAACAAAAGAGATAAAACGACTGCATTGTTTTCACTCTCCGTTCTGCACTTCCAAAAATCCTCGCGGCGACGCGCGCGCGACTCGATTTCATTGAAGCAAAAAGAGCAAGACAGATTTATATAAATAAAAATGATAGAGCTATTTTTATTATTCATCGACATTGTTAGCGCGTTTTTGCTCCGTACTACACACATAATTTTATGAGTTTATAATATATTATTATGTATTGAAAACAACTAGAAGTTTTCCATCCGACTGTACAAAACTGTCGTTTTATATTGGTGTCCGTACCGTCTTCGAAAAAATAAATAAATTTGAAAGTACACTTGGGACACAGTGTCCGTAGAATTTGTGTCCCAAACGTCTTCGACTCAATTACCGCGGCTCCACCCGTTTCTTCTTCCCAATTCCCACTGAAACACATTAGCGGGATAAAAAGTAGCACTATAATTATGCTACTTGTTATCCCGTTAATGTGATCAAAAACAGGCGAGTACGTATAACATTATACTTCATATTGCCATGGTTTATCGATACATCGATAATCGTGAAGTCATCAGGTGGTCAAGCCCTATCGTAAAAGAACATTCTCCTATTTTACGTTATTCAAGAACAATTCTTCTTTGTGAATAGGAAATATTACTGCACAATGCAAGGGTAATCAATATACGAGTGTGGATTGAAAAGTAGTCGGCCTAACACTGATCCATTTAGTTCTAAAAATCAAATCTACCCACATTATTTAGTTCAATTCAGACCTGTTAATTGTGTGAAGTTTGAAACGTGTGCGATAATTAGTTTGAATTTTATAAATTTATTAACAAACCAATCTGACATCATTTCCGCAAATGGAGCATTTCGAGCAGCGTGCCGTCAGCCATAAGAAGGGGCTGTCATCAAAAGCCATCCATTATGATATGGTCAGTACATTAGGGGATTGCGCTCTTTCATATTCATCCGTCAAAAAATGGATAGCAGAATTCAAGCGTGGTAGAGAGTGTGAAAGACGAACCCCGCTCTGGAAGGCCTTCGAAGTCCACTACTGACGAAAATGTAAAAAAAATACTCGACTTAATTATGAGAGACCGCAGATTGAAAATTAGAGAGATAGCCGAGATTATAGGCATCTCTTATGAACGTAATCAAAACATAATAGTCAACGTGTTGGGTTTTCACAAGGTGTCTGCGAGGTGGGTTCCGCGACTGCTTTCAGTTGAGCAAAAAAGGATGCGATTGACTATTGCACGCGACTGTTTGGAGTTATTTGAAGCTGATGAATGTGATTTTTTGAATAGTTTTGTTACTATGGACGAAACATGGCTTCATTACTGTACACCGGAAACAAAACAACAATCAAAACAGTGGAAAAGACCTCCCAAAAAGGCTAAGTCGATTTTGTCGGCAAGTAAGGTGATGTCTTCAGTATTCTGGGACTCGAAAGGTGTGATTATGGTTGATTATCTTGAAAGGGGTCAGACTATAAACTCTGATTATTACTGCACCTTACTACGTCGTTTAGGAGAGGAAATAAAAGAAAAACGTCCAGGAATGATCAGAAGAAAAGTCCTGTTTCATCAAGATAACGCTCGTCTTCACACGTCTGTCCAATCAATGGCAGAAATTCACAACTGTGGCTTTGAACTGTTACCGCATCCACCTTATTCACCTGATCTGGCACCGTCAGACTTTTTTTCTGTTCCCTAACCTAAAAAAGCACTTGAGAGGTCAAAGATTTTTGACAAATGACGAGGTCAAAGCAGCAGGTAGACGCATATTTTGACTCTAAGGAAGAATCTTTTTTTTTCAACGGGCTAAATGCTTGGAAGGGAAGATGGCAAAAGTGCATTGAACTTGATGGTGATTACGTTGAAAAATAAAAATATATTTCATTTATTTTCTTGGTTTACTTTTCAATCCACTCTCGTACTATGATTAGAACTTTTACTTATTTGATAAACACAAGACAGGTAAACAAATATCTGTTATGTAAGAATTGCTGGAAAATTTTGTATTTACCTGCGAAACGTGTAATTATTTGAACTGTCGGCTTTAGTCACATTACAATTAGGTACTTAAAGAACAAGACACCGGCTCTTATATACAGTTTTACTGTAAACAACACAAGGATTCGCTTATATTTTAGAAATCTAATATTCGCCAGTTATCAAGGTAATCGCTATTATCGCAATTTGGAAAACTACGGAAAATTCTTGGCACTGACTCTGACACACATATATAAAAGTACGTCATCGTCTATCTTTATTACTCATAGGCAATGTTTGATTGATTATGACTTTTCCAGACTTCTCTTTCTCACGCTCTGTTAGTCTATTAAGGAAGCAAAGCGACCGACATCCCAAGTCTCTGTATGCGACAAAGTGCATTCCGCACAGTTCGGTTTGTCTCCGCTAGATGGCACCTATATGAGCATGGTATGACATCATACCGTAATAATGGACGTACTTCCATTCGCTGAACGGACATAAATTACATTGCAAGCGAGATCATTGTATAATAGGTACCTAGTACCAAAATATGTGAGCCTAACTGAACATAGACGTCAAATAGTTCCAAATGATGATAGATGTGTACAGTCCCTTCGCCTGTTTACGCCTCGGGTACTCGAAACCACATTCATGCCCGCGGCGGATTTTGTCCACCTATGCGGCCTCTGTCCAGCAGTCTCCTGATAATAACAAACAACCAAAAAAAGAATTAGCGAAATCGGTCTAGCCGTTCACGCAAATTCTTCACAAATAGGGATTAATTTTTATTGCGTTTTACGGCATTGAGTCAGAGCCATCTAGTTGAATCTTACAGCAGTTAAGTAACCAACCACTGGTAATGATTCTATGGGGGTCCGTTAGGAATACATCATTCGAGATTCCTTAATAAATGTATTGTAAAAAAAAATTGTATATTAAAAGTACTGTGTTGTAAACTGAATCTTGTTTCTGAGACCGCATTTACACAGCCTAGTAGGTAAGTGCACAGTCTCAGTTACCTCAGTTTTAACGGGTGCTACCTGCATTTATGCTGGTGCAGTCATAATAGATTTATATGTAAACGGCTGTCATGCTTATGTCAACTCATGATAATTAAATAAATAGAGATGATGACGCGCTACTGAAATCTCTGGGACCCTACCCAGAGATTTCAGTAGCGAGTTTTGTGACATATCCTTTACAAAAGCTGATTATTCAAAGACCATTGAAGATTGGCCACTTTATTACTACTAGAGTCTGTGTCTGTGTGTGCTTGAAAATAAGAACTACGTAGTTGGTTCTCTTTTCTTCATCTAAATAAAAAACCAGCCAAGTACGAGTCGGACGCGCGCTCAAAGGGTTCCGTACCGGAACGGCAAAAAACATGTGTTGTATGGGAGCCTCCTTAAATATTTATTATATTGTTTTTTAGTATTTGCAGGCAACAGAAATACATCAACTGAAAATTTCAACTTAACTATCACGGTTCATGATACAACCCAATATAGGGTTCCCATCTTACCCTTTGGGTACGGAACCCTAACTAAACTAAATAATAATAAAAATGGCAGTATTAAAATTAAGAAAATGATAAATAAAAAAATTAAAAAAATAACCCACCCAATGTAAGCTTGTATTATAACCTGTGTCTAGCTAGTACCAGTTGCTTACGTTAATTTGCTCGAAATGCGTTTTCGTATCCCCCATACATTTCTCACCAGCGCCCCTAGCGGTACCGTCATGGAACTGTGTCAAATGTATGGAGAAATACGAATACGTATTTCGAGTAAATTAACATTAGGAGCTGGTACTAGACATACAGTGTGTCTAGTACCAGTTCCTTACGTTATTTTGCTCGAAATACGTTTTCGTATTTCTCAATACATTTCACACAGTTCCATGACGTTACCGCTAGGGGCGCTGGTATTAGATGTATGGGGGAATACGAATACGTATTTCGAGCAAATTAACGTAAGGAACTGGTACTAGAAACTCTGGATGGGATTCCATCAGACGACCTCGGTGTTCACTAGTTAGTTTTATCTCCCGAGGGGAATAGACAGAAATGTATTGCACACCCACATTTAGTTAAATAAAAACGAAAAAAAAACTTGAAAACAATTGAATTTATTATTATACATGAAAGCAAAGAAATTGAAAATTAAATTGAAAATAATAACAATCATACATGGGACACAACACAGTTTACATACATGCATATAAGTGTGCTGTCAGTTTGTTCATGTGGGCAATCATAGCCATTGCACATATACGAGACGTGACTAAACATAAAATAGCTTAAATAGTTGATTATTACACTTACAAAATATTTAGTTATTGTAAAAATAACAGTTTATCGAATCCCTATACAAAATAAATGTATGCACATGATCTGTAACCCAATTGTAAATATACAATTATTAAGTAACGTCCAATCGTATATGTGCAATCGCCAGAATAAAAAATAGAGTATTGTGATTGAAACAGCCCTTTTAATTCACATCATTCAAACTTAGAATACAATCAGTTACAGCACGGCGACCATACGCTCGTATGAATACATTATACAGATTTCGTTGACGTTTAAACTACATAATTATATTAGATATTATAGATTTGAAAAGGAATAGTTGGGGTTAGAAATAATTTATGAGATATATTGAGCAATATAGAATAATGTGGTATGAAACACTGGGTTCTAATACAACAAGGAATACGTCATTTTAAAGTGACGCACCGTGTGTTACCTTTAGATAGCAAAACCAACAGTGTGTTGAGATAAACCGAAACAGGCATAAAGCATCATTTCTAATCCCGACAATGTAATATTTTGGTTTAACCAAACACTTAGTGACAATAATAATTACATTTATAACTAAAAATACTACATTAAGCAGTAACTAATTCGAAAAATTTCTTTAATTACTGTTGCGACGGCTGCCCGTCTGTGCTTACAAATTAAAAACAAGAGACCAAATAGTTTACAAAAATAATTATTGTGGTAAATACAACAAAGACATACATACAGCCGAGTGTGATGGTAAGTAGTACAGGAGTAACTACAATTTAATACTTTAAATATTACACTATAACTATTCTTCAGTCTTCGTTTAATTATTTATAAGATTACAGCCATTCGTGAAGAATAACGGCTACACGCCACGACCAGCTACGTGGCCGCCTTGTGTTTTGTATACATATACACAATATACATAAGTGCGCGGCGCGGCGTATGTATATACCTATTATATAGCCACGCACGGTACTCACAAGATTACATAATGCGTCCAGATCGCGTTACAAATTGCGTCCTGGACGCTAAAACAGCTATTTTTATTAAATTGTTACATCTTAATTCGGTATCATAATTAGTCTGAAATGTGTATTAAATGGTTATAATTAGACATTTATATCATATTCATTATAATCTTAGCTGACTATTAAAGAGGTTAAGTGATAAAATTGCTGGCCATTATATGAGATAACTTGGGACGACACAGTATTTAGTAAATAATAAAATAAATAAAAACAATTTTAGCGAATGATAAGTACAAATAATATAAGTTTAACTAATTACATATTCGCAATATGTAATTAGTAAAATCTATGTTATTTGTACTTATCATTCGCTAAAATTGTCTTTATTTATTCAATTGCAGAAACTGGGTTAAGTGTCTATGAAATAAAATAATAGAATTCTACTGATAAAAGTAGCGAAAAAGTAACACGATTTGTTATATTTTACACAAAATAAATTGCGCACGTAGCAATTAACATTTATACCACGCCGCCAACGGAAATCAACAAAATTATTAATTATTAAATTAAATAATAAAATAAATAAAAATTATCAATGTTACAAATATAAAATATAATCATTACCGTCATATTAAACGAAACAATAACTAAAACATACAAATTGTGGACATTGATTACAGGATTCCATTACATAGGTATACTGTGTCACATGATAAAAAAATAAAATAAAAGCAACACCTGTCAGGGGAGCATCTTAAATATTAAAAAAAAACTTAACATCTAATTCCGAATATCAGCTCTCTTTGGAATACAGAGTAAAACATAAAGGAATTTGGCAATGTTGACATGGTTCATTAGCCACCACTTTTATCCACTGAACATATTAAACACTTATATAACTAGAGTAATGGTATTATTGTATGGATTATTATTGAGTACATCATGGATACGTTGTGTTACACAAGACTATTATAGTAAGAGATGTCCATTTTGTACGTTGCACATGAAGTCCGGTGGGTAAACTTATCCACTTATACACGACGCCGGCACACATTCACATCGCTTCCGACCACAGTAACTGACGTGAACGAATGCGGTTATAGTGCGTGTCACTCACTGAGGTCGGAAGTCTTAACAAGCACCAGACATAACAAGCGTCGCCAGTGTCGCAATGCTATTATACCGGTCGTGCCAACCAAAATGCAATTTCAGCATTTCACCGACTCCCAAATAACAAACATTATGATATGCAAACATTTCAGTCATAGGCAAGAGTTTAGATATTTTTAACTGTTGTGAGATTCTATTTAATAAAGTAATATTGACTTCATATTAATCCAAAGATATTGATGAGTTATATTAGAATTTAATGAGGTGATAAATCTGTCTATGCGTACACATCATCAAAGAAGGTTCTATGCCTATTAGGCTCTAAAAGTTATATATTTCTTGATTTTTGCATAGAATAAGGTCCAAATTACTGAACCGATTCTGAAAATTCTTTCATTAATATGTAGTCACATTATCTCTGTTCTATATGCTACTTTTTTATCCAGGTGTGTAATAATTAAGCAATAAAGCGTTGCTATTCAATCTATTAACGCTTCATAAGCGAGCCATGTAATAAAATATGAATTATAAAGTAAGCATAGAATGTTTATATATTAAAGTAAACTCCTCAAGCCTAACCAAGCACAGCCAACGTATATTTAGAGACACTGGGAGTCAATAACAAAAAATGTCCTGAAACTCCATATTATTGACTTGCACAAAATTTCTAAGGATTATTGTTACATTAAGACACGTTTATTAGAGAAATTTTATGAAATTGTGTGATGTGTAAACAATGTATATTTTAAGACAAAAGTATAATGGAGTTACTAGACCACGTGATGTTAAATGTATTGCGATTGGCGGCACGACCGACACGCGACAACCTAACAGTGCCAAGGAGCGTACAAATTGGCATAGCGACGCAGCAAGCGCCGGTTTAGTCGTTGCTATTCATCACACTTGCGACACGCACCCGGAACGTCGAAATCCAGCACGAGAAGCTTAGTCTCCTCAGTACCATTACGAGAGCCGACTGCACAGATCAACTTGGTCGCCGAAGCTCTAATACGCCAGACCACGCCGCCGGAACCTCCCGAACTTAGTTCGACAAGGTTGCGAATAAACTCGCCGGTGCGCACGTCCCACAACTTTACCGTGCCGTCATCAGATGAAGTTATCACAAATCTGTTGCTCGATTGAAGACAGGTCACTGCGGATTGGTGTTTGTTGGGGCCTGGAAATACAACACATAATATTGTCTATTTTCAGGACTTCACATGTGACGTTTTATATTTAGGTACAGAAAAAATTCTGCGAGTTCTTTTCAAAATAACATCTCATGCAAAAATCTGAAATTGATCATTCTTGATATTTTTGAATGAAATAAAAATAAATACAATTTTACATAAAATTTTGCAGGCCTAGTAACATTTCTAATTGTATCTCATATAGCTATTAAGTTATGAAAAAAAAGATTATTGTATCAATAAATATTAATTATTATTATTAACCTACCAGATAATGTATGTAGGCAGTGGCCAGTTGTGATATCCCAAACTTTGACAGTAGAATCAGCGTTGCCCGAGACGAGGATATTCGAGTGTAGCTCCATGCCAGAAGTAAGTGACTGGTGACCTATCAGAGTGTGTTTCAGTTGTCCAGACTCCACGTCCCATACGCGAATAGATGTATCCAAGGAGCCGCTTACAACATGAATGCCGTCAAACTGAAATGTGAAAGATAACATTGATCATCCACTGGGCCTTTTCCCAACCTAGGTTTCTCGAAGTTCTGTAGTTAGATCAGTCGGATTTTGTTTTAGAGCTCCAAATTACTGCCTCGACCTAAGGTCCCAGGTTCGATCCGGGTCGAATCAAATTATTTGTGTGATCCATAAATCAAATTATTTGTATGATCCACAAATGGTTGTTCCGGAGTTTGGGTATTTTCTATGTATAATATGTATGTATTTAGAAATACGAGGGTGGATTGAAAAGTAATCGGCCTAACCAAGAAAATAAATACATAATAAATGAAATATATTTTTATTTTTCAACGTAATCACCATCAAGTTTAATGCACTTTTGCCATCTTCCCTTCCAAGCATTTAGCCCGTTGAAAAAAAAATATTTTTCCTTAGAGTCAAAATATGCGTCTACTGCTGCTTTGACCTCGTCATTTGTCAAAAATCTTTGACCTCCCAAGTGCTTTTTTAGGTTAGGGAACAGAAAAAAGTCTGACGGTGCCAGATCAGTAGCTCGAGCACGAAAAATTATTGAATTCGTATCGTCTAGGTATCGAGTCCACGATACGATAACGGAGTATTACGACAGGTAGCAGCACGAAGCATTATCGTAAGACTATCGAGAGCTCGTTACGATTACGATAGTGACGTCATCATAACGTGAATAGGGACGAGCCCTAGAGAACAAAATACACATCGTATTGAATGAACAATACGTTCGAAAACTTCATTAAAAAGTGAACTATTTATAATTTTTTGCTTACTTGACAGAACGTCTTTGATTGTCAAGGTCAAGTGTCAAGTGTGTTATTGTTACAAACGAAATAGCATTTTGTGGAAAGTGTTTAAAAGGAGTTTATTGAGTTTAACAATCATGAGAACCAGCCATTTACAATAAGTAATGATGGTGGAGTTCATGAAAGTGTGTGTCAAAGTTACTTGCATTACGCAGTGTACTAAAATATTAATGTACAGAGCTATGGAAATTCCAGAAATGGTGATTTGTCGAAGCCCTCTGGCGGCCCTCGAGGCCTGGAGTTTATGAAAGAGGCTATGGAAGTTATTTCTAGGTATATTAAAAAAGATTAGGTACCTAGTTATTAATATATTTTTATATTTCTAGTTATAGTTTTTATTACCAGTTTTGTTATATTACTTTTTACATCTACATAGTAATTTAATAAATGATTTAATAATACATGCAGTCTGTTAATTGTGTTCACCAACATACGTATATAATCGCCCTTCTCCTAAGTAGGTCATCTCCTAAATTAACTCCGGAACTCGGGAAGGGTACTCTCCCTCTCCCTCTCGGCCGACTCCTTCGCGAGCATGACTTGGCTGCGTTCCACCTACTCGCGCTGGAGACCATGGCTTAGACCATGGTTTCCAGCGAGAGGATATCTACGCCCCTACCCATTACGAGTCCTAGTCGAGAATATAATATTGCAGGGGTGATAAGAGCCTCGCCTCAGTCACTTCCTTGACGCATTTGCTTACTGTGGTTTGGCCTAAATATTTGGCCATTCCCACTATGCGCTGGTATGAGCCAGTGGCATAAAACGATAATGCACAAAGAACATTAACATTTAAATCATTAGATAGGTTACAATTTGTCATAGAAAACATAATTAACTACAGTAGATGGTAAGGTTTTAGATTAAATATTAAAGCTATTCACATGTAGGTACCATTTCGTAAGTTTTCTCACCGGCTAAATTTACGTGAATAAAGATTCGATAAGCTCGATAGCCAGCCTTCGAAATTTAAATTACCGAAAGTCAAAATTAAATTCGTGCTCACAAGTTTGTTTATAAAGTGTCACGTAACGAACGTGTGACGATATGTTTGCGATACGAAAGTAATTTAAAATCGCTCGTGCTGCTAAAATTAGTTACTTTCACGCACGATAGGGGCGCTGTACAAATCTCATACAATTGTTTGTCGATGACGATACGAATACTTTTTCGCAAGTCGTTCGTGCTCGAGGCTCAGGTGAATAAGGTGGATGCGGTAACGTAAGTTCAAAGTCACAGTTGTGGATTTCTGCCATTGATTGGACAGACGTGTGAACACGAGCGTTATCTTGATGAAACAGGACTTTTCTTCTGATCATTCCTGGACGTTTTTCTGTTATTTCCTCTCGTAAACGACGTAGTAAGGTGCAGTATTAATCAGAGTTTATAGTCCGACCCCTTTCAAGATAATCAACCATAATCACACCCTTCGAGTCCCAGAATACTGAAGCCATCACCTTATTTGCCGACAAAATCGACTTAGCCTTTTTGGGGGGTGGTGAACCAGGTCTTTTCCACTGTTTTGATTGTTGTTTTGTTTCCGGTGTACAGTAATGAACCCATGTTTCGTCCGTAGTAACAAAACGATTCAAAAAATCACATTCATAAGCTTCAAATAACTCCAAACAGTCGCATGCAATAGTCAATCGCATCCTTTTTGCTCAATTGAAAGCAGTCGCGGAACCCACCTCGCAGACACCTTGTGGAAACCCAACACGTTGACTATTATGTTTTGAGTACGTTCATAAGAGATGCCTATAATCTCGGCTATCTCTCTAATTTTCAATCTGCGGTCTCCCATAATTAAATCGAGTATTTTTTTAACATTTTCGTCAGTAGTGGACGTCGAAGGCCTTCCAGAGCGGGGTTCGTCTTTCACACTCTCTACCACGCTTGAATTCTGCTATCCATTTTTTGACGGATGAATATGAAAGAGCGCAATCCCCTAATGTACTGAACATATCATCATGGATGGCTTTTGATGACAGACCCTTCTCATGACAGACTTCGTATTTTTTCCATTTGCGGAAATGATGTCAGATTGCTTTGTTAATAAATTTATAAAATTAAAAATAATTATCGCACACGTGTCAAACTTCACACAATTAACAGGTCTGAACTGAACTAAATAATGTGTGTAGATTTGATTTTTAGAACTAAATGGATCAGTGTTAGGCCGACAACTTTTCAATCCACCCTCGTATATAAGTATGTTTATGATTCGTCTAGATCCCATAGCACAAGCTTATATTAGCTTAATTTGGGCTAGATTGACTTTGTGGGAGAATGTCCGTTTGTTCCGTATAATCAAATATTCCTGTATCTCATAGGGATAATAGGGATGACGAAAGATTTTGAAATCCTCGTCGGAAATATCCACACATTTACAATTTATAATATATCCTTTATTTCGGTAAAAAACTAAAGTTTAAGCCGTTTTTTTAATATTATTTCGTCTATTCAGTCATAAATTGTAAAACAGTCATCTCAGTCAGAAATAAATTTATTAAAACACAGTAAAGTTTATGGAGCAGTGACGTCATGCGCTGTAATTGCTGTTTCAGTTAAAATGGTGGATTGTAATATATTCATCTTTTATTTTATGAAAATCATATTATGTCAGTGTTTTAAAGTAAAGTACAAGTGTTTTATACCCTTTTAATATACATTTTCTCCTAAAAGTATTGAATCTTTGATTATTTGATACTAAAGTCAAGCCTATTTCTTTTTCTATTAGTCAGGCTAAGGGAATCGGTGGTATGAATACACAGTTTTGGCTATCCCGGCTAAACTGAATAACCTAGGTCAAACATTTTGAAACAATACTTTAAATATCCAGAAGAGGTTTTTATTGGTTATTTTTTTTTTTTTTTAAATACTCACTACTACTTTTAGCCCAAATTAAGCTAATATAAACTTGTGATATCCAGACCACTGATAAATACCTCTATTCTTACTTATACATTCCATACATAACTACATATTATAAAACAAAGCCCTCCACCGTGTCTGTCAGTCTGTTCGCGATAAACTCAAAAACTACTCCACCGATTTTCATGCTGATTTCAACAATGGATAGAGTGATTCTTGAGGAAGGTTTTAGTATATAATTTGTCAAGCGGGCGCAGCCACAGGCGTCCGCTAGTTAATAATATATTATACATAGAAAATTCCAGTAATATATGGTTGAATACATGCCTGAAGACTGTAGACTCTGTTAGTGTGGCCAGCCAATGTGTGAAGGCAATCGCCTGTCTCAGGGTTCCACACCTTGACAAAGTAATCATAGGCTCCAGAGACAACTAATTTCCCGTTGTATTGGACACAACGGACCGCGGCCAAATGACCAATCAACACACGAAGACAGCGCCCTTCAGGAATTGACCAAACGCGTAGAGTTGCGTCACGAGAACCCGATACAACCCTGAGGACAATACAGAGAGAAAAATGTTAATTTAATGTTATTTATGTATCCACAATTTTTTTTTATTAATTAGCACGTGCTGTTCCACCGCTTAGCTAAAGGTTCAGTGCAATATACAGCGAGTATTATTTAACCACCTAGTTTCACGCGTGTGCTTTAGCGATCCTGTTATTAACGAGGTAAAAAGTAATAACTTCATAGCCACCCTCAGCGTCTATAATATTATTATAAGATACAGCGAATTGCATTAGAAATAGTGTGAACCTTTTTACGTAACCAAATTTTTTTTTTCTCAAGTAGTTATGTATATAAAGATGAATGAAAATGTATATTGTCTTTCTACTATATACCTAGCTAGTTCAATGCATAAAAATGCACAATAATCGCTAGTCTAGGAAACAACGCCTATGGAACTACGGACCGCCTTTCCGTAGATTGGTTACCAAATTGAAGGGGGCGGCAGCCGCGTTGCCGCTACTGATACCCATCTTAAAAGGATATAACGCTTACTGAAGGAGATTGTACTTTTTTTTTTTTTAATTCCGCGGCCCAACGTCCGTTGCCGGGCGTCTCTGGTTACAGGAGATTGTACTTGGACTGACAGCCAACGCACGATCTCTGTAGAGGCTACAGATCTCTTAGCCGGAACCTTGCCATGGACGCGAAGGCGATTGAGTTATTGTTTCAATAGCACAGGAAGAAGTGGGACCACAGCCCTTCGTCTCGAGAAATCGAGGCTCAAGCGCTCCCAGCTTCGCCAGGATCTTATGAAGACATGGAAGGTACAACTTGGGCAACCAAGGATGGGAAACGCCACCATCGCAAATGTGAAACTGGTCATGGAGAAGTGGCTGGAGAGACGACACGGTGCACCTATGTCGCGCCGTTGTAGATAATTATCAGGGACGGGTGCTACGGTATCTGTTTCGCATTCACCGTGAGCTCACGCCCCAGTATCAACACAGCAAGGCTTCCGGCGAGGACACGTCTTTCCAAGCGTTGGTGAAGTCCACAGCGAGGGCGATGCAACGCCAAACCTCGTCGTGGATTTCTGGAGACCGTGATACGAGGCACGGTCTCCAGCGGTAGGAAGTGGAAAGTGGCTACATCCTTCTGCGAGCAGGTTATGCTAAGGAGGCGACCGAGAGGGAGAGGGACGATCCACGATTGAGGCCCGAGGACGGAGGGTTGGTAATTCACCGTCCTGTGACGCATATCTTATCTCTGACGTCATACGTCTAGATAATACAAGGCGCACCCAGAACTTTCGAGTACCTACCATAATATTCCACCAATAGCTAGATGCGCACACGCACTTCAAAAAGTAAACAAATCGTAGGTACAACATAAGTATAGGTATTTAAACTTGTTCCTATTGTCTAAGCCACACCTACATAAACCAGTTTTGTATCATCGGTAATATTCTAGTACTATAGGTACTTTATCCATTAATATAAAAGCGAATGCATGTCAACAATAAATATTCATTCATCCACATACTGTGTTACTGTAAACGTCCAAATATAACTCCCAACAACCACCACAGTCCTTACAGAAACAGGCTGGAAGGGTTGCGTGATATGGGGTTGAAGCCCACGCACGCCCTGACTTCCCGACGTGGGATAAAAGCCGATCTCAAATGCGGGATAACACTCGACCCAACCCCTGCCGAGGCAACATGGCCGCGGCACTCTGGGGTTATGCTTGCGAAGGGCAGCAGCATCCCAAAAAAAGGAGACGACCGACCAGTGTTTATAATAACATGGTAAATAATGAACCGATTACGTGGAGTATGTTTATTCAAACCGGTTACGACGTATTAAGGTTTGCATCATTTTATGCTTATTATCACTATGTAAAAGTTGATAAATATTATGATAACGTTTCAAAACAGATGTCACATAATTCATTTGCACATTCATTCCGCGTAGCAAGCTTTTAGCACTGAGTTTCGGAGAACGACACGCACAGCCATGTCCAGCTTAATACTAATTATATCAATATTTGGAAAATTGCAAGTGATACTACAGAATCGAGAAGTAGGTATACAACACAATATTGAAGAGGTGCCTACATATACCTTCCGTAACACAGCGGTGAATTACGGCTGTTATATGACGACACCGCTTTCCTTGATAATGAAAGCTTAAGAAATCATTACCTATTTTTATATTAAAACGTATTATTTACTATGCACAGCACATTAAGCTCAATTATAATCAAGAACTAGATAGCTTCTGACAAAAAGAAATACACAGTTGTTATAACTAAAAAAAAACCTTAATTACATCCATTTTTTCATTGGTTTTTATTTTGGCATTAGCAGAGTCCCATACCAATTCCTGGTATATATCAAGATGCATGCAACTTAAGATTTCATGTAGAGTGGTTTCGCTACGCACGTTGTGTAGTCATAGTTACCTGTTTTGGTGGAGATGCATGCAGCGGACAGTAGAAGTATGTCCAGCTAGAACTTTCAAGCAGTGTCCTGTTTTAGCATTCCACACGCGAAGAGTACGATCGGTAGAACCGCTAATAACCAAGTCCCCAACCATTTGTGAAGACCACACGCCGCCTGAATGACCCACTAGTGTGCGGAGGCACTGTTGACAATAATATCAATATAATAAAACATGTAGTATTTTTGAAGCTATGAATACGTCAGTTTCTTGGGAAGGGAGAATGAAATCTGCACAACTCCATGAGTGTCTTAAGGCTGGTTTACATTGGTCAAGCTTTTAGTACAGTGGCGAGTATTTAGAGTCTGGTGGGTGACTGTTTACACTAAGGCCAGTCAAGTGTCTTGCCTCTGGCAAAATGGACGAGTCTCGTCAAAAAATACGTCTGATGAAATACGAATGATCGCCGCAACATCTATGTCCCTGCATTTTAAATCTGTAATATCTCCCAAAATATTCATTTAAATTACACGCTGTAAACGGCCATATTAATCTATATTAAATGCACAATTTATTTAGGGTACTGTGTGCATTGTGGTGACCTCGGACCATTTTCCCGCCATTTCTTTAGAAAAAGGAACAAGCTATGAATTAAACAACACGTCTTGAAGCCGCTCACTTATGCGCTTTTTTTTTTTTAGTTCCGCGACCAAGGCCGCGGCCGCTCTAACGTCCGTTGCCGGGCGTCTCTGGTTACAAGCAGAACGTATTTCCAGTGGCACCCGGCGGTCACTTATGCGCTGTACTAAATTTTACTGTTTACACTACTAAAAGCTTGACCAATGTAAACCAGCCATTACAGAAATAGATCACACCTATACATTGTTGTTATACAACTGTAACATCTCACCTTGCCTGTAACAGCGGACCACACTTTCAGTGTGGTGTCATCACTGCCACTTAGGATCCTGTTTCCGTAGAATTGCAAGCAGGTTATCACGTGATCGTCGTGGCCTCTCATCACAATGGGGCACGAGACCGGTTTATGCAGCCAGTTGTTCTCAATAAGATATTGACGCATATAAGCCGCTTTCCACTGACTAGCACAACGAGGTAGTGACCTTGGCCTCTTCTTTAGCGTAGTTATTCCAATACGACGGCATTGCTCTTTCCAAAGAAGGTTGTCTTCAGCCAAGAATCTGTACAAAGTCCAAGTTATTTCGACTAAATCCAAATGATATCAATTAGCTAAGGAAGTATTGTTAAGGATAATGTTGAAATTGATTCAATCAGTGCTCGCTCGTCATCTTATTATTTATGACTTGTGTATCTATGGTACTCTGGAGTGAGCAGACACAGGTCAATGTTCCTTGACTTTAGTCATTCACATTAATTGTGGACATCTCAGGACATCAAAATATTACTGGAGAAATTGGAATTTATGACATTTATTGACTGGACAATATGTTTTCGTCTGTATGTGTGTTCCAGACCACATTTTATCTGATTTTCACAAAACCTGGCACAAGTGTTCATTTATTAAAAAAAAATTTAATTGTGACTTTTTTGAATTGAGGGGGTGTTTTAGACAATATGGGTGACCACTAGTATAGGATGAATTCTATTAACTGAAATTTTAGAAACCTAAAAAAACTCATTTTGTATAAACTGGATGTTGTCACCTCATGTCCTTAAAAAAAATGTTGATGTTATCGAACGGACTTGATGGCACAGAAGAAACCGGTAGCGTACAATATGCTGTTATCCAAATGTTGATGATGAGCTCACGTTGAACTAAAACTCAAGTCCCGGATTTCTGCACCAACCATATTATACTAATAATAACCATAACCAACCACTAGTCTGTTCCAACCATACCCATAAGGTGAACAACGTTTCAACTTATGCGGTACAGTTGGAAAAAAAAATAATAAAATGTATTGATAAATCTCTTTAATTGTAAATTTAGTATGTATATCTCCTCATTTTCAAATATTATACTTGCTAAACAACGTTGAACGTTCGTGAGGTGTTTTTAGGATGTCATTCATCAAATTGCTGGGCGTAGAATCTAGATTACCTCGGCTACCTCGGTGGCACAATGGTACTATGTACGGACTGCCACGCACGAGGTCTCGGGTTCGATTCCCGGGTCTGGTGGATAATGTATAATTCTCTTTAGAATTTTACCCAGATAATTATCCCAGAGTCTGGAACTTGTGCCCGGTAAATGGCAATAGGCTCGCCCCCTTTTACATGGGACCTAACATAGCTGGCGAGATGTGGGTGTGTTTGCACACCTCTGCCTACCCCTTCGGGGAAAAAGGCGTGATGCTATGTTATGTTATGTTAGAATATAGATAATATCTTAAACAATGAGATTAATTCCACGAATGTTCTCTACATGGTACCTGGGCGATCTCTACCTGGTAACCATTAAGGCATTAAGGTAAACTCTGAAGGGTGATAAGTATGATGACTTATTGTCAAGGATACCGAACAACAAAATGGCTTTGGGAGCCACCCAGAATATCACTTGTATAATGATTACCTATGTCTAAATCTAATTCTATACAGTATGACTGTTTACATGATTTATCTCTTCAGTTTCTTTTTGATTGTGCTAGAGATGTCATTATCATCTCAGCCCATTTGACGACACTGCTACGGGTTGGTATAGGGTTTTGCGTAAGTTTTCCTTCTTAATATGTTACTTTGATAAACATCCTTATATGTTTCTAAATACCCAAACTCCGTAACAAACATTTGTGGATCACACAAATATTTGATAGAACCCGGAACCCCAGCGATGCACCGCACCACCGAGGCAGTTGGTGTGGTTGTTAGATATGTGTACTTACTTCCAATAGCGGCAGGTCTGTGCTGCCCGAAGCAAGTCCTTGGGCTGAAGGTAGCCAAGTACCGTGAGGGCGAGCTCCTTAGGTAGTAGTGAAATGAAATCACGTTGGAACAGAGGCTCTATGGCATTCATCATGTGACGCACCTGCCTTGGATCACAGCAATTAATAAGTTCGTCAATTGCTTGGATCTTCTCGTCATTTGTCCATGCATGGAATCTGCAATACATGATATACATAATTTAATTATAAAGGTATAAGATAAGTGGAGTGTCAATAAAAACACTATTGGAGCAACTGTCATTAAACACATTAAAATTAATAGTTGAAGTTCCATCATTGTACAATTTTCTAATATTATAATAATATGCAGGCAACAAATATCTTCTTTTATATAAATAAAACCGAATCACTATTCGTTTGTCTCGCTAAAACTCTAATTTGATTGTAGAAATATTTGTAGAAGTTCAGGGAAGGTTCTATTTTTCATTTGACGCGTTGCGAAGTTGTCCGGGGCAGCTAGTCTTACATAATATGAAGTAACTGTACCTGTTTAACCACTGTTTGACCTCAGGTGGCCCTTGTGTATCTACACAAGTGTCCGGTGAGCTGGGTGGCGGTGGCGCCCACAAGTCGTTCACAGGAGGTATCATGGATCCGTCTACACAGAACTTCTTAGCTGACTGGGGCCGCGGTGGCTCATGGCGTCTCTTCCTCTGAAAAAAGAAATACTTCAAACATTGACACAACAAATTGACTTCAAATTACCCGTGCGAAGCGACCAAATTGATGTAGCTTTTAATATAAAAATAATTGAAATTTTCAAGTGGATTTTACACTTATAACTGTAAGGTGTGAACCATTACCTCGATTAATCTCTGTTAAACATATGTACGCACACTTTTTCGCATATAAAGTTAAATATATACGAATTTGAAATCATAAGTACAATAGCCTTAAGTGTCTCTATTAACCCCTTTAAATTGGACAACACAAGCCACACACAAATGACAACAATCTCACTGTGCAACATACTTATACTGGGGCAACGAAGTGGCAGGAATATAGACATCAAGTATGTAGATTTATATTAATTCATAACGAGGATTAGTCGTCCTGATGCCAATATTCTTTCCTATTCGAATTTCCGAGATTTGCATACCGCATTGTTACCAATATAAACCATTGTACGTACTTATTTTAAAGTACCTAAATATTCTTAGAAAATCATGTTGAAGATTAAATTAAAATTTAGACGTAATATGGTTTTAAGTAGGTATCTTTCATTTCTTCAATTTCTTTTTATCCCCATTCATTTTTCAAAATAAGAAGTTAAATAGATGACTCATTTCCTGTCACTGGTTATCGTATGTATTGCGCATAATTAGCATTTATTGGACTGGAAGACCGCGTTTAGATAAGGAGTTTCTGTAATTAATTTACCTAAACGTTTAATTTTAAAATTTGGATTAATATAATTATTTACTAGCTGATAGCTTGATATACTTTTTACACGGGGGTCAATTCTCACGGGAATACATTACCGGGATAGATAAAAGTAGCCCATAGCACTCGGTGATAATGTAGCTACACATTAATGAAAAGACAAATTCAAAATCGGTTCAGTAGTTACGGAGCCTCTTGATAATATTAGTAAAGATCTACAAAATAGGGCTTTTTATATGTAATTTTCTGTCGACTACAAATTTCAATAAATTATACGCTATTTATTATTGGTAAGTAATCTTGTAATGCTATCACCAATGACGTAAATAGCTCTGATTGAAGCACTTACTGAGCCTATTATGTGCAGCTACAGCATGAGACAGATATGTCAGATATTGAGCACAAATGTTTTGTGATGGAGTAATTGGAAACTGTTTGTTTGTTGCACTCGAGTACATTAACCCTATTCTCATCATGAATCAACTGATCTATATGACACGTTTGTCAATTATTAACAATTTAATAAATTCGCGCTACTGAGTACCATTACTGTACGCAGTGGCGGCTTATGTCAACCATTTTATTGGAGATAACTAGAGACTACAAATACGTGTAACTAGTATTCGCATTAACCCCTCCAGCTAAGCTGTAATAAGTACTTATGTTAGAACTGTAAATTTTTAGAACACATACATAATACAGCAGGTGGGAATCAATAAATGATTTGCTTCTGCAAACGCAACACCAACGCCCAAGTTGTGTATATATAAACTGATTATCTATACTAATATTAAATTTATTATGTAACTTTTCTACAATATTTAGGTAGGTATATTATTGTTTTGGTGACCGTTTACCTGTGGGACAAAATCCTTCAAATACAAAATGGCAGAAACGAATATGGAGTTCGTCCATGGAATTTAGATTCTTGTTACGACATTATTTTAAATATCATAATTAAATTGTACACCCAGATAAATAAAATAAGGTCTAGGCAAAACAATGACCCCCTTATTCATAATGAAACATTATTATTGGCTAAAAACCGTATTAGTTAAAATGCTCTATTGAATCTGTTTAGATCCAGAAGAGCTCAAGAGAATCTTCTGTATCTGTCAGGTCTTTAAGGGTTACAAGAGAACAGATTGTGTCCCTTTCTTTTATGTTGGTACTTATTTTAAACCTCTGATAACTCATTATAAATTAGACCGATTTTAACGGTGTTTAAAACTTCTGAAAACTGATTATGAATAAGATCGTAAGAGGTATTTAAACCAAAACTTTTAGCTTTTAAAGCAATAAAGTAAACGTTCTTACAATTATTTTGTTGTAAATAAAAATAGTCATAACTTTTAAAGGTTGAGATTGTTCTCCAACGAATAATCTAGTCCGTGATTTATAGGCTAGATATATATATTTATGTTTGGTGTCCAATAACAACTACAACTGTATTTTTCTAGACATGGTAAACCAAATTTTTATATCATAAGTATTACATTTTATGTACACATAATAATAATATGTAATGCATAAAACATAAATAATGAGAGACGTTCTGTTGAATCTGTTCTGAATTATCTGAATATATTCAAAGTAATGGTAAGTATGATGTTCAAACTTTTTAAAATAATTGCATTATTTTCACAAAAATAGAATACATTAAAAAGTCGACAAATGTTTCACCTCTAAACGAGGCATTCTCAAGACTGTCTCAGAGAGAACAGCAAAATATGAACCCAGAACGTATTTGCTTTTAAGTATGAATGTGTAAATATCGCTAGCGCGATGTAGGATGTGTCGAAAACAACTACGGGGGGTAGAAATATTAAGTTAAGCTAACAAATTCAAAATAGGTATTTAAAACATAACATAGCATCACGCCTTTTTCCCCGAAGGGGTAGGCAGAGGTGTGCAAACACACCCACATCTCGCCAGCTATGTTAGGTCCCATGTAATAGGGGGCGAGCCTATTGCCATAAAATGAAATCACGTTGGAACAGAGGCTCTATGGCATTCATCATGTGACGCACCTGCCTGGGATCACAGCAATTAATAAGTTCGTCAATTGCTTGGATCTTCTCGTCATTTGTAGGTATTTAAAAGACATAAATCTACTCTTTACTACACAGAAAACATAGTGTAACCCACACAAACCAACAAACAACTACTGTGGCTTTTCATTCACGAACTGACGAATGAATATATTAAATTCTCTATTGTTACAGTGAAAAGTAATAAAACTTATTCGAACAGACTTAGGTCATTTATCAACCTATCATTAATATTAATCACGTTAAATCATAATTGCCTTGACATTTATTTATTTTATAAGGCTATGCAAATAAATAATACCGAGGACAAAGTTATTTTTTAACGAATTCATTTGAATTAAAACCCTTGGATAATACGTTCGAGGGCGTAGATACGAGAGGACAATGGACATTTAAAAAATCAGGGCAACCAAAAACGCTAGTTGGTGCACTTTACTCTTGCTGGTCTTCGTGATATCTCTATAACAGTCAGGCGCTATATATCATGGGCCTCCTCAGAATCAATAATTAATAACCAGAAGCTAAGGTACCTGGAATTCGGACGCCCCAGTCCACACACACATGGACGACGTTCTGAAAAATATCCAATGACTGGTTGCACTTACGGTGCAGAACACGTGAATTGGTATTGCATAATACAGATGATACCTACCCTTGGTCGCAGATGATACATCACACGATTATTATTACAAATTAACCAGATTACATAACGAAAACATTTTATGCATTATGCCCATCTTAGTACGTATTAAGTTAAGAGTACATATAAACCGAAAACTTTACTTTTCGATAAAACTTTAAATCTTTAACACCATACCGATCTCCGCGGCGATTGGTCCACTTCTGTAAAGTATCGACGTCTACTGCTACTACCACAGCTTCGATTTCAATTCGAATAAAGAAATCTAGAAACTTTCCCGACTCGCGTTGCCTATATTGGGGGCATCAAAGGCAAACCAATCAAAGTAATTAAAGTTATTTCAAGTAGGGTTGATTTGTGAGCAAATTGTATTATTGGTGACCGCTTTTATAACTTGCATTGCCAAGGTTTCTGTTTCAAGGTACAGGTAATTGTTAACAACATCTAAGAAAATTTTTGATTAATTCTCAAAAACTTTCTTAGATGTTGTTAAAATTTAAAATGAGAATTTTCGATTGAAAATTAGGGTGTTTTTTCGATTTTAAGTCAAAATTAAGTGAAAAAATAAATATTTAAAATCCAAGAAATTACGGAGTCTTTGGGACATAAAAAGGTTTTCATAAGATAAAAATAAAAAACCAAAAACTTGATTATTTGAATTTTTCACATAAATTTTGAGGTTATGTGAAAAAAGTGTAAATACGAAAGTTGTAAGTCTCTTTATTACCTACAACTTAGTCATTTAATTTTTTTCCATAGGACTTATAGTTCTGCCGGAAATCGAGATAATTTTTACCCTTAAAAACTCACCCCTTTCCACTTCCCGACCTCAGATCGACCGTAAATTATTTTTTCCTTAATTTTTGTTATATTCTCGTCCTTTTGTAATGGGTTTCATCCTACTATGATTTTTTTCACTTTTTACCATTTTCAAAGGCTTCAGCCCCAGTCTATTAGCCCTTCGTCCACGTTCATAACCAAGATTTCATAACAGGTTATGAATATGGATTTTTTTTCACCGTTTCATAACTCAAACAATCAAACAATACTTTTTTTCCATTTTCACAACCAGAACCTCCTATTCTGTTATGATCGCCTGGTACTTTTTCGGAATAATGAGTTCAAACATGTGCATGTGCATTGTGTACCGGCCTGCCACGTTTACCCTTAAAATTTATTACTTCGGGCTATAACTACATCAAGAAACAATCAGTTAATTTTAGACGCACAACTGGAATTGCTAAACGGAAACATCACAGTCGGTCATTTCTTAGAAATGGTCAAATAATTTTTAATTTCGTTACAATAATGAGTAATTTTTAAGTTGTAATGAAAAATTTAAACTTTATTTTTCAGCTAATGACAAGTATTATCAGCCATTTATTACTTAAAAGACATGGCTTAATTCCCCTAGAATAAAAAAATAGTCCAATTTAACCCCTCCAAATCACAAGCTTGTGCGTTCACCGCTAAGAAACAAAAAGTTAAGAGGGGACTAAAAAGGATATATATTTTTTAACCCGTGAGAAGGCGCGCTATGAGCAATTTGCTCACACAAAAATTTAATTCAATTTTTTTTTGTCTTTCCCTTGCCACACCAATTCAAGCACTTAAGTACCTTCCTAAATATTCACCCCCTCTCCCCTGACGCAATTCTCGATCCGCTCAGTTGCGTTGCGACCGCGCAGCAAGGCGTTTGTGGAGGCCGTGTACCAACGTGCGGCAATTTGCTCATCACGCGCCAGCAATTACTTTGCACCGAACATGTAAAATACATGTGTTCAGTATGTTTCGAGAGGCACATTAGTGTAGATTTAATGCATGAATAACAGTTTTCAGTTTTTGTTATGTAACAGTTTTTATTGTGATTTTTATGAAACGTGCCAAGAAATTTAATTAATACGAGGTTTTGTTATTTGCGTTAGAAGTTGCTATTATGTTTAATAGTTTTGATTAAAATACTTGTTTTCTTACTTACTAAACCTTGTGTTATTTATTTAAATACATTATAAGCCAATAAATATAGAAACACTAAAAATATGAACATTTATGATAGTGTGAGCAATTTGCTCGCGCGCGCCTACTCGTGTAAGAAAATTAGGCGCGCCTTCTCACGGGTTAAACGAAGTGGAATAGCGAGTGCTGTATAGTCCCCTGGGGTACTGGCTTGGGGGATCCTAGTATAGAGCGTATTAATATCCAAATAATAATAGTAATTATGAAATGTCCAAAATAAATATTGATTACTAAATTGTCATGTTACATTTTAGTCAATTTATAGTTAGTCCATTGAAATGTTACATTTTTTGGGGCTAAGCGTGCAAAAGTCAGACGCTATTTCATTTTTTAGATATAAGGGGGGGGGGGGGTAGTGTAAAGCTAAATCCAAGTTTGTGGGGTCCCAACCCTTATGGGCTTTCCGCCATCTTGAAAAAGGGTTGCAAATCGTTATCGCGCTCGATTTAGCTTTACCTCCCCTTGATATCTAAAAAATAAAATAGCGTCCTCTTACTTTTGCACACCCAAATGTAACATTTCAATGGACTAAGTTAAATGTCAAAAAATATTACAAACCAAAATAGGTTAAAGTTCGACTTCACATATACAGCCACCTCATAAATATATAGGCATGGCAATGTGCGTAATTTAGGGAACCACATTCACTGATAGTTGCAGGCCACATATTGCTCGTACACATTGTTTTTGTGCCCTAAATATAATTTCAGGCGTGATACGATGTCAATACTGTCTGTCGGTCAGCTACCCTCGATAACTTACGTAGTGCATATGAGTATTGATTAAGACGTTTTCGAATACTAATGGTATGTGTTTTCCACGACATGTCTTTATCAAGTTCAAGTCCCAGAAACTTGGTGGACTTGGATTATCTTTCCTTCATAATGTATCCGGGGCGTCTCATGCTGAGTCCTCTGTTCAAACGTCATTATTTTAGTTTTATCTAAGATAATTTTTAGGTTATTTCGCTTAAGCCAGTCAATTACTTTAATGGGAAAATCATTAATATTGTCTTTGAGGTCGGTGGCATTGTTTGCATGAAATATGGCTGTACTATCGTCTGCAAATAGAACCATATTTATGTTCCAATTTACGTGAGATTTCTTTAGTTCGATGCAGAATAGTTGTCATTTGGTCGCATAAAAATTAATTGGATATTCGTTTTAGGTAAAATTCGGTTTCAGTACAATGCACTTGAAATATTGTGATACTTTAACGAGCAAAAATAAATTCTGAACTTACCCAAAGTCGATCAGGCTCTGGTTCATCTTCATCTTCGTCATCCTGAAACAAGTTGAAATAATGTTTTCAACTAAGAAGTTTCTCAAAAGAACACATCAGTGTTCAAATGAATTTATCTCTACTACAGATGGAAGATTTTTTAATTTTTATAACAATATTCCACTGTAGACTGATGTGTCCAACATAAGAATTTAGAAAAATAATGGAGTCTAAGTAAACTATAAATAATTACCTCATGTGATGAAAGGCATGTACACCAAGATTCCTCTGGCAGCTCGTCTTCTGAATCATCATCACAGTAGTTGTAGTTCTAAATCATAGTAAAAGTTATTAATATATTGAAGAAAAACTAAATTACATTGCAGTGATAAATTAGATGAATAGTAAAACTCACAGATGACTTGGAACTGCCAGGCTCACTTTTCCTACCGTCAATAAGACCAAGCAACTTGTCTGCATTAGATGTAGAAGGCACATTAAACTCCTTGGTACTGTCAGAACTAGAACTGCCAATACTTGATGCGTTGGAACTCGTCCTTCCGGATGGTCCACTCACAGCATCCATGTCACAACCATCATCGTTTTCACACAATAGCATTTTCTCAGCTTTATACAACTTGCCTTTCGGAAAGTCTTTTTTCTCTTCAGTGTTACTAAGCAATAACTTTTGCATAAAGTCCTCTTTACGTTCCTGCACATATTTCCTAGAATGGATCATATTTTTTATTGTTGTGTTACTATCATCTCCATCTTTACTACAACCTGGCAAGCTATAGCCATTGGGAATACTATGAGAAATGCTTGATATTGTTTCAGAACTCGAAGCCAAACTCGAGCTTGCACTTGATAGGTTACCAGAGTAATGAGCTGTAGTTGCTATTTTGCCATCAACTATCATTCCTGAACAATGCTTCAAAATTCTATTCTCCTCATCAAAATCTGCACGTTCTAAGTCATCAATTTTTTGTCTTACATTACTCTGGGACGAACTTGGGTTTTCAACCATATGGGGATCATTTTCAGTCTTTATCTCTGCAGTTCTTTCAAAGGGGACTTGGTCTGCCACTTCATATACGTCACACGTATTTTGTGAACATGGTTGATCCATTCTAGTGTGCGAAAGCTAAAAATTAAATTAAGAAACTTGTTATTAAATTTTGTATCACACAACTGATACCCTACACATAGTATATATTATAAAACCCTTCTAACTATCTGGCCATCTGTGACCAGCTTACGTTGAGTGTCAAAGAATTATGAAATAATTAAAAAGTCTCATGGACCTCTGGTTAAATATGTAGTCATGAAGTGAGCATATACAATTATACAATATACAAACATATAGATACAATTGGTACTAGAAACTATGTATTTCAGAAGAAATACAGTAAAAATATTTAATAAAGTAGAATTTTTGTTAGATTGAGTTACAAAAATCCTTATTAGATAGAGTAAGAGAATGATAATATTATCTTCTAGAAGTTCACTGTTTGTTTAAGTACCTTTTATTTTAAGTATGTACATATTATGTCATAAATCAACAAAAAAACCGGCCAAGTGCGATTCGTATTCGGGCACCGAGGGTCTCGTATAAACCTAAAAATGTATGCTTTTCGCAATTTTTCCTATCTGTGCTATAAGACGTATCTTCGTACCAAATTACAAGATTCTGAGTTCATGGGATTTTGGTTGGGGGTTTTGATTCCGTTGAGTGTCGAAATTTTGTAGAATTTATAGTTAATGCTTATTTTACGAGCTTTTATTTAACTTGCAATGTATGTAATATGTTTGTTTGGGTGGAATCTTGCTACTCAATTTTGAAACAGATTTCCTTAACCAATCGAGCTAAAATATTGTACACACATTCGGTTTGGATGACAATACATGGTTAACTGTGTGACATCTTTCTATTACTTATATTTATTCACACCTCAAAGGGACAGTAGACCTGAGTATTTGATAAGAACTTCAGCTTGATAAATTCCACGCATTTCTGAGAAAAAGAGTCTTGACAGACATGGAAAACAAAGTGATTCTGTAAGGGTTGTTTTTTACTTTTGAGGTATGAAACCCTAAAAAGGAATGAAATATAAGAGAATTGAGTGTTAAAACTATAATAAGTACCTTTGTATCTTATAAAAGTACTTATTATAGTATTAAATGATTTAATTACATAAATTTATTTGTCACTAATACTTACTGTGTTCAGTAGTATACAATTATTTGTGCATCTGCAGGACTCCTGCCGACAATAACAAAACTCAACATTAGATTAAACTGCATGACATGGCAAAACTACTTTGTTTTGCCTTATCATGTATATGATAAATATTTATATACTTATTTCTCTCTCTCAAAAAGGTAAGCAAATATGCATCAACAACCATATTTAGCTGAGTACATTCAGTTGCATAAATGGAATCTTAGGCTATAAGTATAACAGTTCAAGACCCAATTATCTGATGAAATACACATATTTATGCATCAACAGGAGTTTAATAACAATACCTCTTGCACAGCATTCTAATTGGCTACACATCGTTCCACTGTTGCAAAAGTACATCTCGTCACTCCCTATTTAAGGGTTCTGAACTGTCTACACATTAAAACATAAAACAACAACTTTAATATAGGAAAGTTGTTCCTACATTGAACTGCAAATGTTTTTGTCAAAGTCAAAATAAACAGCAAGACTATATGTTTTGGAAATATGTTTGCATCCCACTTAGAACACTTGATGCAACATACAAAGACCACATTTTAACCAAACCATAACCTCAAAATTATAAATTCAGTGAACAAGTTTTTAAATTAGGCAGTTGTTATTGAATGATTACAACATTTACTTAACCCAGTTCATAGATTAAAAGATGTAAAAAGTTGATTCAAATGCAAAATATAGTATTACTGTACAATTAATTAAATAATAATAATAGATAAAGTGTGATGTGTTTAATTAATTACATAGAAATTAATCTAAGGGTCTTAGATGTATTTTTCTTACCTGTATGTTTTTCCAATAATGACATATTCACATAATATTAAGACCTACAAGTCATGAATATAAAGAGAAAACAGATATAGAACCACTGAAATGGAAGAGGGATGCTTTGTTACCTCTTACTTTTACAATTACAAATACCTATTTATGACAGATTGTTACCTGATTACAGTTGAATGGTAAGACATGAAGGAGTAAAAGGAGTAACAAGGACCAACAAGACTACAAGGCCAGCCACTTGGATTGTTTCTTTAGCACAAATGTAGGCAATGTCATAATCAAGGCCAATACAATCATATGTTCAATAATCAATATTTGCCATAAATAATTTAGTTTTATGAACTCATTGTGTCAAACTGCAATGCAAGACGACGTTACTGTACCGACGCGAAATGCGGATCGAAACATATGTAGGCGCAGGTCCCGGGCAAAGCGAATATGTGCATCTATCTCTAGAGGAACTATACATCACATGAAAAAAACTTCCTATAAAAAAAAATTAACGATTGGGACTACACCGTGAGAATCTTTTTTTTAACCTACGCTTCATACATCCGTCTAAACAAAAAAAAATACGAGCAGAATTTCTGTTTGTGGTGAAATTGTCCGACTTTCAACATCTATGTTTTGGCCTGTCAGTAAAAGCACACGATAACCAGAAAATCAACGAGGTTAAACTGCTCACCCTGGGATTTTGAAAGGCGTGAAAACATAAAAGAGGGATGGAAGAAGTAATTACGTGCCCCACGTCTGCTAAACTTAACGTCAAACATTAATCTCACCTGTTTTATGGCTATAGCGTAATTGGTTTCATTTGTTTTGCATTATGTTTATTGTAGTAACTTAATTATAAGTTTTAACAGCAAAAAAATTATAATACAATGTGCATCAATTTTTAACATCGACTCTACTTCCTTCAAACACGGTCGGCCATCGTCCATAGATAATGATAGAAAATGACAAAACGAAGTTGCCACAAAGAAATAAAATAAGAATGCCTGTTCACAACACAATCATCCTGAAGAATTCAACATCTCTTCGGACAGAGGTCTCATAGACCGATTCCTAAATCTACCAATGCGGTTTTTGCTACTGAGTACTGAGCTGACTTTCATTGGCTGATTTAAGAATCCGCCAATAAGAGATCGCAAGTCTACTGTCTATGCGCGGTTATCTGACTGAGTTTTGTGAACAGTGCTTTATTGCAATTGTTTAATTTTAATATTAATTTACAGGTACATGTAAAAGTCATGAATAAACTATATCTAAATTCTTATTTTAGTTCACCCTATACCTATACCCTATAGATAGAATTCTTTTGTCAGCGCCGACCAATAAAACATAAGTCGTAGGCATGAACCTTTACTCTCTACGTTCATGGTCATAGGCACCAAGATAGGCACCGACCAATAATTCAGACGCTAATAAAAGTAGAGACAAATATAATAATCTATGGCTGCCATTTTTCGGTTGGTCCATATTAGTGTTAGACCGAAACATGTTTTTTTGGCCGAGGCCGAACTTTCAGTTCCTCTTTGAGTTGCGGCCGAAACTCCCATACAGTATGAAATTACCGATTTGTACCTACTGAAAAATTTTAACTTGTTTTTAAGGTGTTTTTTTATATTATCGTCCTAATGTCGATTGCTGGCGAACTTTGGCAAGAGGGGTTGCGTGTCATCCGACATCTTTGAATGTCCGGTTTTATCCCGCGTTGGAAAAGGGGCCTGGTGTTGATCATATAGGTAGGCCGGGAGTCCTGGGCGTAGGTAAATACACCAAAGACTTGAAGACCCAACGGGGGTGCCGCAAACTGCACGCAGCCATCGACACTCAGCGAGGAGGATACTCTCCCCTCTTCATCTCAGCTGCCTCCTTCTCGCGAATGACTTGCTTGCAGAAGGGCGTGATCAAGTCCCACTTGCTCCCGCTGAAGACCTTGGCCCGTACCATGGTCTCAAAGGGTTGAACGACATTGGTCCAATCTGATGAGTGTCCATGCCTAGATCCACAACGAGGTTCAGGTGTTGCTTCACCCACGCTGTGTACTCCACCAACATGTGGAGCGCCAAGTCTATGCTAAATGCCTCGCAGTGCTGACCTCGTAACAACGCCCAAGGCTTGACCAACCTTCGGGGGGTGCCGCAGATAGATGTGCACTCCTCCAACATGCGAAGCGCCAAATCTTGACCGAAAACCTCACAGTGCTGACACTGCATGGGGCATTTACTTACAATGAATGCGCCACAAATACCTACCAAAGAACCTGTACCTGGTGACGTACGGTAGATGACCGTGGCGCCACTCAAGTCGATCCTACATGACCAGTTTTACCGCCCCATGGTGCCTTTCCCCTATCGGGGGTGATTAAGTCGCACCTTCCAAGTCACAATGAACTCCTAGTGGAGCTGAGACAACTAAATCCTGGATATTTCCAGTGTCTCCTTGTGCTATTGAAAAATTGATACAAGAGCCCTCATTTTCGTGCCATTCGTACGGTTCAAACTAGGCGGACGTTCACAGCTAGAGAATAGACTTGTCAACTCTTTCCGACGAAGAATCTTGTAGATGAGGACTTCAAGATTACAACTGAGCGGACTCAAGCACCCTAGACGGACTCTTATTGGCTGATTCGGGAAAAGTCTGACACCCGTGTTCATAAACGACAGAAGCGCGCGAGCGCTAAGCGCTGAAAAAACAATGTTTGACAGCGCGCGCATCATGCACCCGTATTCACAAACGACTAGGGCGCCAACGCACTAGCGACCAGGCCGCGGCGTCCAGGTCGCGGCGGCCAGTGAGTTCTGATTTTAATAAGCAATCGCTTATGGACCTACGCACTTAGCGGCCGGCGACCAGCGGCCACCATTGGCCGCGGCGTGCAATAGCATGCCCCGCGACCAGCGACCACGCGTGGCCGTCGAGATCATCACTTTATTTTGAAATTCATTCAGTGCTACCGCATCGGCCAGACGTGTATCGCTACAGGTGGTATTATTTTACAATGTCCGATCATTTCGACACGGAAAGGTTCATAGTCGAAGTCGAAAGCAGAAGAGGTTTATGGGATATTTCACGTAATGATTATTCTAAAAAAGACGTTAAACGGCAGTTATGGCTTGAACTGACCAATATATTAGGCTCAAATCACACCGAAATGGCAGCGCAGCAGCGAGTTTTTTCAGTGTCATATGATTTTAAACTTTATCTTCATTGTTGTAATACATAGTATCGCTTGAGAAACTTGGAAAGTCTCGCGGCCGCCCGCGACGCCGCGAGCACTCTGACGACTCCTACGCGGCGGCGCGCGACTGATCGAGCGAGCAGTCGTGGGCTGCCGCGAGCAGTCGCGCCGCTGCCCTGCGCTGCCAGCCGCTCGGTGTGATTTGAGCCTTAGGTAGTGAAACATTAGAAAATAAAGAAAAGGCAGAACTTGGTAGGTGTTTTTTATTAAATTTAACTATATAGTAAAAGCTCTTTATTCGCGCTTCCTTCATTCGCGTGTTCACTATTCGCGGATAAAAAAAATGCGACCCAATTCCTATATTCCAAAAAATAAGTAAAATATAAAATACTTTAGTCTCTCGCATAGTAATGGATGCACCCAAAACTGTTTCTTACGTGAAATCTTCCGTTTTCGTTTTCGCAGTAAATACACAAGCACAGTTAGTGTGATTATTTTCTGCACGTCATCTTGACACACCCTTGTAAGTCGACGGAAAGTATTGGCCGCTCGACATGTCGCGGCAGCATACGAACTGGGCGACCAGGAAATCCGTGGTCTCTGCCTACCCCACTGGGAAAGAGGCGTGATTTTATGTATGTATTTAGAATCCTAGGAAATGTACACTCGGATTAGAAGTTATTGTGAAAATCAATCATTTCAAAAGTTTCGTCGTGGGGTAAAAGAGTCCATAAATAGTTATTAACAACAGTGCAACATCAATAATTACAATGTCTTTTTCTTTCAATAATGAGAAAAATTGAGAAAACTGTGTGATCATTCATTTTTATGTAAATACTTACGAGTATTGGAGAATACTGTTAATTTCGGAGCGCTGTAAAACCCTTATAAATATAATAAGTTTTGAAATGTTATTATTAAAATCATTCCTCGAAAACTCCTCTACAAAAATGCTCTGATGAATTTTACTTTAAAATGATCAGAAAAAAAATTATAACCCCTTCTAGAAAATTTGCATCCACTTTAGTTAATAACTTTGTTATGTTTAATTCTACGACAAAAAGTTTCAGCACAAAGTTGTAGAGAATTTAATTTGCGGCAAAAATGTTGTAGCAATTTTTTTGTGCTATGAATAGTTGGCCCGATGGAGCGCGATAACGATTTACAACCCCTTTTCAAGATGGCGGAAAACCCTTAAGGGTTGGGACCCCCCAAAGTTGGATTTAGCTTTACACTACCCCTCCCTGGATATCTAAAAAATAAAATAGCGTCCTCTGACTTTTGCACACCCAAATGTAACATTTCAATAGACTATATGACTATAAAGAGATAATAATAAAGAGGCGCTGAATAACTTTTTTAGCACAATTTGGATCGACGGGAACTTTTGATATTTGATTTGTAATGGTGTAAGTACTTAATACCTGCACCAATTTGCAGCTCTATACAAATTAATGCAACCTTACAATTTGGTTCCGAATATTTTAACTGGATAACTGTTAGCTACCTGATTTGAGATTTCTTTTTGAGATATTGGGGTAGGACTCGGTAAAATAAAGCTATTTACGAAAAATGAGCTAGCTGTTAATCAATATTTTTCAATGTTCTACGGCCCACGTACTACTAGAATACAGTAAAAGACCTTTTAAGGGGTTATAAACAAAACACTTGCTGCACTATATATTGTATATATGAGAGAGAGAGAGAGAGAGAGAGAGAGAGAGAGAGTTGTATATTGTAGAGTGTTGTTGTAAGATTTGTCATACCATAGAGTAGAGTAAGTTAATACAGGTCGCGAGGTGCAAGCGAAGCTTTGCATTTGTATGAGTGACCACGAAAAGTAGAGTAAAAACTCTTTTTGTAGCTGTGTGTACCACACATGTGTGTGTAAAAGAGGTCACATATACGTTCACGTGCACTCACACAAATGCAAAACTCCGCTTACGCCTCGCGACCTGTATTAACTTACTCTGTGACGATTAACGGATGCTTACCCAAGGTACGCGCTCCTGACAGCCTAACCGTTGGCGATATGAGGTATAAGTGAAAATACAATTGGAAACTGCTAATGAGGGTTGAGTTTTTAGTTTTTTAAACGCTTGCGTAATGGAAACTTCCGACTTGAAGAACGAACTATATAAAACCTACTGAGTTTTTAAAGAGATGGTGGAAGCCGTTCACAAAAAAAAACATCCCTGTTCCGCTGAATACGTTCCAGTCGCAACGGAATGACCATAGCGGATCGATACACGCCACCGCTCTGGAAGTGTTTACTGAGTGATTATTTTGTTTGAAAATAATTATAATATACTAGCGGACTCGACAGACGTTGTCCTGCAAAAAAAAAGAACCAAATTGTGAATCTAAACCATTCTCGAATCCCCTTAATATACAGGGTTATTTGTAATTAACTAGCATCCTCGCAAGGGTAGATTGCTAACAACGTTTGTTCTACGACTTTTTATAATTCGTTAAATTTTACTTTCATACAAAAATAAATATTAATTTAGTTTTGCGTCTAACAGTTCTTAACTCTACGCCGCAGTTTACACGCATCGTAAACAATCTCGTATCATCAATTCATGCAATGCACGGGTAGGAGGCGGGGCACGGGGCGGTGCGGCGCTAGCGCCTTTGACCTTGACCTATTTCTTTTTGCGAGCCGCCAGTCATTTGCTAGATGCGTGCGCGTCACAGGTGTGCGTCAAAAGCCGGGACGTGTTATTAGTAAAAATAATTAGTGCCTTTAATCAAATTAAAACTAATCGGGCAGTGTTAGCCAAAGATAACAAACAGTTAATATTTAGGTTTCCGTTGACGGCAGTTAAAGGCCGCCCTTCACGAAATTCGTCATGTAAAGAAACTCAACCTCTCTCAAATTCAGCAAACCATCGCCTCACGGTGCTCAAACAAGGTGCTTCTCTTCCAAAAGCATTTTGAAGACGAGCGGCACAGTCTCTCAGTCTCAGTCTCAGTAATTGAACTCCTCCTAAACTTTTCCTCCTAAACGTTTAGGAGGAGTTCAATTACAACGTCTGTCGGGTCCGCTATCTTCTTTATGTGAATTATACAGGGTTATTTGTAATTAACTAGCATCCTCCCAGGGTTAGGTAGCAGACATCATAAGTAACAACGTTTGTTTTACGACTTTTGATAAAAATTAATACATTACTTAATAATGAGTTTTCAAGATTTTATTGTTAGTCTATGTTTCACGAGCACCGTATTTGACCTTTTCTGGCGTAAGTCAAGGCTCCAATCTCGGACCTCTCCAGTTTATAGTCATGATAAACGATCTGCCGAGCGTAGTCAGGCATGCCAATTGCCTGTTGTTTGCGGACGACCTCAAACTGTCAATGGCTATAAACTCTAAAGACGACGTTGATCTGCTGCAAGGTGATATAGATAGAGTTGTTATGTGGAGTAAAGACAATTGTCTACCGTTTAATCTCAACAAATGCGTTACTATAACTTTCTCACGTTCGCGGACTCCAATATCGCACGCCTACGAGGTTGACGGTAGTTCAATGACACGGGTCACAGAGGTAAGGGACTTGGGGGTGAACTTCTGCACGGAGCTGACATTCCGTAATCATGGTACCAAGTGTTGCAAGAAAGCATTTAGGAGCCTGGGTTTCGTGCTGCGCACAGCTCGCACCTTCTCAAATATTAGAGCGGTTATCGCGTTGTACAACGCATTGGCGAGGAGTCAATTGGAATGCAATGCAGTAATTTGGAATCCTTATGAAACTAAATATAGTCTTGTTAGAGCGGGTTCAAAATAAATTTATAAGGTTTTTATATTTAGGGCTATACGGAGTGTACCCCTTTTATCCGCTTATGTACCCAACCTTGTTTATTCTGGGCATGGTTGGTTATAACGAGCTGAGAGTGAGAAGGGAGTTCACGCTGATTCTATACCTATTCAAGATAATTAGAGGTAAATTACACAATGCAATCATATTGAGCGCTATAAAATTGAATGTGCCGGATCGATTCGTGTTGCGAAGACGGCGCCCTTGCTTGCTGGCTGTTCCTAGGGCACGTACCAACCTGCTGGGGGAGGCGCCGCTGTCTCGGGCGTTTCGCACTCTCAATCTAGTGGCTGAAGAGATTGATATCTTTGGTTGTTCGCTGAGTGAGTTCACGAGAGTCACAATGTATGTAATTTGTTACAAATAGGTTAGTTTTTAATTTAAATATAATATCTAATGCTGTCACTACACTACTGTTTTGGGTTATGCCTGTAAAGATAGATGTAGTTCTTGATGAAATAAATAAATAAATAATAAATAAATTGGTGCCTTTAATCAAATTAAAACTAATCGGGCAGTGTTACCCAGAGATAATAAACAGTTAATTTTTAGGTGTGGTCTTTGTGTTGGTGTTGAAAGTGACTATTTTGAACGTTATGTGCGCGATACTCATCGGCATGAGCGGGACTTGAACCTCAGAGGTAATAATTAAATGTACCTACATACTTTGTCAATTATTGTAAAAAAATCAACAATTAGTTCAATTATTATAAATACGCTGATTCCACTTTT
This sequence comes from Nudaria mundana, assembly GCA_963556515.1. Lineage (NCBI taxonomy): Eukaryota > Metazoa > Arthropoda > Insecta > Lepidoptera > Erebidae > Nudaria > Nudaria mundana. The sequence continues at coordinate 26,482,616 of OY748286.1, forward strand.
TAATTACGCCTACATTGAAAAATCAAAAGTGAATCATATCTACCTACCTACCTATTTTTGTTTAGACATTAAAACATTTTTTAATTGAACTCCTCCTAAACTTTTCCTCCTAAACGTTTAGGAGGAGTTCAATTACAACGTCTGTCGGGTCCGCTATCTTCTTTATGTGAATTATACAGGGTTATTTGTAATTAACTAGCATCCTCCCAGGGTTAGGTAGCAGACATCATAAGTAACAACGTTTGTTTTACGACTTTTAATAAAAATTAATACATTACTTAATAATGAGTTTTCAAGATTTTATTGTTATAACGCGACACTATTAAGTCTATGTTTCATTCATAAACTGGAGGTCGACGCACGCACGTTCGCGCGCGCAGTACGTTACGTAGTAACTATTTATTAATCTGTGCTTACGCTACCAAATAATACCTACTAGTACTTAGGTACTTTCTTCGCCAGATTATTAATTGCTCGCGTGGTTTGTTGCGTGTAGAAAGTAACTAGGTATTTACATTAAGTCCACAATCCCTTCATACTTTACCAGGCTACATTACACTGGCTACATTAAAAAAACAAAAAGATGCCTAAGAAATGCTAAAGTTGAAACGTACCTAGTCCTACACTTATGTTTTAATGTCTAAACAAAAATAGGTAGGTAGGTAGATATGATTCACTTTTGATTTTTCAATGTAGGCGTAATTAAAAAGTGGAATCAGCGTATTTATAATAATTGAACTAATTGTTGAATTTTTTACAATAATTGACAAAGTATGTAGGTACATTTAATTATTACCTCTGAGGTTCAAGTCCCGCTCATGCCGATGAGTATCGCGCACATAACGTTCAAAATAGTCACTTTCAACACCAACACAAAGACCACACCTAAAAATTAACTGTTTATTATCTCTGGGTAACACTGCCCGATTAGTTTTAATTTGATTAAAGGCACCAATTTATTTATTATTTATTTATTTATTTCATCAAGACCTACATCTATCTTTACAGGCATAACCCAATACGGTAGTGTAGTGACAGCATTAGATATTATATTTAAATTAAAAACTAACCTATTTGTAACAAATTACATACATTGTGACTCTCGTGAACTCACTCAGCGAACAACCAAAGATATCAATCTCCTCAGCCACTAGATTGAGAGTGCGAAACGCCCGAGACAGCGGCGCCTCCCCCAGCAGGTTGGTACGTGCCCTAGGAACAGCCAGCAAGCAAGGGCGCCGTCTTCGCAACATGAATATTAATTACTTCGCAACATTATCATTAATATTTATGAAATTTTATTGTATACCCACAAGAACAAAAGTAAATTTGTGAAAAATAGTGATAATCATAATCTAAACTTAAGAAATAAGGATAAACTGGCTGTTCCTAAATTTAGGCTTCATAAAGTGAGTAATTCTTTTGCGGGGAACTTTATTCGAATGTACAATACATTGCCAACCGAAATAGCAAATTTATCTGTCAATAAATTTAAAAAACTAATAAAAAGTAAATTGTGCCATAAAGCTTATTATAGTATTAATGATTTCTTAGATGACAAGGCGGCCTGGTTGTAACAACGTAACGAATTGCTCCTTTCTAAATAACTCTGTATTAGATTTAAGATGAAATATTTTGAAAAAAGCCGAGCTGAGTTTCTTGAGGGCTCTTCTCAGTCTCGTTGCATTTTGGAACCCTCGGTAGAGTCACACCAACTTCTGACGAATCTAAATAATTTTCTGAAAATTTCAAAGATAATAAACGTTATTTTATTTTATTTTTATTTTTATAGAATCGATCCGGCACATTCAATTTTATAGCGCTCAATATGATTGCATTGTGTAATTTACCTCTAATTATCTTGAATAGGTATAGAATCAGCGTGAACTCCCTTCTCACTCTCAGCTCGTTATAACCAACCATGCCCAGAATAAACAAGGTTGGGTACATAAGCGGATAAAAGGGGTACACTCCGTATAGCCCTAAATATAAAAACCTTATAAATTTATTTTGAACCCGCTCTAACAAGACTATATTTAGTTTCATAAGGACTCCAAATTACTGCATTGCATTCCAATTGACTCCTCACCAATGCGTTGTACAACGCGATAACCGCTCTAATATTTGAGAAGGTGCGAGCTGTGCGCAGCACGAAACCCAGGCTCCTAAATGCTTTCTTGCAACACTTGGTACCATGATTACGGAATGTCAGCTCCGTGCAGAAGTTCATCCCCAAGTCCCTTACCTCTGTGACCCGTGTCATTGAACTACCGTCAACCTCGTAGGCGTGCGATATTGGAGTCCGCGAACGTGAGAAAGTTATAGTAACGCATTTGTTGAGATTAAACGGTAGACAATTGTCTTTACTCCACATAACAACTCTATCTATATCACCTTGCAGCAGATCAACGTCGTCTTTAGAGTTTATAGCCATTGACAGTTTGAGGTCGTCCGCAAACAACAGGCAATTGGCATGCCTGACTACGCTCGGCAGATCGTTTATCATGACTATAAACTGGAGAGGTCCGAGATTGGAGCCTTGACTTACGCCAGAAAAGGTCAAATACGGTGCTGATACGTGACCTGCGTACTCTACGTACTGTCGCCTATCTCTCATGTAGCTAGCAAAGAACCGGAGCAAGTGTGGGGTGCAGCCAAACCCTGCCAACTTCATAAGCAGCCTGTCGTTGTCGACTAAATCGAACGCCTTTTTGAAGTCGAAGTAAGCGGAATCCACCTGCCCCCCACCATCTACCACTGATGTCAGTTGGTCCACATGGTCCAACAGATTGCTAGTGGTACTTCTCATTGGTCGAAATCCATGCTGAGCATCAGTAAGTTGAGCCTGTACTTGCGAAAAAATACTTTTATGTATGGCTGACTCCAATACCTTAGCTGGTGCGGATAGTACTGCTACAGGCCTGTACCCCTCAACTGTGTCTCCTGATCCTCCTTTCGGAACTGGGACCACTCTAGTGGTTTTCCACCGTTCGGAGAACACCATTGTTCTGAGACACTCATTGTAAATATGCAGAAGAGGCTCTGCTAGCACTGATCTACAATCCCTTAATATGTATGGAGGAATGTTATCAGGACCAGCTGCTTTCTTTGGTTTAAGGCTTTTTAATGCGCTCTGCACTTCACTCAACTGCAATTCGCTTAAGTGAATACGAGCCGCCCCAGTCCCTCCGCCAGCCACCGTGGTCGCCGCCCCAACATCTAACTTGGCACGTTTATTGGCGTACACTGAGTGAAAATACTCAGCAAACTCCAACACGCATTGCCGAGAGTATATCCCCATTCTTAAGAATCTTATGTGGAGTTCTAGATTCCCCTTTAGTTTTGATATACTTCCAAAACGATTTAGGGTCGCTCAGTAGTTGGTTCTGAACGCGGTCAGAATGCTGCTCCTGTGCTCGCTGAATCAACCTCTTATTGTTTGTCCTGCACAGAGCAAACGCCTCATAATCAGCTCTTGTTCCAGTTGATTTATACCGCTTAAGAAGAGAAGCCTTTCGCCGTATATTGCGAATTATTTCGGCAGTGTAAAACTCGGGGTAAATGTACTTTGAACTTTCCCCACTTCGCGTTTTTTTGAGAACACAGTCATCTATAATGGATTGGATAGTTACGTAAAAAAAATCTAAACTGTTTTCTAAGTCTAATTCATAAATATCTACCCAGTCTATATTAGCTATTAAAGAGTATAATAAATATAATAAATAATATAGACAAATTAGCCTTATAAAAATTCCAACCTGTTTGTGACTGGGTAGATAGTGCGGGAGTGGAGCCGTAGTTCACCTCTGACGCGTGCATTACACCCCCCTCCTGTTGCCCGAGCTCCACTAATATATCTAGTGGTGGGTGATGACCGTCCACGCGTGCAAGCGGCGCCGCGGCCTCGCCAACCATCACACACCCAGCCCTAGCGAAAGTATTCAACACTAGATCTAGGTAACGATCGTTCTTGTTGGTAACTTCATTACACTGGGTGAATCCACAGTAAGTCTTAAAAAATTCATAGTAATTGTTTACTTCAACTGAACTCGAATACAAATTAAAATCCCCTACTATTAACACATTCTAGTATCTATTACAAAAATCTTCTATAACTTTAAACAATAACATGTAATCGGTCTCTGAACTACTTGGTGGTATGTATATCACACATAATAGAAATAAAAATCTTCCATGCAAATAAATAGCGGCACAAACCAGTTCAAATACCTGCTTGTCAATATCTACGTCACTCGGACCGAACACTCGCCGCAACTCATAGCGCGGTGTGGCCACAAGACACGCGCCTCCTTGTTTCCGCCCATCTGTGCGATCGCATCGGATTATCGTATACCCTGGTGGGACCATTTCCGCGTCTCTAATTGATTCGGTGCAGCTAGTTTCTGTAATCGCTATTAAGTCTGCCCCCGATGATGCTACTCCCGCGTAGAATATATCCAATTTAGTGCGTAATCCTCCCACATTTTGGTAATAGATCTCTATTTTCTTATACAGTTTTTTGTGTTGGGTCGGTTGCTTTACGAAACCACACCCATTCGCAAAATTCTATGTTTACTGGCCAGTTTTCCGGTTGATATAGGGTGTTATATTTGCTTTCCGTTTTATTATTATTTCGTTTATTCCTTTACATTCTTATTTTATACATTTTTAAATACATTTATAATAAAAAAAAAACAAATACATTTAAAAATATAAAAAATAGTGACCCACCAGTAGTGGAGTAGGACCCAAACTACCGGCGGTGGAGGCTACAGACTAAGAAACCTCCTAACAATACGGCACGTGTCGAGGATAACAGCCTTCTGAATCTGACTCTTGATCCAACAATCTAACGAGAGTCTCTTGAGATGTTGATCGAGACTCTTCGCTATTAATCCGTTTGCCGAAACGACCACCGGGACAATGATCGTCGAGTCTACGTCCCACATGGCGGTTATCTCGAAGGACAGATCAAGGTATTTACTAAGTTTGTCCTTCTCTGCCTTCACGAGATTTTCGTCATGCGGGACGGCGATATCGACGAGCACTGCCCGACGCTGGGTCCGATCAACCAACACGATATCGGGCCTATTTGCAACAATAGTCCTGTCCGTGATGATTGATCGGTCCCAGTAGAGCAATGCACGACCATTCTCAAGAACTGGCACTGGTGTATACTTATAGTACGGTACTTCAAACTCAATAAGGCCATATTGAAGAGCAAGTTGCTGGTGGATGATCCTGGCTACTTGATTGTGCCTATGCAAGTACTCGGTGTTATTATTATTATTATTTATTATATATTTAATTATTTTTACTAATAACACGTCCCGGCTTTTAACGCACACCTGACGCGCACGCATCTAGCAAATGACTGGCGCAAAGAGAAGACTGGCGGCTCGCAAAAAGAAATAGGTCATGGTCAATGCGCTAGCGCCGCACCGCCCCGCGCCCCGCCTCCTACCCGTGCATTGCATGAATTGATGATACGAGTTTGTTTGCGATGCGTGTAAACTGCGGCGTAGAGTTAAGAACTCTTAGACGCAAAACTAAATTAATAGGTATTTATTTTTGTATGAAAGTAAAATTTAACGAATTATAAAAAGTCGTAGAACAAACATTGTTACTTATGATGTTAGCAATCTACCCCTGCGAGGATGCTAGTTAATTACAAATAATCCTGTATATAAAGAAGATAATATGTAATATCTATACATAGTATAAAACAAAGTCGCTTTTCCTGTCTGTCTGTCCCTATGTATGCTTAGATCTTTAAAACTACGCCACGGATTTTGATGCGGTTTTTTTAAATAGATAGAGTGATTCAACAGAAAGGTTTTAATGTAAAATACATGTATAACATACTAGAGTAATTTTTAATGTAATGTCGTAAATAAACACATTTTTTGCACTTTCATTGCAAACGCTGACGAAACCCTACGAGACAGATCAAAATAATGTACTAAAGTATTGTACATTGTATTGTATTTTTTTAAATAGATAGAGTGATTCAACAGAAAGGTTTTAATGTAAAATACATGTATAACATATTAGAGTAATACCGATTATTTTAGAGGTTTTTAATGTAATGTCGTAAATAAACACATTTTTTGCACTTTCATTGCAAACACTGACGAAACCCTACGAGACAGATCAAAATAATGTACTAAAGTATTGTACACCATAGAAAGGTCTACAAAAAAGTCCGAGCTAGCATATGTTTATCTCTTAAGGATAACTCAAAGTAACCATTTAAATTTTTTATAAATGACAAAAAAATAATGTGTCATTTGCCAAGCTATTTTTACCAATGCAGTATTATTCCTTATCTAATTGAATACTTTACATACGTTGTGCATTTAATGTAGACCAAAATTGCCGTTCAAACCATATAATTTGGACGAATGACTTAAGAGATATCTCGTGATGGAAAAAAAATACGAGCGCGGCGACGCAGCCGGGCTGTGGCCAATGACGGCAGTGAACACACAAAGATTTTAAGCAATACAGCATAAATCCTTTTCCAAATAAGTACCTTAAATACATTTTGCTTTTAATATAGATCAATATGGCCCTTTACAGCATGTAATTTAAAATCAAATCGTCGTTCAAACATAGGTCGTAGTACAGGGAATGCCCAAAGAGCACGTTCCGCTAGAGACGAAGATTCGTCAAGGGAATGTGAGGGTCGGCTCAGCCAGCTTCAGGCTAGATATGGAGCTGAAGGAGTAAGAGAATCCTCAGTTGAGCGTGAGGTTCGCTGCAGCCAAGATCGGGAAAGTCATAGTGTTCGGAGAGCCAGAGAATCGTCTGCCGAGCTTGAGGCTCGCCTCAGCCAGGACTGGGGTAGGCATCGATTACAGAGAGCCAGAACTAATTCGTGGGTAAATAAAGAAAATTCTGCCATGAATTACGATCCATCGATTCCTTACAAGGACGATCGATAGTATCAATTGATAGCATGTCAGTAGTGATTGAACATTGTTTGGCATATAAATTCAAAGACGAATCTAATTCCACAATTCTAATACCACAGATAAAGACAATCACTCAACCAATGCAAAGCATACAAATATTTGCATTGATATATTTGAATTTTAAGACTGACATACTACATAGTCTACATTGCACCCGTGCAAAGCATGGGCGGGTCGCTAGTTTAATAATATAATATGTATTTATTCATTACTTAAGCATATTTTACATGAGGTCTTAGCCTATTAATTATAATTACTTAGCTGTAACTAATTTAATACTATGAAACATTAAATTATTATCATTATAGTGCTAAGCTTTAATTACATAGGTATTAAATTTTAATTTTCGCGCCTTATAATGTGAATTATAATGTTCCTGGTGTGCAATTTAAAAAAATCTGGATCATTTAGTTATCCGAAATCATTATATAATATCAATGGACATGTCGGAGGTATTTAAACACGTAATTTACCTACTTAATTTTTTTAATGATTCACTACAATACTTTCTTCCTCATCCAAAGATAAACACTTGATACCTACTAACATTCAATAGGTAGTTCACTTTCAGTTCAGTCACAAATGAAGTTCTGCTTCTTCTTCTTCTTTTTTTTAAAAACGTGGCTCCATCGATGATTTCGCCAATGTCAAGGTAATGCTTGATTAGTTGATAGACCCGCACAGAAGAATTAATGATTCCTAACTAGCTCCAGGTGCTGGACAAGAGACGTTGTTCGGTATGTATGTGAGCGTCTAGGAACCCGATTTTTGCGGAGCGCCAGAGGTAACCTAAAAAGCCACCAGCCACGCGCTCAGCAAAAATGCCTTGCGATCTGCCAAGAGGCAGCTAGAAGTAGCTATTTTACCACTGTGAAAGCAGAAGAAAGAAAATTTGTCAATCGTTGCATGACGAATCCACGTTTCTTCGATTTTCCTTTGTCTTTATATTTATCATCGTCTCCTTTTCTTTCATCCAAAGTTTTCTTTTTCCGACCTTTGCTCGGTTGTGCTTCTTTCATTTTTTGAATTTCGCATTCCATATCAAAAGGGCAGTCGTCGGCTGCATATATTCGCATCATTATCACGGGAACATAGTTTTTATCCGATTCTCCAGGCGACAAATTCTGTAAATAGCACGATCAGGGTTTGTTAATATTTATAAGTAATGATTTGACACATGACCTAATATGACAAATAGATACTGACCCCTCGATCGATGGATGAGCTGCCTACCTTTAGCTGTTTTTTAGTTTCGGCACATGTACTTACCGAATCTAACAAAAACTGACCAAGTGCGACTTGGACCGCGCACCGAGGGTTCCGTACACACCTAAATAAATATGCTTTTCGCAATTTTTCCTTTATCTGTGCTTTAAGACGTTACTTCGTGCCAAATTTCAAGATTCTGAGTTCACGGAAAGTACTTACTCTGTAGGGTTTAATTATTTGGTCCCATTTCGGTCATTTGAAGACCCTACGGAATCCTAAAACAGCCAAAGGTTGTAGAACTTTACTGTAGGAATAGTAGTTATTACCTAAGTAAGTAGATATATAAGTAGAATCACAGATAATATAATATGTAGTATTAACAAACATCTCAGTCCCTATTTATGGATTGCAAAAAGGGTTTTTCTTTGTCTAATACCTATACTTAGATATTACAAGTAGGTACCTACACAAAGTCATAATAATAACCTTATTATCTTCAGCACACTGACAGCAATAGCCAGCCGACAATGATTTGGAATTAACTAAGTGTTGAACTATAGACTTCAACCTTTCTTCTTCTAAGCCATCTGGTTTCTTGTCGGACCATTGGCCGTCAGGATTTAATTGCACAATTACAGGAGCCGTTAACTCCAAGGAATCAAAGCCAGGTTGCACTAAAGGCCTGATGATGATTATTATTTTAGAAACAAAATTGTAAGTTTTTTAAGTAGTGAGGTTAATTGAATCCCATCTTATTCTTCTGAACGCACGTATCAGAGGCACAAAGTATTGCTACTCAGGTACTACACCAATTGCAGATGTTGATTTGGGCTCCTACTCCTAAGGTTCTTGGTGGGGCATACAACAAGCTAAAGTACAAGTAGGTATATTTTGAAGTACCTAAGTAATTTGTTGTTGTAGGTATGGCATGACGACGCAAAAGAATTAGATTATACATATTTAAAGAACATCACCATTTCACCATTAGATAGGTAATAAAAGGGTAGGTACTTAAACTTTTTCGAGCGTAGTGTAAAAGATGGCCATAGTCAGCCATAGAACCTACCTTCTGTTAGTTATGTTGCGAGATAGGAACTTTGTGTATCAATTAATCCCAACAGATGGCGCTGTGTAGCTTAATAAGATAGGCAATCCTTTGATTATATGTATATATTCAAAGAGGATTGCCTCTTTGAGTATATACGTTACAAAGATGTAGAATGGTTAGGTGTTAAAACTGTAGGTAAATAAATAAAACGCGCGTCGGGCCATCCCACGCGTAGAATAGGGTTCCGTAGAATCCGTAGTCACCTATAATAGCGTCAATATATAGGCTAGATGCAAGAAAATTAAATTGACCGTCATGCGACTTACACGTTAGGTAATTTCTCCAACAAAGTTTGATCAGGCATAGTGATCAAAATGAGGACTCCAACGTACAAAATTTTAATAACTAGGAAGAATCTGACAATTATACTATTTTTCTATTTTTCTTTCAATATCTTACTTATATTTTTATAATTTTAGCTTACTCAAAATTTAGTCATGTTGTTTTTTTTTACAACACAAAAGAGGATAAATATTTGGATTATTAGTAGGTACCTATGTCTACCTACTTCTCTTTTTCTTTGGTTTGTATCTTTGGTCAAAACCTAGGCTTATAGAGCCAAGCAGGCCAAAGAGTATAATAATCAAATAACTACCTACCGCAGGCTCGTTTGGCGCGTAACTAGTGTCTCGCAATCTTAGGTAGACACCATTATAGTATAGGGGCCTATAGTATTTATTTATAATATTTTATAATATTCTATGTAGCCCAGGGGCCAAGCGCGCAGTGCGGTCTGGTCGCGACATTTCTAGAACGTTCGTTTAACTCACAATGTGACTCGATATGTTATGGATCATCTACACAATCGACCATTTTGGACCATCACAGGTGATCAAGACTGTGTTGTGGGTATACACATACCTAGCAAGCCACTCGCTTCACTCTATTTCTATGGTATAATCAGTATAATCGTCTGCAATGGCCCAAGATTAGCAACGATGGCATGTATTATTTTATGAACGTATGTAACCTACTACGAACGTTTACGACGATGATAGCGACGAACATAGTCGATTTTATAATTGCGCATAGTCGGCGATTGTGTGGAGGCGTAAAGCTCTAGGCACTAAGCAAGCCCCGTGCTCTGCCTGTGGGACCGTAGCATCTGCGTAGCATACATAAAGCAAGCTAACTTTCTTACCTATTTATAATAACCTCTAAGGTTACACTACATAATCTACTTAACCAAATAAAAGGCATTCACACATTCTTAATATCTTGAGAAATACCCCAGTCCCAGTGTCAACACAGCCAGTATCCCATGTACCACACCATTCATGGGAGTAGCAACCGATTATTTTTCTGCTATTTACAACGTACCGCGCCCTGCTGCTGAATTCGCGGGGCGCGGCGGCGCGGCCGGATCCTTTACAGACCCCTTTAGTATTTAGACAGCAGCTTTATGCATTTTCTTAGGGCTGAAAGGTTATTTGGAGTCCAAGGCGTTTTCCTGGTCAAGGTGGTTTTTTGGAAAAAGTTTTTACTCAAAGTCGGTTTCTTCCTTACAGTCGTATTTCAGGTTGCCTAGGTTGTGTATAGGATTTTACGGATGTAGGCAGAAATGTCCGAGCTCAGCCGCCCTATCGTCCGTTGCCGGGCGCCCCTGGTACGCTCTTGTAATCTCCAGGGCACAGGCGGACTTTGGCCGACCATGGAGGTCGAAAGTCTGGCGCAAAGTGAAGTCTGCAGTGTCTTTGCCTTACACACCGGAAATTGGGCCGATAGATTGGCGGTCAAAGTGAACGTGACTCTGTTAAACAGACCACTTCGAACCTTGGCCGTCAAAACCATACGGGGGTACCGCACGATCTTCGGAGAGGCTGCATGTCTCTTAGCTGGGACCCTTCCATGGGACCTGGAAGCGAGAGCCCTTGCGTCATTGTTTGATTGAGGACCAGCGGTCCCAACTCCACCAGGATCTCATGGAGTCTTGGAGGGTGCGACTTGAGCAACCCAAGTGGGGTACCACCATCATCGCGGCGGTGAGACCGATCATGGACGACTGGCTGCAGAGGCAGCATGGTGACCTCACGTATCGTGCGACGCAGATCGTTACCGATAGTTACCCTCTCGCTGGAGACCATGCTTCAAGCCATGGTCTCCAGCGGGAGTGGGTGGAACGCGGCCGTGTCCTTCTGCGAGCAAGTCATGCTCGCGAAGGAGGCGGCCGAGAGAGCGAGGGAGTGTACCCTCCCCGCCGAGTTCCGAAGTCAGCGGCTAGGGCACCGCAGACTAATCTACGCCCAAGATCATCGACATCCATGATCGGGGCCTTAAACGTCGGGATAGCCACCCGCCGTCCTTACAGAAGCAGGCTAGAAGGGTTGCGTGCTGCGGGGCCTTTGCCCCACAGCACGCAACCAGATTCACTCACCGATGCGGGATGAAACCCTACCCCAACGACGCGGGATTCTCATCCCGACCAAACCCCGTAGAGACCACACAGGTGGTTAAAGTCCGCCGGGCGCCACTGGAAATACCTTCTGCGTGTGAACCAGAGACGCCCGGAAATGGACATAATAGCGGCCCCCGCGGCCCAAACTGAAAAAAAAAACACTGGAAATCGGTGGGGAGGGATGCGGCCACGTTCCTCTTGGAGACAATGACTCGTATCTTGATCTCCAGCGAGACAGTATCTACGCCCAGGCCCAGAACGAGGTCCCGGCTTTGAGTCGGCCACACCTAGCACTCCACCAACGCGTCGAGTGCCACGTGTCCTCGCCGGAAGCTTTACAGTGTTGACACTGGGGCGTGACCTCACGATGGCTGCGGCACAGATATTTACCAAAGCACCCGTGCCCGTGTAATAAATAATAAATTATGACAAATAACGGAATGTATATTAAACATTTATAAGCAATGAAGTACTTGCGTTTTATATAGTAAAATTATTTGAAAATAACGAAATGTTCTGATTATCGACCCGTAGCTTGGATACCGTCTTGTCATTTGGTGGTCTAGACCAAATAAATGCGATTTAGCCCTCGCGATATAGTCCAATCGAGATTCAGTCAAAGCGATCTCGTCATACAGTACAGGCTATCTAGTCATATTGACATGTAGTCCTACTAATCCTAACCCCAGAAATAATACTCAGTGTAGTGGATTATGTACTATTTATTCTGGAAGGTGCATTGCTCGCAAAAAGTATTACAGTAACATTTAACAATTTCAACTTATCAATGCATAACGTATAGGTAATTAACCCGCTACCACTGCGAAACCAAATCGAAATCAGTGTGTCTGCTCAGTAGCCATGGCTTCGGTTTATTCATAGGACCACCACCTTGCTTCGGTCCGCGGGATTTTACTTCCTGAGTCTTTTTGCATGAGTGCCATATGAATCTGAAAAAAATAATTGCAATGAATTTTAAGACCAGCTCCACACGTTGGTACCAAGACGCATTGGCCCAACGTGTAGATCGAGTAATAGGCTATGTCAACGTTGGGACCAGCGTAGGTAGTTGGCCTTCTCGTGTCGGTTTCACTTAAGGAATCTGCGTAAACGCTGGCGATCCGTCCACACGTTTTCGAACAATATACTTACCTACCTAGAACAAATTCTAACATATTTGCACTTTGTTCTCATATCATCGCCGCGATTTGAAAACAAAGTAAAACAACAACAACCTACTAAGCACAGAAAAGCAAGTTCAATTTATAAATCAGACGTGTTCACATTGTCCTTGCTAGGACAGAACTCCAACGTGTGTATGCCTCACCCTACAAACTGACAGACGTTGGTATCAGTACCAGCGCGTTGGGACGAACGTGTGGAGCCGGGATAATAAAACATAACGCATAACAGCGTGAGCCATCTTGTGTTATCATTAGAAACTAACATCTAGTCAGTCGGTCGGGTCATGATTAATTTAATCCGACTAGATGTCGCCACAAGCAATTTGAAGGAGATCCTTGGATTGTCACTTACTAGATGTCGCTAAAAGGGTGCGAGGATTTTTGTAGTACTCGTACAATGTTTGATATTTACCTTGGAGTACGTATAGTTTCGTTATGGATCGGACACTTGAATTCCCAATCTGGTAACTGTAGGATGTAAATTATTTCGTCTTCGCCTTTGTTATTTTTCTTCTCGGTTTCGGATTTTGCATAAGGCTATAATAAATTAAAATATTATTATTTCTTACAATACGTACCTACTTATTAGATACCTCGAAGGTAGTTTGCAAAGCTGAGAGCGAAACATGTAACGTCTTCATCTAAATTTCTCCAGTCATTTAATTGTGATGATTGCGCATAGGTAATAAGAGATTGAACTTTAGTTTTATTTTTATTTTTACTGTTTTACTTACCTAATTAAATAAATATGGACGTTGAAGTCTGTGATTAAATACCGATGCGTCACTTCCTTCAGTATCATGTCCTATCATATAGGGATACGACGGACAGATCGGGAAGGTATAGCTACAGGTAACACTTAGGTAAGAGCTACGTGTTTTAATTTCTTGGTCGCACCACCACCAAGGACCAAGGTTCACACTTATTTGCCGTAGGTAAAGAGGCGTTACTTTTCATTACTACATCAGTCTCTATGGGTCAGTTATATTGAACCTAGTATAGTAAGTTTAGTAATAGTCATTCCACACCACATTCACAAACTTTTCAAATCCAAAAACTGGTTTCTATGGAAGTCTCCATAGAAACGAACACGCTAATTTCAGAAACGGCTTAACCGATTTGAATGCGGTTTTCAGTAATGCGTTGTGGTTTATTCAACTTAAGGTTTGTTTTATAAGTTTTTGAAGTCCACATCAGAGTTGTCCATTGTTAAAATGTAGATGGCGTTAGTATATTACTTACAAATACACTAGGCGCAGCGATGGCCTCGGACTGATCAAGTAAACCATCTAGAATTTGTTGATTGATTTTATTCTTCCGCGCCATGTTAAAATGATTGCCTTGTTCATTCAAAGGAAATGTGATTAGGGGGCGTCTAGTAAGGAAAACAAGTTTATTAAATGGAGTTCTAACAAAGTCTAAAATTAATTACCTACCTACCTAAGTCGGTTTCAGAGTATGTTAGACATTTAGGCTGTGTCTATAAATGGTGGAAGTTGATATCGAACCCGGTTATGGAAAACGAAGTGCGGCAACTCTTGTAGTACTTAGATACCTACTTCTGCAATCTCTGTGTTCATTAAACGTAGTTCTAGATACCTACTTCCACATTTTACCAAGTAGGTACATAGGCCCCTGCTAATTAAGTTAAATTTGATTATCTATGCTTTACGCACACTCCCGCAAACTTACTACATAGGTACATACATAGTTACGTAGGTACCTTCTCCTATACAGTACCTACAGTACGCCTACCTAGTTCATAGGTAGCCTGGGAATAAAGAAGTCAGGATGAGATTTAGTTCACTTCAAGCCTAACACGTCACTCTCAATGACAACATCGAAATTATTGAAATCCAAATAGCTTCATGTTAAAAAGCTAGTAAACACAAGTCACCTGAAGGGTTCAAGGTATAATGCTCTTTGTGGGAGCGCAAACTGTTTCTTGATATAATCTTCATCGAGAAGTGTGAAGCCAGTGTTCCCCGAAGTAGAGGACGAGGGCGTTGGCTTACTGCCGCTGGGCGCAGGCCCTTTGCTGCCATCACGAGGGACAAGGCATATCAGTGGCAGAGCGGTTTTCGCTCCACCAGCACCACTACGACTACTATTGTGACATGTGCAACACCTGAAACACAAAGACTTAGGTAAATCAGCATAACTGCAGGCTAGTACTTAAGTAACCGATCTACATAGGTACGTTTTCCGATGTAACTAGGCAAGTACCTACCGACTTAGTTACGTTACAAATTACGTTAGTAGGTAGGTACCTACATTAATAGTAGGTACCTACCTACTAACACGACTCGTCACAAACTACAAAACACGACTTGTTTTTGTAGGTCTGTAGGAATCGGGTAAGATAGGTATTTGCATTGAATATATTTGGGTATACCGCGCTTGCTACAATATTTTCAGATTAGCCATTAGTCATAAAAAGTTTCTTCTTCTTATTGTATGACTATACTTAATGGCTAATTTGAAATGAATAGAATCGGACGAAAGTTAGTTGCTTACCTATGGAGGTACCTATCTCATTTAATATCTCAGTTAAAATTTGAAAATAGGTAATAAAACACTGTCGTCTAATGGCTTTTTTTGGTCCGCGCAAACGCGGCCGCTCTTACGTCAATTGTCAGGCGTCTCTGGTATGCACCTGAAGGTATTTCCAGTGGCGCCCGGTCGTCTAATGGCTGGGCGAAGTTTGGATTATTATTTCGCAAATTCGCTATGATATGATTCGAAAGAGAACCCGGATACCGACAGACAGCGCAAAAATAATCGCCTAATTAAATGCCAGTGGGCAGGGCTTATCACTCGAACTATGACACCGGTGAGTGGCTACCGCGTTCAGGATGTCGCGGCTTGGGCCTCCCACAAGGTAGAAAGACGACCTTGTTAAGATCTAAAGGCAGCCAAGGAACCTACGTTCCGTGCCGAATGTTGTTTATTAGGTAGGTACCGACTACATATTTACAAATAAAATTTACTAACATCAGTAAAAAAAAAGAACAAGAACAATTTAAAATGTATAGAATTTGAACTCACGCGGCCATCTTTCTGCTTCTATGTAGTGTTTCCAAATATAAAATCAAAACCTTAAGTATAGAATCATTTTAAAACATTTTGCAGATTTTTATGTGTTTTTAATTGGTTTTTACAAAACCTACCAGAATAGACACAAGATGAGATGTTAAACAATTGTCAACAATTTTTTTTTTTACTCGATGACACTTTTCTTTTTCTTCTCTTTTAATAAGATTGTTTCAAATCAGCCTACTTTTGGCAAAACAACGTTCGACGTAAGACTTCGGATTCTTGAACCCAACCTAAACTCCAACCAAAGATCTAGTCCTTCAAGGATACCTACTACCTATATGAGGATTGGACTTTTCAATGGCATAACACATCCGATTCCGAACTATAATATTTGTGGTAGAAAAAGGTTGCATAGGTAGTAGGTATGTGCCTTGGGATGTGGCCAGTGGAATCTCATAACTCTTTACCAAATGTACAAAATATTAATAAACAAATACTTAGCGAATGAAAGTTGAAAGCCTTGGTTTTAATCAAATAAGAACAAAATTACACCACTATCTATGAGCAAATATAATATCGAATGCAAAATACAGCCAACCCCCGGGTAATTATACAGGGTCCTCTATTGACTCGTCAAAGAAACTTAAACAGTCACTAATCCCCAGTATAACATAATAAAGACGATATATTATATTGAATACTGAGGACGCGTGGTCGCCACGTGTGGGTACTTTCTAGCGGCGAGAGATTTAACGTTCGCCTCCTCCGTGGGTGTTTGCGAACATTACGAACCGTTCTTATATTTATCTATCACCCCAGGCAACGTGTTTATTGCTTTCTATAGGTACCTACCTACATCAAGATGGATTTTAATCGTAGCAAACCTTTTTCCATTAGGATACTAACTGTAAATAACTACCTACCTACCCGTTTAAGTTGATTCAAAACACTGATCTGTTTTACTTTTCATAAATGTTTCTTTCAGCGACAATTGATAGTATTATCATTGGACATATCATCAGATCAGGTTTAGATTTATTTTTGATGAGAATGTAATCAAAGAATTAGTAGGTTTCTAAGTAACTATAAAGGAAAAGCATCATAGCACAAGTAAAAAGCTTTAAGCGGCCATTGTTCGAAGTCTGTGAAGGCAACAATTTTGTAGTCACCATTTTACTTACTAAGTGCTTATAATGTAATGGTTTGCTGAGCAATATATTGGTATATTATATTGAAAGAGATTTCTCTATTTTATTAGACGACCATATCATTCAAAGTCTGTGACTTCTACCGACATTTAATTTGTCGTCAGCTAGATAAATAAACAGGGGCCGGTCTTAACTCGCGTCCCGGGACCGAGGGGGTTAATCCGAATGTACCTACTATAAAGTGTTCTAATCGTAAAGCACAGATCGATAATTAGCACTACACCTTCCAAATAGGAAGAGATATTATTTAAGTATTTAGTGCTCCGAAGCATTAATTGTTTCATGATTTCATAGGTATTCGTTTTGTAATATTTCTTTGAATACTTGCAATCTAGCAATTACTAGACGTAGTGATCCAGAATCAAGGGATTGTGTTAGGAGTAAGTTCACATCAGTAGGTACCTAAGGTAATACGATGTCCGTGAGTCGAACTCCTAAAGGTTCTTCACTTCGATGTTTGAGCATACGGTCGATTTTATTTTTATTTTTAAATATGAACCATAATAAATAATTATACTAAGTACTCTGTCAAGAAAGTACCGGGAAAAGATCAATAATACACAAAATTTTTGTTATTCATCCAAATATATATCACAATAATGTAATACTAGTATACAATAATGTATTGCCTTCAAAGTATGCTCCTTCAAAAACGATACACTTACGCCAACGAATAGTCCAATCATCAAAACTTTTTATTGAACGCTGTTTCCGGAACAGAGTTCTGTTCTCGCTGCGAATGCTCCTTTATGTGTTTTACCGATTGAAAACGGGTGCCACGAAGTGGTAATTTGAGTTTAGGAAAAAGAAAGAAGTCAGCTGGAGCCATATCTGGTGAATATGGTGGTTTCTCGATGGTATTTGTTGAGTGTTTGGACAAAAATTCCTTCACAATAATGGCCTTGTGCGACCTTTCCACAAATCTGGCCTTTTTCGTCGAATTTGCTCTCTTAAACGACGCATAACGCTCAAATAATATTCTTTATTTACCGTTTGACCTTCCGGCAAGAGTTCCGAGTGCACAACACCGCGATAGTCAAAGAAAACAGTCAACATGACTTTGACTTTAGATCGACTTTGGGGTGGTTTTTTCGGTTTTGGTTCAGTTGGAAGGCGCCACTCCGAAGCTTGTTGACTAGTTTTCATGTCAAACTCGTAAACCCACGTCTCGTCACCAGTAACAATGCGTTTCATGAATGTTGGGTCGGAATTGACTCGTTCTAGCATGTCATCAGCGACTCTCATGCGATTGAGTTTTTGAAGAAAATTTAGGTCTTTTGGGACTAGCCGAGCGGCAACTCGTTTCATACCCAAATGATTAGTTAAAATGGTACGGATCGACTCGTGAGATACAGAAAGTTCGGCGGCTATCTCCCTCAAACTTGAATGAGGATTTTCAGTCACTATTTCCTTCACTTTTGCAATGTTAACTTCAGTTGCAGACGTTGATGGCCTACCAGAGCGAGGCAAATCTTCCATCACATCTCGACCGCTTTTGACCGCTTTGTACCACTCATTAGTATGTGTTTTTGATAATGTCGATTCACCGTAAGCCTTCTGTAACATTTTCAGTGTCTCCGAACACGAAATTCCATTGGCGATGCAAAATTTAAGACAAACTCTTTGTTCGATGTTTTTGTCCATTATGAAATTCGCAATACACACAGGATATGATATAACTAAAAACAGCACTGGATTTAATACTAGGTCGCCACCCTGCTTCGCGGCAGCATATTAGAGCGCAGCAAGCATCACATATCTTTGTGTAAAAAAAATTTTGAGGGCCAAAATTGAAAATTCGGGCTCCGTTAGAATGATGTCAGTTAAATCTAGTTTAATTTGATATATTAATTGTTGAAATCGGTAAAGTATTGACAGAGATGTCGCATAAGAAAGGATTGAACTTTCTTGCACCATGAGAGCTTCGCTCGCTACGCTCTAACTACGCTCTAATAAATAACAGATGCAACTCAAAGTCCGCGCCAAAATGGAAAACAGTTGTGCCAATCTAACAACAACAAAAAAAACAAAAATTTGAATTTGGAACCATAAACAAATCATCCATTCTCGATACTTTGTTGACTGAATGTATATTGTCGAGGTTTTTGATGGGTTCTGGTCATTGTAGGATTTAAAAAATGCTAATCTGGAGAGAGGCAGTATTTACGAAAATACAATAGGTAACTACTGATAATGGTCCGATAGTAAAATTGATGTAGACACTACTGCCTCCACATAATGTTTATAAAGTTAGGTACCAATTTATGTTCGTGAGACAGTGAAACTTTGTCAAGAGTTGCTACAGACGCAGAAATCTCCTAGACTAACCATATAAACAGCAAACATATATTATTTATTACAATCCTTATCAATGTATAAGTTGAAAAATTTGTGTGTTGATTACTGAAGGAATATATTATATTTTTTTCAGTTCGTAACGTTCCTCCTGGAAACTCCTGGACCTCTAATATTACGATCACTAAGTATTGTATCAATATCGCGACTTACGCTGTCGTCAGAGCGCCATCTACCTGGGGCCCAAGTCGCGGTAATGAACGTAAAACCGCTATCCTGCCATACTACTTCGTCAAAATATCGGTAGTCTGCTAAATTCACAAGCAACGCGCTAGGGTGGCGCCAGAAAGGTACCAAACCGAATAACTGAGAGTACAATCATCATAAGGTTACGATGGATTTAGTTACTTCCGACATTTTCCAGCCCCTATATCCCGGGAACCGAGCTTCCCAGCTAAATTTTAAGCAATTTTTTGTTCCCTATCCATCACCCATCACGAGTTCCATTCGTCTGCAAAAACATTCCCGGGAATTCCCATCCCACAAAAATACCCAAGATTCCCAGTTCCCGAAATCTGGGAAACTAAGCATCCCAGGTCAATTTTGACTTCATTTTCGGCCCCCCGTTGAACCCCCCCCAGGTAGTGAAACCACATCTCTTCCCATAAAAACAAATTTCAATTCCCATCCCACTTCCTTTGATATTACTGGTGACGGTTGGATATGTTTGGGTTCTTTGAGTAGGTGTCTCGGGGGGGGCTATATCCATGTAATACAACATCCCCTCCTCCTCACAGGCCGCTATGTTATGTTGCAACAAAATCACAGTTTAAATCTGTCGAATTTTAGGAGCCTACGCACGCAAACAGCCACTAGCGCGTCACAAGCTAGCAGGCAGACGCACGTCGCCATTGAACTGCGATGTGTTAGTAGACTACGAAAACTGTATAAATTTGCCTTCGACGTGCAAATTACGGTGCTACTTTGCTACAATTCAAATATGCGACTTGGCCCCCTGTTCGGTTACCAACTATTTCAACATCGAGGCATCCACCCTTTTCTGTCGCGGCTCGCAACTAGTTACCACGTCTATTATGTCATATGTCTGAGGCATTAGGCGTAAAGTTTTATCTTCAGAATTTGTTTACATCGTGGAATATCCGACACCTGTTGAACTGCCAGATCAAACACTCGTTATCACTCTTCTTCTATTTTGTTTGCACCCTTCAACTAACTCCACACTTCTTTTGAACAGTTTTAAGCGGTGCTCAATTTGTCGCATTCAACTTTGTGTGCTTTTTTTTGTGTGCCCATTTCAAGTTGGTCCCATTCCGGTATTTTGAAGTCGGTTTGTGTGACACATACACTTATCACGCCTATATCCCCAGTATTTTTAGTCCCATGTAATAGAGGGCAAGCCTATTGCCATCACCGTTTGTTGATACCTGCTTAAATAAGTAGGTACCTACCAACTTACATGATTTTTACTATGGCTTATAATTCTGTCAAATGAAAATTAAACTTAACATCTTGCCAACAAGTTAGTACCTTACACCTAAAGCCCTAAACGTAGCCCAAACCCCACCAGGTTTAGCGTAAATTTTCGAGTAAGAGAATTAATATTGAAGTCAAAGGCAAAGTCAAAATACTTATAGGATTTATTCAAGTAGGTCACAAAGACGCTACGAATGTCGAACCTAAGTAAGTACCTATACCTACTTAGGTATTAAATAATCCAGATTCCTTTGCTCAAAGACACGATGATCAAATGAATGACGATTATTTATTTGATAGAAGCCTAATTCACAAGGAAATAGTGTAATATATCAAAATAAAGGCACATGGCCGTTTTTCCAATCGCCAGTACCTACCTACTTAATTACCTAACATTTCTAAGGTACCCAAGTACTTATGTTCATAAATTGTATCCAGCAAGATAGAGAAGACCACTTAGATTTATAACAATCACGGCTGAGAAGTTCGGTTAAAGGTAGGTACTTATATATACCAGAGAATAGGGAATAGTCGGTATGTAAGTACTTTTATACACAGACAACCAACATTTAATTGAAGATATTTTGACCACTCTGTACACTTACAACAATTTGCATGCATTTATGCGAATATAAAATTGAATTGATGTTATTCACATAAATTTGACTGCTTTGAAAGATTATATCTATCTGACACTGACTGTACAATAACTCTGTCAACCAGGTCGTGTTGATTGTGAACTTTTCAAGCTAACATTAACTTAAAATGAATTCCTAATTTTATCGTTACATCCCGCGGGAGACATTAGCGAGTGTAAATTGTTACAACCCATTAATAAACTCCTTTTAATTGAATGAGAATCAGATCGAACTAATATTATCGAAAATTGTAAACATTTTTGTAACCCAATCACATTTTTACTCTTTAATTTTTCATCCAATCCAAAAATATCATTCACATGTTACGTATATTCATTGTAAGCAAGGAGTGTGTGTAAAGTTTCATGAAAATCGGTTGATAAACACGGCCGCAAACATGATCTGACAGAACCCGTAGATGTAGAGATGTAGAGGTGTGTACAGACGAAAGAAATTTTCCCCAGTCTGCAAGTTGAAACGGAGACTTCGGTCGCTTCGCTCCCTCAGTCAAATACAGAAGCGTCGTTCGTATCGTTACGATATTCATGATTGCATGGGTTTTGTTGCGATCTCCGGTGTCGTCATTTTTTTTTTTTTTACATATTTAGGTCGACAAATTGACGCCACCCGCCTGATGGTAAGCTGAGAGGACGTCTGGCAATTGAGGGCGACTCTCACTGTATAATTCTTTTATAATCTATGGTCAGCTGACATTCACCCGGCGTCCGCAACACCTGTGTGGCGCCACTGTGTCATTCTACGTCAGCCATCTTTGAGACGTTCAAACTATTTTTCTCCACAAAATAATCAATATTAAATAATTTAACAATCCAAAAACTGTTCAAAGTGAAGTGTGTGCGTCATAACAGCATCTGACCACCAGCGCCGGTTTTCACCAGGATTCAAGAGACAAATCTTCCAGACACGGTGAGTCAACCTTGCGGACCATTTTTACATATTAAAATTAATAATTAACTGGGCTATCAACATACACTCACAGTACACAGGAATACTATAGAGAGTGGCCCTCAACTTGACGACCCAGTAATGTACCTCTTTACGCTTCGCTTAAAGAACGCAGGGTTATATGTTGGAGGAAACACGTGCGCAGGCAGGGCGTTCCAAGCCACCATCGTTCGGCAGAGAAACGAACGTTTAAAACGCTCGGTTCTCGCGAAGACGGTTTCCACGGTATGAGAGTGACATCTCTGCCCGGCACGCGTTGTTCGGGATCGGAAGGGAGAGGGTGGGATCAGGTTTAAGAGCTCTTCAGAACACTCACCGTGGTAAATACGGTAGAACGCGGCCAAGGAAGCAATTGTTCGGCGCTGGGCTAGCGGCTCAAGTTTTCCGGTTACCTCCGGACAGTCTATCGAATGTCGAGTGCGTCCAGCAAATACTTCGCGGAGCCGTCCCAGAGGTGAGAGCAGAATTCAATGCAGGGTCTAATCTGCGTTTTGTACAGCAGACACCTCTGGTGCGGTGTAAAGAATCGCTTTACCTTGTTCAGTATTCCTAGTTTCCGCGAAGCTAGCCCAATACATCTCTCAATGTATTTAGTGTTATTAAGCTCTCGACGAACGTCTATGCCAAGGATGTCTAGATTGTCCTTCATTGGTAATATTGCATTCTGAAGAGTGGGTAGGGGAAGGAAAGGGGATTTTTTCGCTGTAAATGCACACGCCTGTGTTTTGTCGGCATTGAACTCGACCAAGTTCTCGGCACCCCATTGGGAGATACTGTCGAGGTTTCGGTCGAGATCACCCACGAGATGTCGTCTCTCCTCCTCTATCACAGATCGCCCCGCCGTCGGACGAACGGAGTAACTCCCGTGCAATGTACTGTCATCTGCATAGCAATGAATGTTCCCGAGGGAAAGCATATCATTGATATGCAGAAGAAAGAGAGTTGGTGACAGTACGGACCCCGGCGGTACCCCGGCATTCACTCGCAAGAAGCGAGAAGCCTGGCCATCGCAGAGGACCCGCACTCGGCGCTCGTTTAAAAAACTGGCAATCCAGCTGCACAGTTGAGGAGGTAGACCATATGCCGGAAGCTTGGAAAGGAGCGAAGCATGCCAGACCCTATCGAAAGCTTTGGCGATGTCCAGGCTAATAGCCAAGGACTCCCCGAACTTTTCCATAGCCTCACCCCATACATGCGTGACGAATGCCAGGAGGTCACCCGTTGATCGTGTTGGCCTGAAGCCATATTGTCGATCATTGATTAGCGAGTGATCCTCCAGGTATCGCATGAGCTGCTTATTGATAAGAAGCTCGAGCACCTTGCAAATGACTGAGGTGACCGCTATGGGTCGATAGTTGCCTGGATCGGATCGATCCCCTTTCTTGGGGATTGGTTGTACGTTCGCCTCCTTCCAGACCTCCGGCACGAGGCCTGTAGAGTATGACAGGCGGTACAGACGCGTTAATACTGGAGACAACTCAGCAGCACATTTTCGTAGCACCACCGCCGGAATGCCGTCAGGGCCACTGGCTTTCCGCGTGTCGAGTGACCGCAGCACTGCCCGTACATCACATTGCCTGAAAACAATATCAGGCATAGTGTAATTGGCGATGGCGAGGGGCTGCAGGCCGCGGTCATCGACCCGGGAATTAGCTGCAAAGAGGTCTGCAAGCATGTCCGCCTTCTCTTGGGCTTTGTGAGCCAGTGATCCATCAGGAAAACGCAGTGGTGGCAGCGAGTGTTGGCAAAAAATTGACTGTACGGCTTTGGCCAGTTGCCAGTATCCACGGCTGCCTGTGGGATGGGATGTGAGCTCCTGACCAAGCCGCGCGACGCGCTGGGCATCCGCTCTCTTGAAGGCCCTTTTGCTGAACCTAGTGGCCCTATTGTACGCTGCGGATGCTGGCGACATCAGTGAAAGGGATATAATATTCTATCCCTAGACTGATCTCGCCAGCAACGGCAGCAGCGCTATCCGAAGGCGCCTTCCCTACAAAGCAGCGCTGGCTCCACGGGACGGACGCAAAGTAATCGCGGAGACCGTCCCAGTCTGCCGACGAGTAGTGCCATAGTCGTCGAGTCATTTGCTCAGCACGAGCAGGCGGTGGCACTTGGAAGCTGGCGTGCACCACACAGTGGTCGGAAGTGCCCAGTGGGGCGCGTACCGACACACTGTACTCTGCTGGGCGACCCGTCAGCAGTAGATCCAGCAAGGCGGGCGTGTGGTCTGACCTGTCAGGTATCCGGGTGATCCCCCGTACCATCTGGGTCAGCCCGTGGGAGAGAACGAATGCTTGGGCGGTTCGTCCCGCATGATCAGTCCTAAGGGACCTCAGCCACTCAACGTGATGACCGTTAAAGTCCCCCAGGAAAACCAGGTCAGCGTTCGGGAACCGCACATGCGCATCGGCAGCCATCTCGCTGAGGTATTCGAAAAGCCTTGTTGTCCCAGTGTCCCCTGTGTGGGAGCGGTAAACGCACACGTAGATCTGGCTCATGGAGCCATGATCCACGTGCAGCCAAAGGACGGAGTAGGAGGGGTTCTCCAGACAGCGCAACCGGCGGCAGCAAACATCCGCCCTAACGAACACGCACACCCCGGCTTTATCGCGGAATTGTTCCTCAATGATATAGCCCGGGTAACAGAGGTACGACGTGTCGTCAGGGCGGCGTATATGTGTCTCCGTTAGGAACATCACAGAAGGCCGTGCCGTCTCCGGGTGATGGTGGACGGTATCGAGGTTTGCATGGAGTCCGCGGATATTCGCGAACTCCACCTCAAAGGAAGTCAACTTTGTGGGGTTTCTAGGGGCCGCTGTGTACCGTCTATTATCTTGTTGCACTGTCATTGTGAGATATGGGAAAGCGTGAAGACAGGGCGATATTTGGTGCGGCAGTAAGTGACAAAGTGCAGAGGCTAGCTTCGTCTAGAACCGTGTGGTTAGGTCGGAGCCGACCCGCCGGACGGAAAGGCTCCCAAACCCCCCTGATGCAAGGCCGCCGCTACCCCACACCGGTTACCATCCGGAGCGGCGACCCCACAACAAGATTATGCGCAACATGTGGGGCAGCCTACTGGGGTGGTTGGTCCCAGGTGGGCCCCATGACTATGTTGCGGGCGGCCGCGGCAACGCCGTTGCTAAGGGTCTCCCTGGCTGGCGAATCGACCCACACAACCCACACTAGACTCCGCTTCGCCCCCACTGGATCCCTGCCTGCCGCACCATCACCGCCCCGGGTCCGGCAGTGCAGCTGCTGAACCCCTAACGCAACCCAGCCTGGGCTGGGTTACTTGGGGGGCTTTAGCACAGCTCTGACCAACACTGTTGTACCACCTGGTATCCACGTAGGGACCGAAGCCACCACATGGGTACCGTAATATACGAACCTCGTCTGTTAATCAGCAGGTGCGCCACTAGCAGGTGAGGTCGCTGGAGCCCGATAGATGTAAGAAGGGCCCCTTTGCACCCGAAGGGCCCCTTTGCACCCAATGCACTCTGCGATCAAGTAAATCGTTAACGACCGTAACATACATTACAGATCCGTCGTTTCGATCGGTCTGAAGCGACGGATCGTAACGATGAATCGTACCGTATATGGGGCCCTTAAGTGCGCACCCGGTGCAACCGGCAATGGACGGTGAAGAGGTGCGACCTAAGACCACGACCGCCCCATCATGCCCCGGGTGCACGCTATGAAAACCTACTCGTAGATAGAGAGTTTCCTTGGATTAAAACGTAGAATTCCAACTTCTAATCCCGGGACTGTATTCCCATGGAAATTGGGAATGAGATAACTACATGCAACATCTAGGCTACTAACAGATAGTTAGCCTAGGGTCTGGGTAAGGACCTAATAGGAATTTGTTGAACTTACATTCTAACTGGTCCAATTAAATATATACTATTCATTACTTCTAGATAGGTACGAGTATATTCGTTTTACCAAAAATATCTACAATTCTAAAAATAAATATGTAACTGAAATAGAATTGCGTCTATCATAGTTGGTGGAAATTAATTTTCGGTACTGATAATGTAAACCCATCAATATTAAACAATAAAACAACGAGGCGAATAGGCACCATTGTGTCGGAAAAATCAATTGGACCGATTTTATCACGATCAACACTCGAGTGGTCTCCGATATACGTTGGATATTATGGTGATAAAACCCTGCGATAAAGTGACGATAACACTATACAAACTGACTATACTTGTATCAATAATATGTACCTACGTGAGATGACTAACTTTGTAAGCTCGATGGATTGTGTAAA
The DNA here is from genome assembly GCA_963556515.1 of Nudaria mundana. Taxonomy (NCBI): domain Eukaryota; kingdom Metazoa; phylum Arthropoda; class Insecta; order Lepidoptera; family Erebidae; genus Nudaria; species Nudaria mundana. The sequence continues at coordinate 26,509,408 of OY748286.1, forward strand.
ATTGTAATCTTACCAATTGTAAATGTAACTTTCATTTATATTCTACTAGCAGACTCCCATAGCTTCGCCCGTGACGAATTATATACCAAAACATTCCTGGAGAATCTATCCATTAGTGGAAGCAGCGTGAAAATTGGTGCAGTAGTTTTTGAGTTTATCGCAAACAGACAGAAAGAAGCTGCGGAGGACTTTGTTTTGTAACTAGCGGACGGCCGCGGCTTTACCCGCGTGAAATTGTGTTATAGCTTAAAACCTTCCTCGAGAACCATTCTATCCATTGATGAAAACAGCATGAAAATCGGTGCAGTAGTTTTTGATTTTAACAACGACAGACAGACAGACGCTTATAACTGATATAGATAGGTAACTTCTCCAGGACCGGATTAAAGAATGAAATAACGCTGAATTTCTTTAAATTTTCATCCATTGTAGTTAAAAGGTCCTCTTTCATCGTTCATAAGCGGCCACCACGCGGCAACCCACGAAAATTCGAAATTTCGAGCTAAGAATGTTTGAAAGTTTTGTATGAAAGTACCTACTACAGTCCAATGACGGTCAATTTATTAATTACTAGCTGTTGCCCGCAGCTCCGCCTGCGTGTTACTTTAGATCTAGGTACTTAACTTTTTTATTTATGAACCGATTGAAAACCAAACCTTAAATGTTAAGTTGAATAAACCACTAAACCACGAACCGCTAAATTAAGTTTGTTTTTTTATTGTGTATACTTTTCCGGAATTAAAAGTACCCAGTAGGTGCCCAGGATATTAAAGAATAATTATACCAAGTTTCATCGTAATCGAACCGAAGACGGACAGACAGACAGACAAAAAAATTTTTAATCACATTTTTGGGTTCGGTGTCGGTCTAGTAACACCCCCTGCCATTTATTTTTTTGATATTTTTAATGTACAGAATTGACACTTCTACAGATTTATTATAAGTATAGAATAGATTATAATAAATAGTTGTTGTGTTAAAGATTCAAGGTTAGGTAGGTACACCTAACCTTGAATCTTTAACACAACAACTATTTATGTCTATGCTTCATCTAATCTATAGAACTAATTATACAGTACACATACAAATAACTATATATATTGAAAACATAGTGCAAAGATTGAAACAAATAAATCTTGTATGATTTTGAACTACCACGCTCAAATGAACTATTAACTTTTATTTTACGAGATATTCTACTTATAAATGTGAAAGTTTTTACGGATGGCTGGTTCATAATGTTTTTCTCCTAAACTTAACTTATTATCTGGTTACCGACTGTATCTATAGAGATATTGCTCTATTTTTCAAGCTTGTTACGTGTATAAATTTAGTGCCACTTAGTTCTAGTGAAGTCTTTAATTACTTCTTTACTGTGTTTGTTTGTTTAAATTGAATAGTCTCCGTAACTACTGAACCGATTTTGAAAATTCTTTCACTGATATGTAGTTACATTATCCCTGAATAACATATGATACTTTTTATCCCGGTAATGTTCCCACGGGAACCGGGCACGAGAAAACTATAGGTATTCCCCGGAGCCGCGGTGATCATCCAGTTAGATAAAGAAATAAACAATAATAATAACTTAACTATTTTTCTACCAATTACAACACAATACAATAGAACAAAACTTTATTGTACACCAATATAAAATGCATAACAAATATAAACAGGTTTTAAAATGTACAAATGGTGGCATTATCACTAAAAAGTAATTTCTTACAGGCAACCTTTGGATGGACAAAGTAGAAGGAACAGAATTTAAGAAAGAGAGGGTAGGCATTGGTGAAGCAATAAGAAATAGAAATAAAACAGTTTCTTGGGAAAAATGTACTAAGTAGTTACTTATCATACATAAATACAAGTACCAATTAGGAATTAATAAGTACTAATTATCCCGACGAACTTTGTATCGCCTCAAATAAAAAAATAAAAATTTTAATATTTCATGCAAATGTATGTACTCGTAAATTGAAAAACGCGACGGATGGACAGACACACAGACAAATTGTCGTATTAAATATATAGATTAAAAACTTGACGCTTGTTATTGTGTAGGTAGGTGTGGTCACTATAGATAGGGATACTATAGATATAATGCTACGCCACAGCTACGCGAGTTAGGGACTACGCACACTTATTCAGCTCCACTAGCGTTTCGCTGAACGATTTTGGTCACACTTATACAGCTCTGCTTCTATCAGCCGCGTACGGCGCGGCGGCGTCGTAAGAATGAGAAAAGCCGTCATAGCGTGCTATCTCCGCTGAAACGCTTCTGTCTACTGCGTAAAGGAGAATAGACGCGGAAAGCTGAATGGATGCGTACGCGTCTCCATACAAAATCGTTGTTTTCTATGGACAAAGGCTGAATATAGCTGAATAAGTGTAAGTAGTCAAAGTAAAGTGTAAAGAAAAGTTCCGGCGTAAGTAAGTCATGGGAAAGTCTACTTACGAAACGAATAATGTATAAACATTTTTTTTTTGACATTCTCAGACGACGTCATCTAGCCCAAACTAAGCTTTAAGCTTGTGCTATGGGATCTAGACAACTGATAAACATACTTATACATTTCTAAATACAAACATAATATACATAGAAAACAACTAAACTTCGAAACAAACGTTTGTGGATCACACTAATATCTGATTCGACCCGGGAATCGAACCCAAGACTCCGGAGTCGAAAGCCGATGCACTACCGACCACGCCACCGAAGCAGTTAGAAGTTCTAGAATAGTTTTGGATTATCGAATAGAAAAAATCGAGGCATGTCTCATTGCCATGCATAGCATGTTCCGAAATGTTTACTAGGCCTGCATCAATATGTTGTAGGTATGTCACGGAGGGCGGAGGGACAGTGGGTGGTAGTAGACGTCACGGGTCGCGGGTACAATTACTGAATGGAATTTATACGTCAACTAGGGTGTCGCACGTGCTTCAGTGTAGGGTGACTAACTGATGATGATAGCATGTACAAAATATTACACTATCCTACTTTTACATCCATAAAAACACCTCACACAATGAAACAAAAATCCGACTTCTAATTACCGGAATGAGAGCAAATAACGGAGCGGGAACATGTTGAAATAGGATCAGCCGGGAAGCAGTAAGTACATAGCTTTCAATTAAAAAAAAAATAGAATCACTACACCTAGTCGAAAGATATGAGGTATCTATTAAATATATTATATGTACAAAAAAAGTACAGTTGCATTGAGACCCACCTCCTTTTTTTGAAGTTGGTAAAAATACGTAAGTTTGTCTTCGTCAGTCCTTATGAGTGAAATTTTGTTTCCATAATGCTGTAACCACTGAACGGATTTATCTGAAATTCAATATGCAGTCAGCTGACAACCTGATAGTCTTGTAGGGGAGGTAGGGGAGCATTTACTTAAATCACAATAAAACTGTTATTTCTTAATAAAATCAACTTTTTCCAATATGAATGGCACACATCTTTGGCTCAAATTATTGCTAAGAATCGCTATATAAATGTTATAATTCTTAAAGTTACAAGAGATTTTATGAACCTTGCCAAATGTGCCCAAACCTCCCAATGGTCGGACCTCTGTGGGAGGTTCGGGCATTGTATTGATACGCCACATAATGCGTACTACATTATTTTGATACGCGTATTCATCATTCACCGAGCCTTTTCCCAACTCAGTTGGGGTCGGCTTTCCAGTCTAACTGCGATTCGGCTGAACTTCGATATTTTCCGTGAAGCGACTGCGCGTATTATATTACTAAAAAAATGAAAGTTCGATCTTTAATTATAACATCATCTTCAAACAATTCCATATTTACTTGCAGTAGTTTTAATTTTTCCTCCTTTTGATACTTCGTCTATGGCGCGTAAGATTATCTTGTTAGGAATTTCACGACCCTTGCTTTTCTTTTTAAATTGAAACGGCATTTATTCTAAAACAACCTATAAAAATATATCACGGTATATTTTTATAGGTTGTTTAGTCAAAGGTAAAACAAATACATAATATGAAACAATTAAAGTCTTAAAGTGTTATATGGAATCAAGCAGTAATCGTGAGAGCATTGGCCATGCCCAAACCTCCCTTCAATATGAGTGCCCAATGCTCCCCATACCCTCATTTTGCGAATTAATCCATTTGGAAAGCCAGGTTAAAAGCACCCATAACTGGCGAGCATGCATGAATACATTAATGAAAGTTGAGGAAGCGAAAGAAGTATGCCAGGATCGTAGCATACTTCAGCATTATTGTGAAAATCAATCATCTCAAAAGTTTCGTCGGGGGGGAAAAGAGTCCATAAATAGTTATTAACAACAGTGCAACATCAATAGTTACAATAGTTTTTTTATTTCAATAATGAAAAAAATAGAGAAATCTGTGTGATCATTCATTTATACTCGTACTTACGAGTATTGGAGAATACTGGTAATTTCCGAGCGCTGTAAAACCCTTATAAATAAATAAATTTTGAAATGTTAATATTGAAATCATTCCTCGAAAACGAAGAATTTTACTGTAAAATGATCAGAAAAAAAAATATAACCCCTTAAAGGAAATTCGTTCCCAAATTTTCATCTGCTTTTGTTAATAACTTTGTTATCTTTAATTCTACAACATACAGTTGTAGCACAAAGTTGTAGAGAATTTAATTTGCGACAAAAATGTTATTGCATATTTTTTGTGCGATGAATAGTTTGCCCGATAGACATACATACATACATAGCATCACGTCTTTTTCCCCGAAGGGGTAGGCATAGGTGTGCAAACACACCCACATTTCGCCAGCTATGTTAGGTCCCATGTAATAGGGGGCGAGCCTATTGCCATTTACCGGGCACAAGTTCCAGACTCTGGGATAATTATATGGGTAAAATTCTAAAGAGAATTTACATTATCCACCAGACCCGGGAATCGAACCCGAGACCTCGAGCGTGGCAGTCCGTACATAGTACCATTGTGCCACCGAGGTAGTCCCGATAGAGCGCGATAACAATTTGCAACCCTTTTTCAAGGTTGTCGTTAGGCAGTGTTGTCGTTAATTTCGGAGCGCTGTAAAACCCTTATAAATAAATAAATATTGAAATGATAATATTGGTAATTATCCTTGAAAACTCCTCTACAAAAATGCTCTGAAGAATTTTACTGTAAAATGATCAGAAAAATAAATTATAACCCCTTAAAGGAAATTCGTTCTCAAATTTATATCTGTTTTTGTTAATAACTTTGTTATGTTTAATTCTACAACAAAAAGTACAACAAAGTTGTAGTTCTCTACAACTTCTCTAAAAAATTTACGACGACATTTTTGTCGCAAATTAAATTCTTTTAATTTGCGACAAAAATGTCGTCGTAAATTTTTTGTGCGATGAATAGTTTGCCCGATAGAGCGCGATAACGATTTGCAATCCTTTTTCAAGATGGCGGAAAACCCATAAGGACCCCACAAATTTAGATTTAGCTTTACACTATCCTAAAAAATAAAATAGCGTCGTCTGACTCTTGCACACACAAATGTAACATTTCAATGGACTAATTGGCTTTCCCTATAAACGGTTAGTGCTAGAAATATGAAACATCTACATGGATATGCGTATTCCATTTTGCGTTAATTCCATAGTGTGAGATATGATTAGATAGATGTTTTAGGTTGTTAAAAATCAATGCTGAGAGGTTGCTAAGACCCCTTTTTAATTTAAGGATGAGCTTTGCGCTGTATTCAACCTAAAAGCGCTTTTTTTAAAAAAAAGGGCGTCCCTGTTCCTCTAAAAGTTAAACGGCTCAACAAATTTTAAAAAAATCACGTTGGTATTCCATGTAATGAACTCTGAAGAAAAACTGTAGTGGCTTAGATAACTTGGTTAATTCAGGAGTTATAAATCCCATTATTGTAACTATCTGGTAAATACGGAACCCTATTCTATGCGTGCCCTGACACGCACCTGGCCGGTTTTTGTTATTGTAGAACACACGAATTTCAGATCGTTTCCGGCACCGTAGGTGTGTACCTACATACCCAACTCCACCCCGCCGAAGTACCTAGTTTAACCAATATTGGGGAACCTCTCCGAATATCCGATTAAGGTTCATACCAAATAAGGTTCTTAGGGACCTAGACATTAAATATTTGACTTCATTTCTGAAGTTGTAGCAGTGCTCTGGTTCCATCAAACAGGAAAACCAATCGCAGTTATAGTAATTGGTTTGGATAAAATTAATAAGTTATTAATTAGAGCCAACTTTGCACGCAGAGTTTGCATGCAAAACTTCTACTAACTTTCAAAACTCTCGGCTTACATTAACCGAAAGAGAGTTTTCGAAGTTACTACCCACTTCTTACTAGTTTAGAATTCCTAGAATAATTGACTGAGGGAGCGAAGCGACCGAAAACTCCGTTTCAACTTGCAGACTGGGGAGAATTTCTTTCGTGTGTACCTCTACATGTCTACATCTACGGGTTCCTTCAGATCATGTTTGCGGCCGTATTTATCAACCGATTTTCATGAAACTTTACACGCACACTCCTTGCTTACAATGAATAACATATAAATGATATTTTTTGGATTGGATGAAAAATGAAAGAGTAATAAAGAAAATTTAAAAATAAATGTTCTAAACAAAGATCCCGAAGTCTACGGTTCACAGAACCACTAGTTAGTAAATATCCCTTATTGTAACCGTGACATAGGACAAAGGTCCACCTGTTTCTAACATTCATATATGTAACATAAACATTTAATACCCTCATGTGAGTTTTAGCACCCAAAAATGTCATTGATACATAAATTACACAGCAGTTATACGCCGTAATGAATCGTGTCGTCCCTTCCAGCCATGCGCGTAGGGTTGCGCCGTTTACAACATAGGAGGCGCCAGAGTTGGCGAACAAGTCAGCCGTGGTACCACAACAGGCGAGAGGCAACGTGCGCGTTGCTAATCGACTGTCAACCCGTGACGTTCCACGTTATATTTGTGTTTGTGTGGCCATGAGATATGCTATACGTACACTTCTCGCAACTTTCAATTCGCTTTGACGTCAAAGGGTAGACAAGTAAGTTGGTCCTAATTTTCACATAATGGGTGGAGTGCATATTATCATTGTTGTTAACTCTGGGTATATTTGCCAAAGCCTTGGCTGTCTGTGAGCAGGCGCAGGTGCACCATGTGGGTAAGACTGAGTTTGGTTCTGGATTTTTAATGGACCAACCATAGAGTTAGTAGTAGTACTTAGTTAAAATTTCTAATTCTATTATGTATGTATACACTCTTAATGCGTCTATTATTAAAGTGCCAATACGTTCTTTAGTCAAAATTGCATATAGAATTCTAGTAGTAGTTGAAGTTGATAAAAGTTGACTCTTAACTGTTACAAGGTTGTAAATTTCAACCAAAACACTGGTGAACTTCCAAACAAACCTTTTAGCTTTAATAAAATACGCTTTCTTAGTGGCTTTATATAATGCGTTCCAACTAGTTAGCAAACTTGTACTGCGTCCCGGATTTCCGTGACGGATCCATTTGACAAATAGGGTAATAGGTACACAACAATACCGAGTATTTGAACCAAAGGTAGTGTCACTATTGACGTCACACCGTTGTAGGCATACTAAAGGGTCAAAAGGAAATAATTAAATTAAGCTATATCAACGAATCGAAATTTCATTCAGTTCACAAAAGATTTTACTAGTTAATTACAGTTAAATTTTCAACGGTCCTATGTTAAAATAGTAAGTAGATATCAGCCGAATTATTCATCAAGCACTTCTCGTAATATTGCTCTTTGAAAGCAGCGTTAATAAACTAATTTTCAGCTGCCATCTCTCCATTGCAGTATTCGTGAACCTTCAATATTATACGTATCTAGTGGTACTAAACTGGTGCGTGTATCATCTAAGCTACCAATTCATCAGCCTCAGTGTCAGTCACTGTTCCTTTGCAGTTCCAAAGCGTTCTTACGGACGAGCCATGGAACTTTGACACCTTTATAATATTTGTGAACTAAAACTAAACTCTATTTAAAATATAAAACCGACGTCAAAAACCTATAAAACTATCGTTATGTTAGTCATAGATTAACCAAGTTTTCTAGCTCTACCAACACTACAGAGGAAAACTTTATAGGATGTACTTTCACTATAGGAAAATGCATGTAAAAATTTCAAACATTGATAACTCGAAATTTCGAATTTTCATGGGTAATACCCATGAAAATTCGAAATTTCGAGTTATCAATGTTGGCTCGCTTGTGTTCTATTAAACCCTTTTAGCTACAATTGGGAAAGGGCGTTTTCAAAATGCACGATAACGACACACGATATCGGTGTTTTCACATTGCACAATATCGTGATGGTATCGTAAATCATACCGAAAGGCGTTCTGGACGACAAGCTGATGGGGGTGTCTTCAGGTTGATATACTTAACCCTTATGTAACAGCCTGTATAGGTAGCTCTATTTTCTTTACTTACGGCTAAAAACTGAAATAGAAAAATAATAGTTTAAAAAAACTAAAAAAACATGCTTTTGTAGAGAATCCAACTAAAAAGTAGAAAATAAATTTTAAGAAGTTTGAATTAAGAATAGCGTAAATAATAAGAAATAAATGTATATTATTGTAAAAAAGCGTGAGGTGCATTTTAAGATATTATCAAAATGATAATTCTAGAAGAATCTCATATCTGTCAATAAAATATTTATAACTATTGACACTATGCACCTCACGCTTTTTTTTACAATAATATCAAAGAATCAAAGAATCAATTTCGTTTATTAAGTTTAGGCATATAAAGAGCATATATTAATGTCTAAATTTTACAATTTTATGTCACACAGCCAGACTAGAGTCCGGACACTGGCTGCATGCATATCCTTCTCCAAACACTAGCACCTTCATTGACCCTTCTACTCTTCGCATAGCTGTCGGTCTCCGGTTAGGCGCCCAGGTGTGTGTGGAGCACAATTGTGTTTCGTGTGGAGCTGTTGTGAATCGTTATGGTCATCATGGACTTGCTTGCCTTTACAGTGCCGGTCGTCTTTCCCGCCACGCTGCGCTCAATGACATCCTGCGACGGGCTCTTGCCACCGCCAGCGTTCCTGCAATCCTGGAGCCCCAGAACATGCGCGACGATGGCAAGCGGCCCGACGGGATGTCTCTTGTACACTGGAGGATGGGGCGCGCTCTTATATGGGACGCCACCTGTGCCGATACTCTAGCGGCGTCCTACCTCCAGGCTACAAACAAACGAGCAGGCGCGGCGGCCGGTAAGCGGGAACAAATAAAGGCAAGCAAATATAGTAGTCTCGGCACTCAATATGAGGTCGTCACATTTGGTGTCGAGACACTAGGCCCATGGGGCCACGGTGCGCATCAGCTCTTCACGGAACTCAGCCAGCGTCTGAGGGAAGAGACTGGGGATCTCCGCGCAGGCAGCATTCTCGCGCAAAGACTCTCATTGGCAATTCAGCGCGGGAATGCTGCCTGTGTTATGGGCACTCTGCCTAAGTCTCCCTGCCTTACTTATTTATTTTAGTGTTTTAGTCTTAGATAGTATAGTTTGTAGTTTGTTTAGGTTTTTTTTAATTTAATTTTCCTGTTCCTTGTATATATTTATATATATAGTTTCTTGTAAATATTCTGAACTAAATAACTATTATTTAGTTAAGAAAATAGGAATTTAAATTTTACTCGTAAGTGTACAAAAAGTAATATCTTTGTGTACCTACCTATTCACTTTGATCAAATAAAATAAATTACTATTTTATGTCAAGCAATATTATAAAAGTACTAAATTACATAAATAACCATTTGAAAATGATTCTTTCGCTGGTTCGGTAAGTTGGTTCTCCTGAGAAGATACCAGCAAGAAACTCAGGTAGATTATCCATTTTCTTTTTTACTTAATAAAGTTTTATTTACATTGTGTTACAATTTATATTGTACTAGTGGCTAACAACAGCAGATTAGGGTGACCATGCATTTTTATCATTAAGATATTCGTCTACATTATAGCCTTTCTTCATCAAACGTTTTTTCACTACTATTTTCAACTTATTAAGAGGCATGTCAACCAAATCCTGCGGAATTTTATTAAATATTTTTATACATTTGCCTACAAACGAATTACCAACTTTATGAAGTCAAATTTTGTAATTGCCGGTTTATTTTTATTTCTTGTATTATAATTATGGTTGTCGGATCTTTTTTTAAAGAGTTCTATGTTCTTCCGTAGATATACGATGTTGTCGTAAACATATTGAGAAGCAACTGTTAAAATATTAATTTCTTTAAATAGTTCTTTCAGCGCGTCACAGGGTCTGAGTCTATAGATTGCTCGTATAGCTCGTTTCTGTAATATGAATATTGACTCAATATCGGCAGCTGAGCCCCATAGCAGCAGACCATATGACATAACGCTATGAAAGTAGCCAAAATAAACTGATCGTGCCGGTTTTTCATCAGTCAGTGACCTTATCTTTCTAACCGCATAGGCAGCCGAACTAAGTCTTCCCGCCAAGGCTGTTATATGAGAACCCCATTGCAACTTACTATCTAAAGTCATCCCAAGAAAAACTGTGATATTGACTATTTGAATATACATTTATTTCTTATTTACACTATTCTTAATTCAAACTTATTAAAATTTATTTTCTACTTTTTAGTTGGATTCTCTATAAAAGCGTGTTTTTTTAGTTTTTTTAACTATTATTTATTTTTCATTTCTTAGTTATTTTCTTCATTTTTTTTTAAATTTACAACCGAATTATTGCATTGTCATCGGTATTTGACAGGTGGGCAAAGTTTGAATTAAATCTGATCGTTCAAAGTAGGGCAAAATCGAACCCAAAAGAGTCGGTTACAAACAAGCAAACATACAAGTGAAGCTAATAAAAGTGTAGTAAAAATGTCGATTCCCAGTAGACAATGAAGCGGAGATTTTTTTTGCACAAATTCTGGTATATATTTAAATAACATATTTTCTGTTTGTGGTTCCTACTTAAAATAAGTTAACAGGAAAAGTAACTGAAAACTTTTTTTATTAATTTGTTGTTTATTTTGAAATTTATTAATCACCGTAGCCGTATAATTGAATTATGCTATTATTAAATGTAAAGCAATATGGGTGAGTTGGGGCTATTGTCATGCACCCTAACGTATGCACTGACGCACCCTACACTGTAAGCGTGGTTACGGGTGCATTCCGGGGCACACGTGTTGCACCCTGACTTAAGGGTGCTGCGAAGGCGGTGCAATATTAAAATGAGTTATTATGATGTAGATCAAAGTGTACAAATGTATTGCGCATCTATAAAACAATAAAATACAACGAGATACATATCTTGATAGACGCATTCATCATACTTTACTCTTTCTGAATATTTCAAATACCATGAAAAAAATCACATTGTTAAAAAATATGCGTCGTCCATTGATAGTGGTGATTATCAGTCAGATCTACGCTTATAGTTTACCTCTAGATCACGATTTGTGTGAACACGAACTAAAAATTATATTTTTTTAACATGGTGATCCAGCAGCAGATTGTAACGTGAGCACTCAAGTACAGTTGAAAAAAAAAACGAGTACTTAACTGTTTCGAAGAACCTGTGACTTGAAAAGAAACGATGTAACAGCTTCTCAGATTTTGAAATAGCTGCTCCAAAAAAACGAGCCGCTCTTCCAGTCGTTGCGATCGTTCCGTTCATCATCATCACGTTTCGACACCGTTTCATGTAGCAACAGTAAGAGCAGAAACGAAACGCTCCACCAACATGATCCGTTCTTTCTGTTGATTTTTGGATTTTGATTTTGGATTGCCCTCCCTATCTTAAAGAACGTTTTAAGTTCCTTAAGGACACACATTCTAGGTGCTTGAGATCATCGGAGAATTTATTGTTGCAACTACCGGTGCATTCCACAATATTCTATGATAGTTCTTTCACTGTTGAGGCCGCACGTTTGTGGAATGCACTGCCACTATATATAAAACGCGCACAGTCACTGACGTCCTTCAAATCCCTGATGAAGGACCATTATTTATCGCTGGTTGTTTAAATTATAACACTGCAGTGAATAGTTCATGGTTGCTCCGAGTGCAATTGGTGCATCGGTGACCTGTTAATTTGCTTCACATTTGCAAATGATTGCTCTTATTTTTAATAATGTAGGTACACTACCTGTATAATATTAATGTTTTTTTTATGTTGTTTAAGTACAATCCCTTCCATCCTAAGGTTGCCTGGAAGAGATCGCTATTACCAATAAGGCCGCCACATTTAGTAGCTATAAGTATGTTTTTAATGTATTTTCTAAACTGTGGTGTACAATAAAAAATATTTATGTTAAGTTTACGTTTATGTTTATGATTGCGATGTATTTCGCTTCGTTTAGAAACTATCAAGAGAATGACCCATGGGAATTGGGAACCATAAAGCTGTTTCATGCCGCTGAATCCTCGGGCGTCCGCTAGTGTGTATTAACGTAACAAATGAGTAGCATAGGCACTTTTTATCCCGGTAATGTGTTCCCATGGGAATCGTGAATAGAATGCTTATCGCTTATGCAGTATTCGACATTTTTGCGCTTTTGGTTTTTTTGCCAAAATGGCCTTTCAAGCCCATAACCTCTAGGGAAAAAAATAATTTCATAATTTTTTGTGGATTATGTTTGATAATTTATTTCAACTTTTTCAATTACAATATACATGATAAGATATGAAAATACTATTTACACTTACTACAAACTATACTATACACATTAAAATCTACACTATATACAGGCGTCAAAGATTTCCTCCGCCTCGTCGTCGACTGGTAATGTTCCCAGAAGGCTAGCAGCATTGCCACGTTGTATGGCAATGCTTATTCTTTGAGCTAAAAAGTAACCATCCTTCTGGTCTTGAGAAGAGTCGATCATGAGTTTTGAGATGGTTTTAAAGATTCCGCGAGCGCTCGGACCCCAAGGTCCTAGCGTCTCTAGCCCAAACGGCTCAAATATGTAGTCTCCTACTAAATTTGAGTATTTGCGCCGTTTGAGGCTTTCCGCTGATGCAGCAACAGCGCCGGCACAACCCGCTGTACTAGGAAGGTTCATTAGAGAAGGTGCCAGAGTGTCAACGCATGTTGCGTCCCACACTAAAGGCCTTCCCATCTTGGCATTAACGACATTCCATCAGGTCTTTTTCCATCGCCACGTGCCAGCCCATTTGGTGCACGAACTGCTGGGATACCGGCGGTGGAAAGAAAGGAATTTTTGCATTGTAGTTAGTTTGTCAGCTTTGTCCGTAATGAAAATTTCACATTTGTTTGTGCTTAGTCCCAATCCAATTTTTTTAAATATCAATTATTATTTTTTTAAATAGAAACTTGTGTTTTCTTGTGTTTTAGTAAGTGGAAAACTCAGTACTTGCACAAAAATGCTTCCTTTGTAGTAATCGGCATATACTACGAGCTTCTGCAGTACTTGCACATTTACTGTAAATTCATTTCGTATTTCAATGACGTGGTATATATACATGCTAAAGCCAAACGCAGTACTCTACTATACTGCGTTTGCACATTATATCCAAACTATATAATAAAGGAAAGAAAAAGTTATTTATTTACAATAAGAATTCAAATGTACAAAATATACATAATTATATACTAAAAATATTTACATTACAAAATATCGTTTAAAAAATCCTCCGCGTCATTGCCGACTGGGAAGGTTCCCAGAATGCTGGCTGTGTTGCCACGTTGGATGGCGATACTTATTCTTTGGGCCAGAAAATAGCCAGCCTTCTGGTCCTGAGAAGCATCGATTAGGCGTTTAGCAATGTCTCTATAAAGGCAGCGAGCACTTGGACCCCATGACCCCAGTATCTCAACCCCAAACGGCTCAATTATGTAACCACCTGCTAGGTTAGCATATTTAAGCCGTTTGAGGTCTTCAGCCGATGCAGCAGCAGCGCCGGCACATCCGGATGTGCTTGGAAGGTGTGAAGGTGCTAAGGTCTCTTTCCATCGCTTCGTGCTAAACCATTTGGTTCAAGTACGGCCGGAAGACCTGCGGTGGAAAGAACCCTACGAATTATGTCGTTTAGAATAGCGTGCCGAGGTATACGACCTGCGCTTCTGCTACAAGAAAGACCATGATGTCCCAGATTATCGACGGCTACTCCACAGGTGCAATGATGCGGGGATACACAAGGTGTACCCAGCCGAAGGCAAGTGGCAATGCGGAAGGTTGTGTCGTCCAACATTGTACCGATGTTGGGCGATGGAAGCGCCTGGATCCATAACCCTGACTCCCATTCTCTAACAGCTAGTAGGCGTGCACGTTCTGAAATATTGACAGAAGTGTCAATTAGTGTATTAATTCTCAATTTACAGAGCGGCAAATCCCACAGTCGCTGTGAGCCTAGGCGTGAGGGCAGGTCAGTGTCGGGGCAAGACATCCTCCAAGCATTTATGGCATCGGTCTTGCATCGAACCTCGGAATCAATCAGTGTAGGTATTTGACAAAATTTTCCTGACTAATTCTTCGGTGCTATGGACCGACGACAGAAATGCTGGCAGACTGACATCTGTGACTTTACGAATACCTAGCCCGCCAAGCGAACTGGAAGAGATGCTTGGACCCAAGCTCGGTCATTAATATTTACATTTAAAATTTTACACAAAGAATTTTGTATTAAGTTGTCTAGTCTGCCCAAAATATCTACATTTTTCCAAAATTGTCCTGAACGGAGGGCATGTGTAAATTTGGGTACGAAAAGACAAAAACGAAGAATAGTGAAAGCTGAATGAATACTGATATTACATAGACTATCAATAACCTGATCAAAATTTTGAATTTTTTCCTCGATCCGATCCGATTCCAAACAGTTGAAATTGGAGATAGTTGTTAATTTATCTGTATTTTCAGATATAAAAATCTCACAATTATTCGGGTTCAGTTCTAAGCCAATTGACTGAAACTCGTTCTTTATTAGGGTTAAATCTTGTAAAACTGTCCCCCTAAAGTCTCGTCATCTAGGTACCAAATGTTGAATTTTGATTTTATTTTTTGTATTATTGGGTTAATGGCCAAACTGAAGATGACTGGTCCCAACGGATCACCTTGCTGACATCCAACAGCTGAATTCAAAAGGTGGTCTTTATAAATTAGTTTTGTTGGCTGACTATAGCATTGCCAAAGAAAGTTAAAAATTTTGGGGGTTTCTAAAATTTGTTGTTTTAAAAATTTGGCCTGTGTCAGCAAGGTGTCCCTGTTTACAGAGTTGAAGGCGTTTTTCAGGTCAACTTTCAAG
This sequence comes from Nudaria mundana, assembly GCA_963556515.1. Lineage (NCBI taxonomy): Eukaryota > Metazoa > Arthropoda > Insecta > Lepidoptera > Erebidae > Nudaria > Nudaria mundana. The sequence continues at coordinate 26,524,690 of OY748286.1, forward strand.
ATGACCTCTCCATCTTCGCTACTGTCAAGGTATGTTGCAAGCGCATGGATTGCGGCCTCACAACCTCCTTTTGAACCAAAACCTAATTGAAAGGGCTGAAATTTGGTAGTAAGCTTCGTACTTTAAAAACGACAACAAATTTTGGCTGCCAGACGCCGCAACGTGCTACCTACTGCAATGGGACGAATGCCACCATCCTTCTTGTTAAGGGCACATAAATTGGCCCCATACAAAATATCTGTGAAGCCACTGTCCACATTGCCTGAGAGCTTGAGGTTGACTAGAGCTGTTAGCTCCCTAAGAAGTGCATCACCAGCTTCCCCAGCGCTCGGACACAACAGATCCTTAAGGTGCTGTGGTGTCAGACCGTCAAGTCCGCCAGCTGATCCAAAACGAAAGAAGTCAACAGCTGTGAGCACATCCTTGGCAGTAGTCTCAAGATTTTCTGTATCGTTGTTCGGAGGATCAGGGAAAGAGAGGTCAACTGCGGATGGTGGGTGCTTACTCTGCAAACTCGTCAAAGTTTCTACAGAATAAGGAACCAGCACGTCGCTACTAAAAAGTAGTCTTGCCGCCCCACTGATGTCGCCTTCCCTTACTTTATTCTCTACAAGTTTTAATTTCTTGGCCTGAGAATTATCAGGGCCCGAAATGTGGATTGAATTTGAATTTAAAATGTTAAAAATTTTTGTACAATTTTCTTTGATTTGGACCGTCAAAGATGTTAACGGCCTTTTCTTTACGTGTAGGAAAAAACTATATATATAAATAAAAAACTCGATTTTTAGTTCTTATTTTTATGCTAACTTAAAATGGAATTCAGATATCAAAAAATATGCTTATTTCGAAACCCCGTTTATGCAAGTAGGTACTGTATAAGCGATAAGCTCGGCTAGTGTTCTTATATCTGTGGCACGGCAGAAAACTATTTCACGTAAGTGAACCCGCAAGCATCCGCTAGTGAGTATTAACATATTAAAGAGTAACGTAGGCAACTTTTTATCCCGAGAATATCGTCCCGTGGGATTTGGGAACAATAAAATATTTCGAGCAGGTGAAGCTTTCGTTCGCTTGTATGGTAATACACTGACGACAGCGAAACCTGTTAAGAAACAGTGAAGGTTAATATATTTATTTGAATCCGATGAGTTACACAACGCAAAACAACTTTAGGAATGATAGCGATAGCAACTTTCGAAGCTCCGTTCTATTCTATCGCCATAGTTCCCAAAACTGTTACTTTGTAACGGCTTCATTGAAGCTGTATCGCCCATTAAAGAAGCCGTTTCGTTTAATTTCATAAAAGAAGCCGAAACGCCCATCACACTCAAAGTATGATCAGACTGCCACATATCACATTTTGAAGTTATTTAAGTATGTACCTAAGTAACGCCGGGCGCTACTGGAAATACCTTCTGCGTGTGAGCCAGAGACGCCCCGCAACTGACGTGTGAGTACTTACCTGGGTAACCGTAGTCAGCTTGTCACCGTGAAGGGCTATTCATCTTCGTCCATATCGGCTTCATCCGGTGTTCCGCAGGGATCACACCTAGGGCCACTTCTTTTTGTTATATTTATAAATGACCTTGTCAGCCGATTATCCTGCCCCTCCCTTCTCTACGCCGACGATCTCAAAATTTTCGCAGATGTTAGAGATCATAAACATGGAGTAGCCCTTCAGGATGACTTGAAAATGGTCTCTGAGTGGTGCTCATTCAACAAAATGAATCTTAACGTGAAGAAGTGCTCTTATATTTCTTTCACTAGAAGACGTAATATAACTAACAATGAATATCTTGTGGAAGGTCAAGCTTTGGAGAGAAAGACTTCCGTTAAGGATTTAGGAGTGCTTTTTGATGAGCAACTGACATTCCGCCTTCACTACTCACATATAGTAAATAGAGCCCGCAGACTACTGGGCTTTATCATCAGGTCAACCAAAAATTTTAAAAGAAAACAGAGTTTATTGACTCTTTTTTCAAGTCTGGTCCGGAGTGGTCTTGAATATTGTTGTCCAGTATGGTCCCCTTTCTATAGTGTTCATACAGATGCCATAGAGAGCGTGCAGCGACGTTGCTTGAAGTACGTCACCCGCAAATTTAACTATGGTAGATCATTGCGGGACTATAGTGAGAGATTGGCGGAGTTTGGTATGATTTCGCTTCAGGCCCGCCGCAAAAGATATGATCTCCTTTGCCTCCACAAGATTATTCACTCTGTCATTGATGCGCCATGCTTGTTGTCTGCTGTATCTATTAACATAAGACACAGGTCACGCTGTCCGAATGTGTTTCTGATTCAGGCCTACAAAAATAATACCTCATTCTATAACCCTCTGGTTAGGATGTGTCGTACATTCAATGAGTTGAATCGGGTGGAGGATGTGGATGTATTCCACGGTGCATTCTCCCAGTACAAGATAGTCGTATCACGTATCATAAGTGCTTTTCCTTAAGTTTAACTTAATTTCCTTGCTTTGATATAAGAGAATTAATTATACTTTATGTTTACTTGTGTCATGATGTGTATGCTAAATTTGGATCACTGTCTGGACTTGTAAATCTGCCTCAAATGTTTTTTATCATGTGATGACAGTAGTCTGTAAGCGTACCTTGTAATAAATAAATAAATAATCATTAAATTAATAAATTGATTTTCACTTGGAAAAGAAGTACCTAAGGAATCATTAAATTAATAAATTGATTTTCACTCGGAAAACAAGTACCTAAGGAATCATTAAATTAATAAATTGATTTTCACTTGGGAAATTGCATGTAAAAGTTTATGTCATGTCATGTATGTTATGTCATGGCTTATGGTCGATGATAGATGACTGTTTCTATATTTTTTTAAATTTGAAATAAATAAAGTCAGTTGGCAGTCGCTCCACGCATAATATCGAAGTTCATCCAAATCGCTCTTAGACTGAAAAGCCGCGTTTGGAAAAGGCTCGGTGAATGATGTGAATGACGGGAGAGAAAAAAAAAATTAAAAAACTGTTTTTGGTTTTTTCATTCTTTAATCCGGTCCTAGAAAAGTTTTCAATGAGGTTAACCGTACATAAGTAAGTATATTACACTTTCCAGGAATCACTTTTTCCGACTCAATCATGGGAATCTCGAAATCTCAAAATCGATGTTTTACACGATCAGAAGACTTCTACTTTAAAAAAAGTGAAAGTTAAAAGAAATCAGAAACAAGAACGATAATTTTAAACAAAAAAAAAACGACTTCAACCATAAAGTTGCGATACGTAAAGTTCTCTTCAATACAAATTATTCAAACCCAAACCTTCACCAAGTCCAAACCTTCATTAAATGGTAGTCCTTTATAATACCTAATGAAAAAATTAACAAACGCACTGGTCGCCCTTACAATTTTTGAAGGTTCCCTTCGATTTCTTCGTGATCCGATCATCAGATCCTGGTTTCCTTATAATGGGACCACCTTGGAAATATGTCCATTCCAACAAAATAAAGTGTTAAAATCAATTCATAACAGACGAACAAAACTAAAAATATATATATATATATTGAATTGAGAAACCCCTTTTTATAAGTCGGTTAAAAGGTAAAAAACTAGTACCTACCTACCTAAACACGAAAAAACCTCTAGCTGATATTTAATCCTATAGTACCAGTAGGAAAAAGATCTACAATCTGGAGACGGTATGTATTAGATTGTCTCGTTTTTCACAATAACACGTTTTTCTAAATCTTGAAATATCCAACCCTTACCAAAGGCACGCCCACCTGACTCGCTCGGTGATTTTCGGCTTACGAGGCCTAGCGATGTCAGAGGGGGGCGCGCGAGTCGTGGAGGGAGGGTAGTCGTATTTCACAATTAAATTTTTCTGGCGCGATCTCGCCGAGTGTGTACACCAAGCAACGCCACCACACTGGCTATAGGGGCGGGAGGACAGTGGAGCTCAAAGATTTTGATATGATACCTTCTTCGTTAGCACTCTTCATCTTCTCATAGAGACTGCTAGTAATAAGGCTTATTTTGATTTTCTTGTCGTGCCGTGTCGCACTTTATAATTAGGTACCTAACAGTTACATCTTTTGTCACTTTTAATTCTCGTATGGCTTTCTGCAGCTATTTTTTGTTCTTATATGGCAAGAACGAAAATTAACAATGTACCTATATGTACACTACCAATAATCTATAGGTACTTCAATATTGTTTTAGTAGGTAAATGGTGGCAGGTATTAAAAAAACATTCCAGATTCTCTAAATTGAGTAAGTTTAATTTCAGTTAAATTTGGCTTTATAGATTAACATCCAAATTTAGGTATTTATGTGTGTAATTTTGCTCTTCACAAGTACTACATGCTTAGCTAATGATATATTTACTAATAAATAACGATGAATGATGGTTATTGTCAAAATAATAACCGATAACGAGCCGCCGTCAATTACTAATGTTGAGAACCGCTGGCACCTACTTTAATATCGCAGTGGCGACGACACGGCGTCACGTGCGCTCGCAAAGATACACTTACACACACAAAAGTCAAACTCACACACAAATCTATGCCTTACTTGTGAGTTTCTAAGGATCTGTCTCTTGGGTTATCATAAAATTCATATTAATCACTACTGAAAAACAAAAATAAAATTGAGCCAGTTCCGCTTTCGACTCAGGAGTCCTGGGTTAAATTCCCGGGTCAAATCAAATATTTATGTGATACACAAATATTTGTTTCGGAGTTCGGGTGTTTTCTATGTACATTTTGTATGTATTTAGAAATAAATAAGTATTTAAAACAATGGAAATTTGATGTTGAATTTTTAGATAATTGCAAGATTGTCTCAAAGAGAACAACAGCTAAAAGAGAACTCTTTGAGACAGTCTTATTAATTCCTCGTGAGTAGGTGAAACATATGTCGACGTTTAACATGTCTTCTATTTAGCGAAATTATTGCAATTATCTAAAAATTCAACTTCAAATTTCCACTGTATTATCATGGGCTTTCGCCAGGTAACGCCAGACTCCATTCAGTATTTAAATAAGTATTTTTATTTTTTTATTTTTTTTTGTACACAGTAAATAAAACAGTAAATGGATACAAACTAAACATGTAAACAATGGCGCCACTTATCTCTAAAGATATCTCTTCCAGTGGGCCTAAGAGAGGAGATCGTGATGCAAACAGGTCCTGATGTGTGTGCAGGTTAATAAACTTACATAAACTATAACTACATAAATACACAAATACATACATAAAAAGTTATATAAACATACATAGAAGTACAATAATTAAGGTAAGGAAGCGAGATAGTGTTCCTTAACTCTCTTCTTGAAGCCAGACACAGTTCTGCAGTTCCTTATATCGGTTGGAAGAGCGTTCCACAGTCTGACGGCATGAACGGAGATAGAGTAGGGGAAGAAGTCAGATTTGTGGGAAGGACAATTGAGGCGGTAGGACAGGTGAGGCCGGCACGATTCATCTGATGCACGCATCAGTGTGAACCGCTCCCGCAGGTAGGAAGGATATGAGGGATTGTGTAGGACATTGAAGAGGAGACATAATAACCGAGTATTTCTACGAAGGCGGATTGGGAGCCACTTGAGTTCCTTGCGAAATTTTGAGACGTGATCATACTTACGTAAGTTAAAAATAAATCGGATACCTAAGTTTTGCAACTACTCAAGTTTGTTTAAGAGCTCCTCTGTAGCATCCAGGCAGCAAGCCTCCGCGTAGTCCAAGATCGGCACGATTAGTGTTTGGGCCAGAGAGATTTTAGTATCGTGGTTCGTAATTTATTCATATCAAAGTATCGTTTATTTATTCATCTTCTTCATTTATTTATTTATTTATGTACACACATGAAAATAAAATAACAAGAAGATGAACAATATGGATAGATTGAGTACAAAGGCACCACTTATTTCACAAGAGATCTCTTCCCAGGGGAAGGAAATGCTTGGTATAATAAGTCTTATGTGTGCGTAGGTGGGTCTATATTACACAAATAAAATACAAATAAAGTACATACGTACTATAAGTACGCCAGCTTATACACATTAGGTTATATATATAAGTATTTGTGTATAATCTGGCGTACTACGAGAAACGCTCTCTTAGGTAGGATGGATAGGAAGGATTGTGTAGAACGTTAAACAGCAAATACAACACAATATCCGAGTATCTCTACGAAGACGGATCGGGAGCCACTTGAGTTCCTTGCGAAATTGTGAGACGTGATCGTATTTACGTAAATTGTACCTATATGATGCGGATACATAGATTTTGCAAGCGCTCAAGTTTATTTAGGCGTATGTTTTCAGTTGTCTAGATCCCATAGCACAAGTTTACAACTTAGTTTGGGCTAGACGACGCTGTGTGAGAATGTCCCAAATATTATAAATATGTATAAAAAAATAATGAGAAATTCTAATAAAACGTTGAAATTGAAATTAACTATCCAGAATTGGATACTTTTGCTCTTTACTGTAAGATTCCTGAAGCTTGACACCAGAATTTAAAGTAGGTGTTTACAAAAATATTTTTATGTTTTATCTTTTATCCCCTTCCCCGATTTGCTACCCCCTAAAAGTTACTAGGATGGTATTTATCTCTACCTAACAACTACGTCTGTACATTACGTTTCACGAATTCTAAATGTTAAAGTATTCTGATGGTATAACTGGTGCCTGAAAACAGTCCTTTCGAGAAAATGTATGTAATTGACTGAGGGAACGAAGCGACCGAAGTCATCTCTACATCTACGGGTTGTCAGATGTCCGATCATGTTTGCGGCCGTATTAACAACCGATTTTCATGAAACTTTACACACACGCTCCTTGCTTACAATGAATAACATGTGAATGATATTTTTTGGATTGGATGAAAAATGAAAAAGTAATAAAGAAAATTGAAAAATAAATTTTCTAAACAAAGCTCCCGAAGTCTACGGTTCACAGAACCACTAGTGTACTTACGGATAGCTACAGCGTGAACCATTCTGCCGATTTTGCTCAAGCAGGAACGTGTATTTTTGACTGAGGGAGCGAAGCGACCGAAGTCTCCTTTTCAACTGGCAGACTGGGGAGAATTTATTTCGTCTGTACCTACCTCTACATCTCAACATCTACGGGTTCTGTCAGATCATGTTTGCGGCCGTATTTACCAACCAATTTTTGTGAAACTTTACACGCACTCTCCTTGCATACAATGAATAACATTTTTTTTTTTTTTTTTATCGTGTTTATGTCGTAACATAGTAATAATATGTTACTTCATAACTATAATTACAATCTAGCCTTAAGACTAATAAGTAATTTGTATCTAACTTAAATTTCTAAATGATTAAAATGTAAGAATGTGTCCATTGGCACGTTTCTTATTGTCTCTATATTAATGAATAATGACACTATGTTCTTGTTGTCTTAAAGTATAGCACTCACTGCTCACTGCACTATAACACTACACTAACTCGTAAGGCTTAGTCCTTCTCAATCTTCTCACTATGTCCGTGGTATCGAGGAGCTGGATGGCCTCGACATTCACATGGTGTATAAGTCTATTTTGATGAGCTTCTGCGTATTTTTGTATGACCTTCACGACGAGGTCCACACCTAGATCACGGTGGATGTCCTCATTTCTCACATACCAAGGAGCGCTAACGATACCCCGGAGTACTTTATTCTGAAACCTTTGTATGATCTGCATATTGGTCTGTTTGGTACAACCCCACAACTGTATACCGTATGTCCATACTGGCATTAGTACTTGTTTATAAAGAAGTACCTTATTCTGCACTGACAGTTTAGACTTTTTGCCAAGGAGCCAGTACAGTTTTTTATAGCGAAGTTCTAGTTTTTGACGCTTCTTTTTCACATGAGCCTTCCAGCGGAGCTTTGCATCTAACGTCATGCCGAGATATTTTGCTGTGTTTTCGTGTGGTACTATTTGACCATTTATGTATACCGGTTCAAAATCCGATCGCTGATTTGTAAAATCTATGTGGATCGATTTAGACTCGTTTAGTTTGATTCGCCACTTTTTTGTCCAATTGACAATGGTGTTAACAGCCAACTGCACCCTGTGGACTGCTTCTTTACGAGTATCTTCCACAGCCATAACAGCCGTGTCATCAGCGAAAGTGGCGATGGTGTTATTTTTTAATTCAGGGATGTCACTTATATAAAGGAGATACAATATAGGTCCAAGAACACTGCCTTGTGGTACACCGGCTTGAATACACTTCAGTTCCGAATATGCATCCTCATGCCTAACTCTAAATGTCCTTTCTGTTAAATATGATTCTAAAATATCTACAAAATGCTTAGGAAGCATTTGTCTTAATTTGTATATGAGGCCTTGGTGCCATACCTTATCAAAAGCTTGAGCAACATCCAGAAAGATTGCGGTACAGACTTTCTTCTCTTCTAGAGCTTTTTCTATCACATTGGTTATTCTATGAACTTGGTCTATCGTTGAGTGTTTTTCTCTAAACCCAAACTGGTAGTTAGGTATCAGATCTCTGTCTTCTATGATGGGTTTTAGCCGTTTTAACAGTATTTTTTCAAATAATTTTGACATAATTGGCAGAAGTGAAATGGGTCTATATGACGTTACTTCAATAGGCGGCTTTCCTGGTTTGGGAACCATGATCACTTCTGCAACTTTCCATAGACTTGGGACGTGTTTAATCCGTATGGTAGCGTTGATAAGGGTTGTTAATTTAACTAATGCTCTTCGCGGGAGGTGTTTTAGGATGTCACCAGTTATAAGATCGTATCCAGGTGTTTTCTTATTAGACAATGTCTTTATTATGTTATAAACTTCTTTTGGTGAAGCAAGTTTTAAGCTCTTCGTATCCTACTGTTTGAAAGGTTTTCTCTAAATGTTCTGCAAACCTAGAGGCTTTTTGCTCATTATTAACAGTCCACTTTCCATCTTCTTTTTTAATGGCGATGCATGTAAAATGGGTTTGTTTTAATTTTTATTGGCTTTCCATAAAGAGTACTCTGCTGTGCCGTTATTTGTTAACAAACTGAGGTAGCTATTTGTGTTATCGTCGTGGAAGTTCTGAATAGACCAACTTAGACGTTTTGTGAGATTGTTTAAAATGGTTTTGTCTGGCGGATATCGCGAACATGGCCACTTATGTCTTTGTGCCCGCTTTTTTGCAATGAGATCTGTTATTTCCTCTGGATAACTGTGACTAGCTGGCCTTAACTTTAGTTTAGGTGTATTCCTCCAGGCACTTAGTTGGATATCGTTAATAAATTTTGCTAATTCGTTATTTAATTGATGTCTATTTTTGAGTGGCACTTTAAGGTCAGTGATGTTGTTTAAATCTATTTGGAAGCTTTCCCAATCAGTGTTTTTGTTAGTTAGCCTTGGAGCACTTTCTTTTTTCAGAATAGTCTCACTAAGTGTTAGTATAATAGGTGAGTGGTCCGAGTTCATATCATAACCCTCTACTATGTCAATATATGAACAAGATAAATTTTTGTAGATAAAAAAGTCGATCAGATCTGGAATTTTAGAAACGTCTGTGGGCCAGTAGGTTGGTTTTCCCTATATTACTATACTGTATTATATTATATTACTGTACATTTGGCTTCTTTAACTGCACAAAGTAGTTCCCTTCCTTCGGTAGAAGTTAGCCTAGAACCCCAGTGAGTATTCTTTGCGTTAAAATCACCTCCTAATATAAATTTAATTCTGAATGTTTTAAGAATTCTTCGATACTGGTCTACTTTTAAGGCATGCCTTGGTGGACAGTATATAGAAGCTATAGTTATATTATAGTGTTTAGTTTTGATATCAACACCTACTATTTGAGCTTAGTCTTCTTCCCATTTAAATTCCAAGTTATGTTGGATGTTTTCTTTAATAACAACACTACTACCACCTCTAGCATTATTGGAGGGGTGAATAGCATGGTATGTGGTATAACCGTCTATCTGAATGTGAGATTCTTTTGTAAAATGCGACTCTGATATAAGGCACACATCAATTTGTTCGGTTATTAGAACAGCCTGCAACTCGTTTCGATGCTGCAGGAGTCCGTTTGCATTCCACGCCATAATTTTTAACGTATTCTTCATTTTGGGTTTGAAATTGACAACCGTATTATTGGACTCTAAGTTTTTCAATCTCTTTTCAAATGTGGTCAAAATGCTCAAAATCTTGGAAATATTATTATCTGTTGAATTTTCTGTCTCTGAAGACGGTTGCGGCACAGGTCTTGGTTGGACTTGTTTAGTTATATTCGCGAATGACAGGTTACTAGTAACTAGCCGAGTGATGCGTGGCTTGTTATTCTTTGAAGTCCCAGACAACTGGGGTATTGGAGGAGTAACCTTTTTTCTCTGGTTGTTTCTTTTTAGGAGTTGCAGTTCTTTTGCAACCAAACACCCTCTGTAATTAGCAGGGTGGGGTTGACCACAGTGAACGCACTTAGGCTTTGCTTCCGCTGGCTTTGTGCAGTCTTTGGTGAAGTGCTTACCAGTGCATTTGACACATCTTGGTTCCTTGGCGCAATACTTTTGCGTGTGGCCGTAGGCTTGGCATCTCTTACATTGTGGGATTAACTTTGATGTTTTCAACGGCTGTACGTCAACTTGAAAACCTAGTATGGACTTGATACGGTATATCTTGTCAATGTCTTCCTCTTTGTCAAAGGAGAGCATAAACATGTTAAGAGGTTCTTTGTTCCTCCAACTTAATTTGTTAACAGCCTCCAGTATTTTAAAACCCTGGCCCTTAAGGTCTTCAACTATTCTATTTGGTAGGCAGGTCGAGTGTAGGTTTTTAACCATCACCCTAATAGGTCTGTCTTGTTTATTTTCGTATGAGTACCAAACACAGTTATTTTGCAACAGTATTTTGGTAATGGCTCTATACGATTCCTCGTCCTTGGCATTTACATTGACATTGCTTACGTTCATCATATTGAGAGTGAACGATTCTTTTTTAGTTACTGTCAATAAAAAGTCGTATAACTTTTGGTAGTTTTGTACGTTTTCGACAATTATTGGTGGGGGTGATAGTGGTTTTTTAACAATGGGAATTGTACTGACCGGGGTATCCTTCGAGGTTTCGCTTTGAGAGAGTGGGGAGAGTGAAATATTTAACTTTCTTTTTTTCTTACTTTTTTGACGTACCCACTCGGTCTCTCTGGCAAGGTCCTCTTCATCAGTCTCATACTGAATTATTTTCTGAGGACCCTTTATGGCAGTGCCCACATTCTCAGAGGTAGCACTCTTTTGTTCCTGAATCAGTTTCAGATCGTTTTGCAAAGTCTCAATCTGATTGCTTAGATTGTTGACTAACTTTTGCAGTTCTAGACGCTCATTCTGCTCTTCCTTGAATCGAGCATATAATTTATGTTCCAGTTCAGTTTTCAAAAAGATTTTATTCGGAGAATCCATGATCGAAGTTAGTTATTATTAATAAATTATAACTTACCATAATAATGCATAAGCAGACGAGAGGTATTCAGGTCATTGCGCTAAACGTGACGACAAGCCGCGACGGATATCACAACCGCGTCAGCGTTTTTACTCGCTCATGAAATATTGTCACTGCGTATGCGACGCGACCGTCTAATCGAAGAGTCGATTGCTTAGTTTAATAAAATAAATGAATAACATGTGAATGATATTTTTTGGATTAATAAAGAAAATAGTAATAAAGAAAATAAAGAGTAATAAAGAAAATTTAAAAATAAATTTTCTAAATAAAGCTCCTGAAGTCTACGGTTTACAGAACCACTAGTAATAGTGGAACAGCTGACGGGAAAGCTCATTGATATAACGTATCCAGGGCCGAGTTAGGAATAAAAACACAGATCTTAATTTTTTTTCTCTTCGTTTTCAAAAACGGCTCGATCTGATCGATTTTCATCAATCCTAGTCCAAGTCGCTATCATGGAGCATAAGCGGCATACCCATGAAAATTCAAAATCTCGAGTTTAATGTTTGACATTTTAACATGCAATTTGCCAAATGAAACTACTACTGTCCTATGACGGTCAATATATAAATTCACTTCACTTCTATAGATGTGGTAAGAGTAGTAACATACTCAAAAACAAGACTCGAGTTTGTATTTCAGGCAAATATTTACCGTCTTGAGCCAAAGGCCGTTAGTATCAACCAGTTTCTCTATTCTTTTATTAAATTCTGTATCCAACCATGCATCGTGTTCAATCTTCCTTTGACGTCGCTCTGAAATTACTATTTGATATATGTATAGGTATATGTATGGCGACTTGGCGACAGGTTCCACTACTATCTCAATTAAAATTCCACACGTAGCAAGAAACAAAGTAAAAGCTAACAAACGGGAGCAACGAGTATCTGTCATCGTGTGAAACATGTTTGAAACAAAGCTTCAAAGGTAAGCTTCGAATTCCTTTACAATTAAGTAACAAATTCTGGCTGCAGTAAAAAAACAGGACGGTCGTAGTACATTCCACCTGTAATTGAACTTTTGGATTGAGGATTGCCCTTATGAATTAGTATTCACAGTCAAGTACTATTAGTTACAATAAATTGATTGTTAGATTGCCACCTTTGTGTTGGTAAAAGAAGTATACCCACCCCATACAGTTAGGATGCCACTCACTATTAGGTATGGGTACACAAGGAACGTTAACATTTGCAATAAAGCAAAGAGTTAACCCCTTCAGCTAAGCTGTAATAAGTACTTATGTTACAACTGTAAATTTTTAGAACACATACAATACAGCAGGTGGGAATCAATAAATGATTTGCTTCTGCAAACGCAACACCAACGCCCTAGTTGACTATAAACTGATTATCTATACTAATATTAAATTTATTATGTAACTTTTCTACAATATTTAGGTAGGTATATAATTGTTTTTGTGACCGTTTACCTGTGGGACAAAATCCTTCAAATACAAAATGGCAGAAACGAATATGGAGTTCGTCCATGGAATTTAGATTCTTATTACGACATTATTTTAAATATCATAATTTAATTGTATACCCAGATAACTAAAATAAGGTCTAGGCAAAACAATGACCCCCTTATTCATAATGAAACATTATTATTGGCTAAAAACCGTATTAGTTAAAATGCTCTATTGAATCTGTTTAGATCCAGAAGAGCTCAAGAGAATCTTCTGTATCTGTCAGGTCTTTAAGGGTTAATGTTATGACACTGGAAAAATTTGCATTCGTCTGTCTGGCTATCTGTAAATGTATTTCGGCCACATTTTTTGTCCGATCTCCATGCAACCTGTCACAATTTATATATGTGAGATTTTTTTATTGGGGGGAAATTACCAGGGGTTTGTTGTGATAGCCCATCGAAAATCAGTCAACGAGTTGCAGAGAACAAAATAAAGTTATTTCTCTAAAAAAACACGAATGTACATTACAATAGTCCAAAGTCTAATAGTACTTAATTATTTTTTGTCGTTTATTACAGCGAGGGATAATCTGTAAATTTTAAGCAATGACACACCGATATTGTTCTTCGACTCATCTCTAAAAATGAGGGTTGATCAGTCTCGCGCATTACACCACCTGTTATAACTCTCTAAATCTGACCCCTATCGGCTTTAGATAATAAATTATTCTAATCGGACCAATATACTGCACAAATAAATGTTCTATTACACTGTAATAAAGCATATTTTTTGGTTACTAACATATTTTTAATACGATCTGTTTAATGCGATTTAAATATGTTTAATAAAAGAAAACAAATAGGTACATGCGTTAAAAACACTTTGTTGTTTGGTAGAACAGTGTCTTTAAAGCTTTCATTTTGTTTTTACTACAAATTAATGTGCCTAATTTCTCAGGCTCTTGTTTGATTTTGTGAAGCATAAAGTTAATATTGTCTCGGAGACGGGCGCAGTACAGCGAAGTAGACTAGGGCCCCTTATTGAGTAATCAAAACTCAATTAAGGCTTACTTATGAACAGATTTTCTAAGAAGAATACCTTGTTATTATGAAATACCTAACCTAAAGCATAACCTCATCAAGTTTATCCTACATTTTAGTACAATTTCACAAGGTACTTACTTTGAGATGCCAAGGTATTGGTATCTTGGTATTGCCAAGCGCTGTGTGCGCAGATAGGATATGAATTTTAATATTAAATGTCGTAATTTCATACCCAATAGCATGTACTTACTTACTCGTATATTTTTAAACACAATATCTGCAAGCATTCTTACGATGTGACTTTTAATAAAACTTTCATGACCTCTTTGAAGAACTTAGATACAGATATTGCGTTCATGGTAGTTACACCTACATTAGAAAACAATTCTAAAGTTTATTGTAATATTTCATATTGTACAATTTATAGCCTCGTGAGGTGTAAGCGAAGATATGGCTGGCCATCACTTTTGTTACTTCGTTTTCTAAATCCATTAACGAAAATGAAACTATACCGTAACCGTATAGTAACTGCATTCCTAGAAGACATCTTCCTATTGACTATTGAGGAAATTTTATATTTCTATAGGTTATGGTCATTATATCGTCCATAGTTCATCGATGGATAAGGAAGACACTTAAACCTTAGATATAATAAATATAAAATAAATTCCTTCCTAGTTCCATATCTATGAGAAAAAAAATAAGAAAGATAGGTAGGTATGGAACGTCTCTTTTAGGTTCGATTTTGTTTAAACTTTAATAATGTGATCATTCACGGAGTAGGAAGAGGCAAGTTATACGTCCATTATTATTATAATTATTTTTTACTTTTATATTTATTATCGAGCTACTGATAAAAGTTATAGATCTTATATCCGGGCGCCACTGGAAATACCTTCTGCGTGTGAGCCAGAGACGCCCAGCAACAGACGTGAGAGCGGCCGCGTCATTGGGCCGCGGAATTGAAAATAAAAGATCTTATATTAATTTATGACCCTTTTATAATATAATATCATAAGATCCTAAAATATGGAAGGCATCATGGAGATTCTTAAGAATATTCAAATAACGATGCAAAGCCAGAGAGATGACATGGATAAAATGAAAATTACCATTATTCAGGACATAAACAAAAACATAGATTTGAAATTTAAAACAATGGAAACAACATTCAACGATTTAGAAAAACGAGTAGAAATTCAACAATTAACTATCGAAAAAATGGAACAACAACTCAAAAAGAAAAATCTTATATTTTTTGGCATACCTGAATGCGAAAAATCTTATATGGATTTAGAAGGGAATGTATTAAAAATTATCAATGAACAAATGAATATTCCTTGTAAGAGACGGGACATAGAGCTGGTCAAACGAGTTGGAAGGCCAACAAACGATCAATGTAAACATAGGCCAGTCGTTCTGACAGCCAATTCTTTGGGCTTGAAAATACAAATTATGAAAAATAAAAAAATATTAGAAAAATCTAAAATATATATAAAGGAAGATTACACACAAAAAGTTTTGAAAAGAAGGAAGGAACTTCGAGCAGAATTCAAAGCAAGGAAAGAATTAGGCGAAAATGTGGTATTACGTTATGACACAATTATTGCCCTGCAGAAACATCCAAGTACAACTGTCCCTGATATACCAGAAACCAACAACATAAACTATGTAGACATCCAAACAAGACTCCGAAACCATAAAAGAAACCCGATATCTTCTCCTGATAAAAATGGAATTTCACAAAAATATAAAAAAAATAGCTACGGCACCAAGAAACCGAAACCGATAATTGAAGCTTTTATGAAGTCCAGAGCTGTTTCTAGCGACACAGTTACGCTTGATGATGAACTAGAGGCAAACATGAGCGAATAGTAACTACCTTTCTCTACGAAAATTATACTCGTCAAAATAAGGTACTTTATTGGAAATTACATCTCCCAATACGGTTGGTCACCGCGGGAGAATAAGACCACAACCCTCCATCCAACAATTAAATAAATAAGGCGAAAACAAAGTAGTGGTAGCAAGATATGAAGCGGGATTATTACTAGACGAAAGAAAGAATGCACAAACATCTCACTAACTAAATCCAGTTTTATTCGCATTTTTGGACTTTGTGGATAGAGGAGGCCTACGCCCAGTAAATATAAAAGTTATTATAATGACTAAGTATAAAAGTTATTAATATTAAATGAATATTTTAATGAATACTTAATTATGAAATAAATAGGAAATAATTGTAAAATGATAATAATTTTTTTTTTAATGTTTAGAATGAAATTAATAGTAAGTAATTGTAAAATAATTATAATTTTTTAATGTTTACAATGTAATGTACCTAGTACTTTTTTGATTATGTTTGAATTAATGGTTATTTGGAAAATAAAAGGCTTAAATAAATAAATAAATAAAAAATATTAATTTATTCTTCGGCCCATAGATAAGATAAACTAAAAATACATATACCTAATTATATCTTTTTATGAACACAAAACTGTCTGTTGTTTAGACGTGTGTCAGTCGATACACGACACCTTTCAGCCAAAACTCTTCCTTAGGAACATGTCGAGATGATGAATCGGTTACCCTAATCATGAACTACTTGAAGTTCGTGTTGTGGCGCGACTCCAACCTCTCGACTCTCAATGTCGTCCAGTTCGTCTTCGTCCTGCTGTACCTACTTCACGATCTCGATGTCCTTCGTGGAGTGATAAAGTCGGGACACGTACATTAACGTACTCGTTAATCACTATTAAGTTTGTCGATCACACGTAGCTACTTAATAGGTGGCGACCTTCGCTAACTTGGATAGGTACCTAAGTACTTTTATGATTGTCAGAGCTTGCAGGCGCGGTTGGTTATAGACCTAAAGAAAATATTGAAATAATTACTTACTTAGTATTTACTAACATGCTAAAATTTAATAAATAGCTGAATAACTAAAGCCTAGTAATAAAATTATCTATAAACCTAGCTAGGCCAAAGTAGATAGATCTATATTGCTAATGCACATAAGTATGTATCGTTACGGATTAAAACAAGTTTTTTTACTGGTACAAAGTCAAAATCATCATATAATAATCAGTCCACCAAATTAGACGTCAAATTAATGGCATACAACCCTTGCGCGCGCACAAGTGTTCGGGACGTGCGCGTGAATGCGCTTGCGTTCATCAATTACATCGAACGAATTAATGTCATACTTTGTCCTCTAACAACCCTAATTGATACGGTTTTGTAAAATGCAATTACATTTAGATATAACGGCGATTTTGGTTATAAAATGTTCATCATACAAGTGATAAGGTGTCGATGCTACGTGGCCGTATAGGTACCATCTCCAGGGCCTAAGTCATCCTCAAGTACACGCGGTACAACTGCTGACGGGTGAAGCTCTGGTATATTCAAAGTGCTCGGAAACAGCAATAGGCTAGTAAGTACTCGGTAGAATTAAGAGTATCTTATTCGTTCTAAGAAAAAATAGTTCTACCATCTTATTGATAAATGTACGCAGTAGGACATGATACTACCAAAACACGAACTTTCAACAGTTGACTTTACAATGAGCTTGCATAGATCAAATAGGCCTAATATAATAACAATACCTGAAAAACTACTGATTTCCACATTTACTGATTCACACTCTTTAAGTAAGTAAATAGTGGGCCCATAGTAAGCAGAAGTTGTAAAGCCAATTGTTGAAAGTTTTGGTCCACTCCTCATTCGTGTTACTTACGGCAGTATCATGTCCTGCTACATTAACTTAACACGATCAATAAAATGGTAAAACTATTTTTTCCCAGTACGAACTGGTAATTCAACTTTACTGAGTAAATACATCCCAACATTTCTCTTGAGTCTGACAAATAGAGCCAATAGCTTGTGTGATGTGTTTCGTATGGTGGGTATGTAAGAGCTTTCGTACCTCCTTTGGAATCGAATACTTAAGTAGGTACCTATACTTATTTCACTCAATATAGACCAGCAATTTCTTATGTCGTTTACCTCCAAAAATCAGCCCAAGTTTTAGTTTATTTGTTAAACTGTTCTACATTCTACTATACTTTGTAGATAAGCAAGTATCTAATAATACCTAATCATCTATAAAATCGAATAATACCTAGGATACCGATAAGAGTTGTACTCAGAAACGTTGGGCTTCAGAAGCGAAGGAAAACAAGTTTAGTACTTTGGCAGAATGCCTTTATAAAGAGACATTTCCCCTTCAAAATAGTACACTGCGCTGACGTGCTCCCGCTGATGTACACAAGCTGCGACACAAGCCGATTAGCAACATCTGTTACTAGATCACTGTACACAGTGTTGTTGTTGCACTTGACTTTAAGGTTTGAACGTTATATATAACATTGTTAGATCATTTTTAGATAACAATAGGATAAGAATAAAGATAAGGATAAATAAAATTGAAGTAAATATTTTTTTGGACATTCTCACACTACGTTATCTAGCTCAAAAACTCCTTCGAGTAATTCTAATTAGGATTCATTCCTATCGAAACATTTTTTTTTATAATTTATTTTTACCCGGGAATTAACACGAAATACTTACGAACGTAGATATGCACAGGTATAAATACATTCTTTTTTAGTCGACTTCGAAAATGGAGGAGTTGTTTTTTTTTTGCTTGTTAGTTACCTCATATCTATGAACTGGGTAAAATCAATTTTCAAGATTTTTTTTTAATTGAAAGTTACAAAAGCTACTACTTTTGCCGGGCGCCACTGGAAATAGCTTCTGCGTGTGAACCAGAGGTGCCCGGCAACGGACGTGAGAGCGGCCGCAGCCTTGGGACGCGGGATAAAAAAACAAAAAGCTACTACTTTCCAAATGATCTGTAATTGTTATGTCTGGTAATTTGAAGTCTGTTTTTGTGTCAATGATAGACGTGTTTTTTATTGCCTGATGTTTCAACCAGGCTACACCGGCAGTGGTCACAGGCTGACATTTAAAAAAAAATAGTACTAGTAGATAATTATGTCCTTTACACTGGCATAGGTATTATATTATACCTCTATCTGTTATATGTTATTCCACCATCCCCCATCATAGGTTTACTGCGCCTATCGATTACACCCTCATCATTCACTGAGCCTTTTCCCAACTCAGTTGGGGTCGGCTTTCCAGTCTAACTACGATTCGGCTGAACTCCGATATTTTCCGTGAAGCGACTGCCATCTGACGTCCACAACCCATGGGCGATATCGAAGTTCTGTAGTTAGACCGGTCGGATTTTTGATTAAGGGCTCCAACTATCCCTAACGACTGCCATAGATGTTTGTATGACAACCAGGACCGACGGCTTAACGTGCTCTCCGAGGCACGGAGGGGTCTCAATGTCTTAAGAAATGGTTACCCATCTTAAGATCGGCCTGACTCGATGTTGCTTAACCTTTGCAATATGTTAACGTTGTCGGTTACCACTAAACCACGAGCCCCTCGATTACGCCCTCACGCCTAAGTAATTCGCAGAACTAGACGTACTAGAAGTAGGTACGACAGTAACGTTGCGCGGACGAAGTCGCGGGCATCGACTAGTTCTTATATATTTCTAAATATATACATAGAAAAACACCCAAACACTGATACAAACATTCGTGGATCACACAAATATTTGATTCGACCCGGGAATCGAACCCGAGACTCTGGAGTCGAAAGCCGATCTCGACCTGCTTCGTAAGCTACTGGCAATGTTCCCAGAAGGCTGGCATAGCGACATTGACACGTCCCTATGGCATTGTAATATTTGACTCAATTACGTATAAGTTGTAACCGACGTCATTGTTGTATATTGATTTTAATGTGCTATGTGCTTCAGACTCAAAACGTTCAACTTATGTATAAGTATAGTTTGCCTAAAAAGTCATGACGCAGAGCTGGAAAATGAAAGCGTTTGTGCTGCTTACCTAATAGGCAATCGGATAAAGACATTAAATTCGCAAAGCGTGATGTAGTTCTGCATTTTTGATATGTTGTATGGGTCTGTTAGGGTAGTGTGAATTCAAATTTGCAACTTCGAAAAATTTGTGGAAAATGAGAAAATCGAGAAATACTTCGAAATTTTGGCACTTTTTTCACTACTTACTCTCCAGAGCCAAAACTATGAATTTTTTGTGAACCATGTTTTCTACAACCATAAACTGTATTAAATTACATACAATTTAATTCTAATTGCAGTGCTATTAAGTCTATAGGAGCCCAGCTATGGCTTTTCGAAGATGACCAATTTCTCGAAAATTTAAATTTTCTATTTTTACTCACTTATTTTGCGAAATATTGGCTAAACCACTTGCGATACGAAGAAAGGCTATTTAAAATACGTTGTTGTACACTTATTTAGCTTTTATTAGAGCCAAAAACGAAGTCTGTGAAACTAAAAGTTCAGTCACAATGTCAAAAAACGAATGAAGAAACTAATGAAGAACGAAGAAAGGAATGTTGTAAGTGGCGCGATAGAGGTCATTTATAATAAATAATCTGGTTCGAAGTTTGGTTTCGAAGTTCTAAGTTCTAGGCAAATTGACTAAGAACTGTTCTTAGTCAATCTTACGTTTTTTGTTTGGTCGGGATTCCCTTTCATCAGGATGGTTTTCATTTTGAGGAAGATGAAAAAGAACGCGCTTGTGTTCTTCTTCCTCTGCTTCTTCATCATTCTGAGGAAGAAGTCCTTTTTCATCTTCCTCTGAATCATCACTGTCGTCGTTAGCAGAAATCAACGCGACATTATTACACGACTTTCCTCCGCAATTCAAACAAAGAGCCGAGCCTGCTTTTAAACAACTACATACGCCTCTACATCCCTTTTTACATTTACAGGCTATCATTTTTAGAAGCTGTGAAGGAGCTGGCTCTTTATTGGTTCTAATCGGTATTAAGCCGCGGGAGCTGATTTCCCAACCCCACTCGGTGGTATCCTTTTCTACCCCAAACCATTTTTGCAGTTTGTAGGTGCGAAACGCATGGAAAGTGGAAGCCTCGGTAGTAGGGGGCAATCGTGACAGATTCACTTTTGCACTTGCCGCTGTCTTTATAAACAACTGGAACCTCAGGTCGTGCAGTGTCTGAGTACCAACAACGCCTCCGTAAAGAGCCTTAAGGCCGTTATCCATATCGACACATAACAAAAATAAAAGAAAGAATTACGATCTACGAAAGAATTACGATCAAGTCTTTTTGCTACGAAAAGTGTAGGTATGTTACTTTTGGGGTCAAAATTGCTGCAAATGACCTTTTCCATCGTCCCTTTTAAGATTCCGATGTAATTTCTAATAATCCTGTATACAGTCTTGTGTCAGTCAGTGAGTCTTAACCCATTTTACTTTCTTTTAGTTTTTTTGACAAATTGGCGTTTGAAATTTTGACATATAAGTGAACTGTGAGTCTCACAGACTTCGTTTTGGGCTCTAATAAAAGCTAAATAAGTGTACAACAATGTATTTTTTTTAACCTTTCTTCGTAGAGCAAGTGGTTTTGCCAGCGGCGGGATGCGGTTATGGACGTCAATTAATGTCTGACGCCCGTATCCGTATCCTGCAAGTGAATTTGAACCACTGCCGTGCTGCTCAGGATGTTCTGTACCAGAGCATCCGGCAGTGGTCCATAAACTTGGCCGTGGTCGCCGAGCCGTAATACGTCCACCCGGGAAGCCCGGTGGACGAGGACGGCTCGGCCTGTTGTATCTTTGGGGGGTCCGCCGCAGACAACTCGCGCCTTGCGATCATTGCAAGGGGCCGCGGGTGTGTTGCGGCGGATTATGATGGGTTGGCAGTCGTGGCCACCTACATCTCGCCGAACATTGACGAGTCTCAGTTTGAGCTATGGCTCACTGAGCTCGACGTCGTCTTCGCTGCGTGCCGTCCTCGCCCTGTCCTGCTCCTGGGAGACTTCAACGCCTGGAGTGAGGCGTGGGGCTCCCGGGAAACCAGGGACAAGGGGAGGCTTCTTGAGGACTGGACCAGAACACGTGGTCTGGAGGTCCTCAACCGGGGGAATGTCGCCACCTATGGGCGGCGGGGGGGGGGAATCGATCGTGGACGTAACGTTCGCATCCCCTGACCTCACCCGCCGTATTACAGGCTGACGCGTGGAGGAGGGTGAGGAGACGCACTTGGATCATCGGTACATCCGGTTCGATGTCCCCCCCCCACCTGACCTCCCACAGCCGGTGGCAAATCCCCCGGATCCGCGTTGGGCACTTCACCATCTGGATCGGGAGGCTCTCCTGGAGGCATCCATCGTACAGGCCTGGATTCCGGCGCCGGACCGGCCTGCCGATGTGGATGCCGAGGCGGAGTGGTTCAGGAGAGCCATGTCGCAAATCTGTGATGCGGCGATGCCTAGGGTTACACCCAGACCGGCCGGGAAGCAGGTGTACTGGTGGTCGCCGGAGATTGCAGAGCTGCGCGCAGCATGCATCTCCGCCCGCCGCCGGTACACCAGGTTTCGCCGGAGGCGTCGCCGCCCAGACGACGCGGCAGCCCGAGAGGCGGAGCTTTTTCAGGCATACAGGGAGGCTAAAGGTAATCTCCAGGAGACGATAAAGCGGGCCAAGACGGCGGCCCGCGAGGAGCTCCTGGAGACCCTGCAGCAGAACCCATGGGGGCGCCCGTACCTACAGGTCAGGGAGAAACTCCGACCTAGGGCGCCCCCACTGACCCAGAGTCTCCAGCCGCAGCAGCTGGAGCGGGTCATGGGCTCCCTGTTTCCGACGAGCGCCGAGGAGCACGTCCCTCCGCGCATGGCTCCGTCTCTGCCCGACCCGGATAGCACCAACGAAGACGACGTACCCGAAGTCAGGGTGGGGGAGCTAGGTGCGGCAGTACTCCGGCTTAAACGCCGGAAAATCACTGCCCCCGGACCCGACGGCATTCCTGGCCGTGCATGGGTCCTGGCCCTCGAAGAACTCGGGCCTCGACTGATGGGGCTCTTTAGCGCATGCCTCGAAAGGGGCCAGTTTCCCAAGGTGTGGAGGACGGGGAAACTGGTCCTGATCCGTAAGGCGGGGCGGCCGGTGGACTCACCGTCCGGATACCGGAAGATCGTGTTGCTCGACGAGGTGTGTAAGCTCTTTGAGCGAATTATCGCGGAACGCCTCGTCAAGCATCTCACGAGTGTGGGGCCAGACCTGGCGGATAACCAGTTCGGTTTCTGTCGGGAACGCTCCACCGTGAGCGCGATCATGCGCGTGAAGAGCCTGACGGAGGAAGCAGTCTTGCAGGGCAAGGTGGT
The DNA here is from genome assembly GCA_963556515.1 of Nudaria mundana. Classification (NCBI taxonomy): domain Eukaryota; kingdom Metazoa; phylum Arthropoda; class Insecta; order Lepidoptera; family Erebidae; genus Nudaria; species Nudaria mundana. Next base: position 26,547,829 of record OY748286.1, read on the forward strand.
GGTGGCGGTGTCTCTTGACATCGCCAACGCGTTCAACATCTTGCCATGGAGCTGCGTTAGGGAGGCGCTCGTGTATCACGAAACGCCTCTCTACCTCCGTCGTATTGTCGGGGCCTATATCTCGGAGAGGGCCATAGCTTTCCCCAGCTGGCTCGGGCCAGCTCGGCGAGATGTGTCGTGCGGTGTTCCGCAGGGGTCGGTCCTGGGGCCGCTTCTGTGGAACATCGGCTACGACTGGGTGCTGCGGGGTGCGTTGCCTAGGGGTGTCGGCGTAACGTGCTACGCCGACGATACCCTCGTCACGGCGCGGGGTGCAACGTACCAGGAGGCAGCACTCAAGGTCACGACGGGTGTTGCTCGAGTCGTGGGTCGGATACGGCAGCTGGGACTGGAGGTGGCCTTGCACAAGTCCGAGGTTCTGTGTTTTCACAGACCTCGGAACGGTCCACCAGAAGGTTCCAGCATAAATGTGGGAGGCGTTAGCATCGGCATCAACCCGTCGATGAAGTACCTAGGGATCGTACTTGATAGCCGATGGAACTTCGGACCACATTTCCGAAGTTTGGTCCCCAAGGTGACGCAGGCATCGGTCGCGCTTTCGCGACTGATGCCCAACCTAAAGGGACCCAACGCCTCCTGCAGGAGACTGTACCTGGGGATCGTGTGGAGTATGGCCCTATACGGGGCTCCCGTATGGGCGGATAGGTTGGCGGTCAAGGGGAACGTGACTCTGTTAAACAGACCACTTCGAACCTTGGCCGTCAGAACCGTACGGGGGTACCGCACGATCTCCGGAAAGGCTGCATGTCTCCTAGCCGGGACCCCTCCATGGGACCTGGAAGCGAGAGCCCTTGCGTCATTGTTCCCATGGCGCAAGGAGGCGCTGGAGCGGGACCACAGGCCTGCGTCTCGAGAAATCGAGGACAAGCGGTCCCAACTCCGCCAGGATCACATGGAGTCATAGAGGGTGCGACTTGAGCAACCCAAGGGGGGTGCCATCTTCATCGCGGCGGTGAGACCGATCATGGACGATTGGCTGCAGAGGCAGCATGGTGACCTCACGTACCGTGCGACGCAGATCGTTGCCGGGCATGGATGCTTCGGTAGCTATCTGTTTCGCATGCATCGTGAGGTCACACCCCGGTGTCAACACTGCGAGGTTTCCGACGACGACACCGCACTCCACACGTTGGTGGAGTGCTCAGCGTGGGCGAGTCAGCGCCGGGACCTCGTAGTGGGTCTGGGCGTGGATACCCTCTCGCTGGGGACCATGCTTCAAGCCATGGTATCCAGCGGGAGTAGGTGGAACGCGGCCGTGTCCTTCTGCGAGCAAGTCATGCTCGCGAAGGAGGCGGTCGGGAGGGAGAGGGAGCGTACCCTCCCCGCCGAGTTCCGTAGTCGGCGGCCAGGCCGCCCCAGACTACGCGACTACGCCCAAGACTATCATCCTCCATGATCGGGGCCTGAGGACGGCGGGATCGCCACCCACCGTCCTTACAGAAGCAGGCTAGAAGGGTTGCGTGCTGCGGAGCCTTTGCCCATAGCACGCAACCAGATTCACTTACTGACGCGGGATAAAACCCGACCCCAATGACGCGGGATTCTCGTCCCGACCAAACACCCGCAGAGACCACACAGGTGGTCAAAGTCCGCCGGGCGTCACTGGACATACCCTCTGCTAGTAACCAGAGACGCCCGGCAACGGACGTTAGAGCGGCCGCGGCCTTGGAGCGCGGAATTAAAAAAAAAAAAAAAAAGTGGTTTTGCCAATATTTCGCGAAATAAGTGCAATGAGTAAAAAAAGAAAATTTCAATTTTCGAGAGAAATTGGTCATCTTCGAAATGCCATAGCTTGGCTCTTATGGGGTCAATAGAGCTGCAATTAAGCTTAAATTGTAGGTAATTTAATACAGTTTATGGTTGTAGAAAACATGGCTTACAAAAAATCATAGTTTTGGCCCTGGAGACTAAGTAGTGAAAAAGTGCCAAAATTTCGAAGTATTTCTCGATTTTCTCATTTTCCACAGATTTTTCGAAGTTACTAATTTGAATTCACACTACCCTAACAGACCCATACAACATACCAAAAATGCAGAACTACATCACGCTTTGCGAATTTAGCCTCTTTTTTCGTCTTTATCCGTGGACTAAGCTTATATAATTATTAATATAATTTTATTATTAATATAATTTTGCAAAACTGTAACGTTTGTTTATTAGTCTGAAGGTAAAAATGGCTGAATTTTGATTGATTTCACTCGAGAGACAGTTTGAGATGCCAGGCAAGTAACCAGCTGCTGCAGCAGATGATCGATGGAGGTGAAAAAGATTAAAACAAAAACAGGAGCAAATACCTAGGTTTAAATAGAACTTTTACCATACCGTGTTAGCCGTCCATACTGATTTTCTTAACCAAGATGGATCACGACGTGACGTAATATTCAGATATTATGAAGACAGTTAGTCATCAAGGATTGTATTTATGTTGTTTGTAGTACTATGTGGAGTGAGCTCCACCTAATGCAATACACATAATTATTCGTGGAAATAAATATTCCGCGTCATCGCTGATGGGAAAGGTTAAGTTGAGAATATATATATAAAATTGCTTTAAGCTTGCAACATCGAATAATTGCATATACACACTCAACTAGCACGAACTTTAACGAAGGCAGTAAAACTTTATGACTGTTTAGCGAGTAGTGATGGTGAATAAGGAGACTGATAACTAAAATAATATGTGCGAATTCTGGTCCCATGTCTAATTGATTCTTCGTTGGTAATTATTTTATTTTATTATTATTACTCATTCAATTTTAAAGATAAATTCACTAGTAACTAAATATGTTATGAAGATTTAGTTACTAGTGAATTTATCTTGATGTTTAATAGATACAATTGTAGTGTAACTTTAACAGTTGCTGTTCGAAACGGGAACTATAATCAGTTTAAAAAACATTAAACGAAGGGATACCTTATTACCCCTTCGTTTAATGTTTTTTTAAACTCAGAAACTCATCAGAAGAACACTGATGACAGTTCTTCTGATGAAGATAGCACATGTTAATATAAAAGGACATTTAAAATCAATTGAGTACCTTTTGCGTGATAGAGCATGAAACGTCTGCGTTTGGAAATACATAGGTGTACATCGTGTGTTTTGATCGCAACGTTTTCTTCAGCAGCATCAATTAAGATATAACAAAGCCACCACCGTCATCAAAGCCTCTGAGAACAATATCAACACATAAAGACTGCCGCCGCCGCAGCAAGCAGTTGAAATCCCACCGTATTTTATACAATACAGTGGGAATGACAAAGTAAGATAAAATTAGTAAGTATGATATGTACTGAATAAAGGACGTGCAAGTATGACACTTGCAGAATTAGTGATGGTCATGCTGTAATATAATATTATGTTATAACGGTTAGGTACCAGCTACGGTATCGTACGCTTTAGAGTATAATTCATAGCACCACAGTGTAATAGATATACAATGTTTTCAGATGGTAAGCCAGGAGAACTAACGGCCTCATGCATATTCATGGGTACTATTCAACGGCAACTCTCAATTGAAATAGTAATTTATGAGTAATCAAAGTTCGCTCTTGTACATTTGGCGTGGAGCCATCATGTACCTATATGGCACTGTTAACAATCAATTGCATATACTATCTACCATTTTACGGGAAATTAAGTTATATGTAACGACATTCTTGACTTTTCGTATTATTCTTGTTTAAATCTGGAATTTAGTTTAGCCTTTACCAAATGTAACTATTAACAATATTATAACAAAAAAAATTGGTTATTTTTCGTATAATATAGGTTATTGTTAATCTACGTACTATTGTGTATTAAATTTTGAAAAATTGCACACTAGACTCAACTTAATACAAAATGCTCTATGTACATTTTTAAATGTCAATATTAATCACCGAGCCTGGCTACAAGCGTCTCTACTACTGCTAGGTATTTTGTAGTCACAGATGTCAGTCTGCCAGCGTTTCTGTCGTCGGTCCATAGCACCGAAAAATTAGTCAGGAAAATATTGTCAAATACACTGATTGATTCTGAAGTGCGATGATAGACCCGATGCCATAAATGCCTGCAGGATGTCTTGCCCGAACACGGACCTGCCAGTGAGGGCAGGTTCGTGTTGGGCCATACGTGTCGAGTCTAGGCTCACAGAGACTATGGGGTACGCCCGCTCTATAAATTGAGAATTAATTCACTAATTGACACTTCTGACAATATTTCAGGGCATGCACGCTTACTAGCAGTTGGAGAATGGGAGTCAGGGTTATGGATACAGGGGCTTCCATTACATCGCCCCACATCGGTACAATGTTGGACGACACAACATTCCGCATTGCCACTTGTCTTCAGCTGGGTACACTTTGTGTATCTCCGCATCATTGTGACTATGGAATAGCCTTCGACAATCTGCGACACCATGGCCTTTCTTGCAGCAGAAGCGCAGGTCGAAAACTTCGGCATGCTACTTATTCTAAACGGCATTATTGGTCGGAATCTTTCCACCGAAAGGCCGTACGTGACCCTAATGGGTTACCACGAAGCGATGGAAAGAGACCGAACGGTACTTACCGGACGGTGTCTTTGCTACCATGAAAGATTCATACATACGGGACGCTACATGCGTTACCTTCACACCTTCCAAGCACATCTGGTTGTGCCTTCACTGCCGCTGCATCGGCTGAAGGCCTTAAACGGCGTAATTACGCTTACCTGGCAGGTGATTACATATTTGAGCCGTTTGGAGTTGAGACACTGGGGTTATGGGGTCTGAGCGCCCGCCACTTATAAAGGGACATTCCTAAACGCCTAATCGAAGCTTCTCAGGACCAGAAGCGTTTAAATACATAAATATAATGAAGATATTATAATGAAAACTGTCTTCCTAGTCTTATCATCTAAAAATGGGCACAAGGTCCACAATATTATAGGAAAAGTACAAGTAGTAGGAGGTACCTAGTTACCTACTAGTATTTATGTCAATGTGTATTTTAATATAATAAAATTAATCTCAAAAATTCAGGGGAGCTTTATTCCCACGGAGACGTGGACGAGAGCTAATAATCGCTTTCTCGCTTTTAGTATGCAAGATGAGATTTCCATTTTATTAATTTTATCGGAATTAATTAACTATATTTACATTAAATGAGATCAAAGTTGAGACCGTGGTGCTTAAATTAGTGATTATTAAACGCGAAAAGATGGGACACTATCTTGAGACGATCTTATTAAAAACTGAAAATTAAACTGGAAAGTTCAACGTTTTGAAAGAATCTATACATTTATAGTGAAACTTTTATATGATGCTAGCCATCTCGTTTCCAATTACCATTGGGACAACATTACCATTGTAAAAAGTAGTAAGCTATAATATAGCACTTAAGGTTAATACTTACAGTTATAATAATATGATATCTATACTAGGGAAAGAATTTTCATATTGGTTTTAGTAGATCTAGAGATGTTATCTATAACGGATGAAATACACGTAACGGTACCTATACTTGCGCAAACCTAGTACAAAATGGGATTGCGCAAGCCTAATTTGTACTAGGTTTGCGAAGGTACCTATACCGTTACGTGTTCCATTAGATATTATGTAGATTTGTTTTGTTTTACTTCAGATAAAATACACATCAAATATGACACAACAACCGACTTGAAATTACCGAAATGGGACCAAATAATTGTCGGAATGGGACCAAATTGAAATGGGACCACATCGGTACTAATAGGTTTCATTTAAAAAAAATCAAAATCGGTTCACCCAGTCCAGAGATATGAGGTAACAAACATTAAACAAAACTTACAGTCGAATTGAGAACCTCCTCCTTTTTTGGAAGTCGGTTGAAAAACAGTGACTAAGTAGGTGTTCAGCAACGTTACGTCGAAGTGGCAAATATTTATTCTTTCTTTTCAAAGTCCACATTTTTTACATTATACGAGTACAATACCTAAACGGAAAGCTGCTTAATTCGCAGGCACGACATTTTACGGCTCTAAAGAGTTCAAAACTAAACAACAATAAAGTAACTTGAATTACTCATGTAAAATGTTAGTTTTTACGTGATAAATTTAATAATTTATGGACAATAATATTCGGTTACATTCGGAAAAACGACAATTGCCGAGGGACATTAAGAAAATAGAAGCATTGTACATATTTATCTAATATATAAAATTCTCGTGTCACAGTTTTCGTTGCCATACTCCTCCGAAACGGCTTGACCGATTCTCATGAAATTTTGTGTGCATATTGGGTAGGTCTGAGAATCGGACAACATCTATTTTTCATCCCCCTAAATGTTAAAGGTAGTCCACCCCTAAAGCAAAACAACGTTTGCCGGGTCAGCTAGTCTACTTATAAAAATCATAGACTCATATAATAGGTATGCGAATAAAGGAATACTATGAACTGACATTAAATCTCTTTGACAATGTTCTTGAGAGTGAGGCCAGAGACAAAGCCTCTACCTAGAATGTATGAAACGATGCCTTTAATACGCCATAGCGTAGCTACGTTTAATTTAATTATTTTATATTACCTACCTATATTATAGTCAAGGTGCCGCTGCGCCGCGCCGCCTCGCCGCGACCATTAACCACACTCCGATAATTTTTTTTTTGGATTTAACACATCTAGCCTTTACTACGCTGTACTGTACCTATTATGTGCCTTTACGTCTAAGCTTCGAACAAATGTTATGAGTATACCTATATATAATCGTTGCGTCTAAGTATAAAAGATTTTTTATTAGTTCACTCAAGCTTACCTTGGCTTTATTGAATAAATCTCTAAACACAAGTCAAATTATTTTTGTTCAATTTACTTTTACTTGGAAAATATTTCTGGTTTTTTCAATCCTTAATCCGGCTCTGGGAAAGTTATGTCAATGAGCTTACCCGTCAGCTGTCCCCCTATTTAATTACACATTCGTGCTAAATTTAAGCGAAATCGGTTGAATGGTTAGGCTGTTAGCTCTCCGTACATACATTATACGGTAGTTTATAGCAAATTAAGTTTAATTTAAATTACTTATCAGCTTAAGGCCAAGATTGCAATTAATATTAATAACCGTTAATTACGAGTACTTCATAATGAAAAAAATACTCTTTAGACAAGTCATCTGAGATAGATCCGAGAGTGTCCGAGACTGTAGTTATATCATTCACATTAACCCTAATGTGAACAATACCCATACCTTGTGTACATTGACTGTTCTGGGTTCAAATAATCTTTATTCTTCCCAGTCACCCCTGCGAATTCGACCCAAGGCTCCATTTAAATCGTAGAAGAATTAGAAAGCAGCACGATGACGAAATCATTATCCCCTGTGGGTTGTCTCGTCGGTTTTCCCACCATCCGCATAATACTGTAATAAATAATTCATACACTAGGTGACAATGTTAAGCCATTAAAGAGCTTCTATTTAATTTGTGGACTGTACCACCCCAGTTGGCATTTGCTGCAAAGCAAATAATGTTGTCATTACATTTTAGTTTCTCTTTTACGGAGTAGTGTTAGGAATAGTGAACGTAGGTCTTAAACTATTCAATTATACCGTACTTTCGCATAATAGAGGTACGAAGTCAGTGTTAGTGGTTCTAAATTAGAAAAAAAAAACATTTAATTTTAAGCTATGATCCTATGCTATGAGATTTTCCGGCCGCGGCCGCACCTACGTCAATTGCCTAACGCCTTTGGTTAAAGCTATGATCCTAGGTTGTAGCTTATTTCTGTCTGGTCAAAAACTATCCTCACCAATAAATACAAGTTATGATCCTAGGTCGTATTTATAAATGGTAAGGATAGTTTTAGACAGTAATAAGGATACCTCCCACAGAGCGCAAAGCTATGCTGTGTGCAGACTACCTAATTGTATGCTGAGATAATTCAATAGATTGATATACCAAATGAATTGCTGTTTCTTTGTTTCGCTAAAATTTGAGAATGGGTGAACCGATTTGTATAATTTTGATCTTGAAATATTTGTGGCAGTGTCATTGAACCACGCAGACTTACTAGACAGAAATACTTTTAGTTAAACTAATGATAAGCACAGTTTATTTCAAGTACAACACTTTAAATAAAGGCGTGACAATACAAAATCACATTTTACGTAACTTCATATTAGAAAACTTCTTAATAGGTTTGTAAAACTACTTATTTACTTAAATAGTCTCAAAAACATTACAAAACTTAAAAAAAATCTAGCCTAGGCAATGGATATCGTAAACAATTACCTACAAGCCTTAGAAACCCTATACAGTTTTCATGATTTCTTGTAGTATTAGTGTAAAAAAGTGTTATAACAAAGTTGTCCACCCAAGCTTACCTTTGCTTTATTGAATAATGCTCTAGACACGTTACACGTATGTATATATAGGTAGGTATCTTCATTTTTCATTTTCAATTTCACGACTACCAATTTAATGAAATTCTTCATTTGTTTTCCTGCCTTTAATGTACGGAACATGTTTGCTATTTGCAAATTCCAGTGTATTTTATACTCCAGAGTTATCATGATAGGCAGGATGATTGTTGAAACATGTCACTAAAGCATAGGTAGTATTTAATATCAAAACTTGGTGCCACTTTGTAATTAAAATAAAATTGTATAATGTGACCTACACACTAACAGGTGTCCTGTAGGCCGCTTTTCGATATCGGACTGCCAGGAAATCAGGAATGACATGAATTTGTAGCCAACTTTAACCTAATAATAGCTGACTGGCCGATCTCTGGTCGCTCGGACAACATAACCTCGTCTGCGCAGGCCTTATGAGTTTTATAAATATTTTATTGCAAATTGTAGTCGGAGTTTGGTGTGGATTTAAAATAATAGTTAAAAGTGCTACTTATAGTTACTATTTAATAGAAAGTCACCCTATATTATAGAAAGTTGGATGAGCAGCGCGCGTGTCGCCAACGGGGGTAGCGTCGGCGTAGCTCGAGCTCGTGTACACGCGTGCTTAAGCCCTCGCGAGCGCCGCCCGCCACTAAACGTCAAACGGAGCGATTGATAAGTCGGCCGGTGTACACCCGCCCTTGTTTGCCCGCGTTTTATTGCCCGTGGGATGTTGTTCATTGTTGCTCACAATAAATACTGTGTCAATTGATGGCCGATGGGAAAATATTTTAACTGTGATTTTAGTGTTTGATAAATATTGACTGGATTTAATTCATATTTACAGACAGCTATGAATCCATTGGTTAATTAATATTTATTTACCAACTTCAACTGCAACCATTTTATAGTCACCACTTAATTTTTTTGTCAAATTCTATAATTTGACCAAGTTTGAACAGCATTTTGAACACCTAATGCTGTAATGTAATGTAATGTTTTATTAAACCTACACAAGGTCTGTCCAAAAAGTAAGGCGAATTTTCATTTTTCGCGGGATGATGACCTACGTTCGTTGTTCAAATTGGTACACTTGTCTCGAACATAATAATCACAATTTCAGACATAGATAAAGCATGTTTATTTTTTTTTTGAGCTGCAGATAACTTCATACCCTTCTAGTTTTGGGGGTTTGGCGATTTTCTTCCGTAGGAAAAAATGGAATAAAGAATTTAATTTTGTGTAAAAATGGAGGTAAACCTTTAGTCGCCATACTCACCACATTTTGCCCCTGCGACTTTTTTCTATGCCAAAGGTTGAAGAAACCAGTGAATGACGGCGTTTTAAGAAGATTGAGAAGACAAAAACCACATCGCCGAAAAAGCTCAAGGACATACTGAAAAGTGTATAGGTATATCAGAACTGCACTAGTTCATTATATCTTAGAGGGTAGTATACTTTGAAGAGTACAACATAGAAATTGGTAAATAAATAAAAATATGTACTGAGAAAATAAAGATTTACCATACTTTTTGAGCAAATAGTGTACCTTACTATGTAGGTAGGGTTTTACGCAGAAAAAGCTTTTAATTAATTTATGAATTCAAAAACCGGGGTGCAGGTATAAGTATGCATAATCCAGGTGTTACCTAAGCTAAGTAGTCCTTTTGTAAAATTAATATTTTGTTTTGCCGAAACAATCAGATTGATAAGGGCACCTGTGCAAACAGGTACAGTTTACCGTGTATATCAGCCGTATTAGCAAATACTCGTTTAGATTCCGTACGGATCGCAGATAACGACAGAATTAGATACTTACTTACAGTATTATGATCACGTGTGTTTTACCACGATTATGCCATGTAAGAAATGTTTAAAGTACTTACTTAGATGACACATTATGTCGTTGTTGACCTGACATCAAATAGGTGACTATACATTATCTTTTATGTGTGCCTACCTCTACCAGGCCTATGTCACTCGCCTAACAATCATAAAAAATACGTGACGTCGCGTCAACTTGAAGTTGTAAGTCAGTAAGTGTTGTCTCTAGTTTGTGATACGGCGTTGTGATATTGTGATACTGAACAAAACAGAAAGCTCATTTTGTTTTGAAATGAATGATGTAAAAGTTGTAGAGGTAAAAACAATTTGAAGCTTATAAAATTAATTTTCAATTCGTCAATTTTTCGGTTATGCTTCATTTTATCTACTCTGACTGTGTGTAAGTGACAAATGTTTCCATTACTGAGAAAAATTAAGTTCTAATTTTACCTTTGTCACAGAATATCCTTTGTTCTAATTTATGACGATATTTCACGTTAATCCTCTCAAGAATGTGCTTTGTGTCTACGTGGGTCGTAATTGAATTACTCTTTGTACAGAAGGTGCAATTAGCAAGGCAAATTGTTTCAAATTGCATAGCTTTTCCGAGTAATACGTATCGTATTAGTCAGAAAAGCTATGCCTTTCAAAATGAAACAATTCGCAATTGTACTTAAAAAGTATGTTTTTGTTTGAAGACGTAAGGTTGAATTGAATATACCGAAAAACTTTTAAAACGAACCTTTTCAATACGTATATAAGAAAAAATATTTTGGACTCTGTTTCGATAACAGAACTGACTGAAAGTATTTGTATTTGTTTAAGAAGTAAGGTCTGCCCCAGACATGGCTTTTTTAAAATTTCATTTCATACCCAGTTTTGTGCTTTTTGTATTATCATGAACGTGTACCTAACTGATCGATCTCCGAATTAAAAACTAAAATAGGGATGTGTTGGATTTTTTTTATTTTTCGGAAAATGTTCTCCAATTTTTTTATAAGTCCGACCTATGTCAGTTACGGAGGGTTACATAGCAGCTATAGATCATCCTATAGATAAACCAACACGTTAGTACCGCACAGCGATCAAATGTGTTGCTCTATGGTAGATTATAACAACCAGATTACTTCTTTACAGTCGATTTACAAATGAATAAATTCTGAATAAAACTAGTGGTTCTGTGAATGTGAACCGTAGACTTCGGGAGCTTTGTTTAGACAATTTATTTTTCAATTTTCTTTATTACTCTTTCAGTTTTCATCCAATCCAAAAAATATCATTCACATGTTATTCATTGTAAGCACGGAGTGTGTGTGACAAAAAAAAAACATGTCTGGGGCAGACCTTACTTCTTAAACAAATACAAATACTTTCAGTCAGTTCTGTTATCGAAACAGAATCCAAAATATTTTTTTTGTAAGCGATACCTACTTTCTCGGTGTATTTTTAAGTAGTTAGGTACCTACCTAGTTAGGTATAAATTATTTAGTGCCACGTGTTAAAGACAATACTTCTGAGTAATTATGTCTGTACTGAATTATTATCAAAAGGTAAGTACCTACCTAATTGAAAATAAGTCATTCGAATGTTAATCCTTGCTGTTAAAAAGTGTTAATATTCTGCTATTGAATTGATTAGGTTGAATGTAGGCGTGTGTAAATAGCGTCGTTATCGCAAGGAGACAAGTGCCAATATAGATGCTATCTAGGCGCGGGGTGAGTTCCCACGCGTGCCGAGTGCGTGCGCACATGGCCCGTCGCGCGCCCTTCTTACCTGTATAGATTATGTAGATCGTAGAACGTCCAATATACAATTATGTGACATTTTTAGTAACGATAGTATGTAAGTACTATTCCCTATATTGTGATGATAGTTCGGATCATTCATGTGAGTCTTATGTTCTTTTGTTTGCAATTTTAATGGCGCTCGGCAATGGACATACCATTGCCGAGCGCCTCTGGTACACAGGAAATTTCCAGTGACGGACAAGGAACACCTGTGTTAAGTTTCGTGAAGATTGGATTTAAACTGTGGCTGCTAGCCCGGAACATATATACAGACAGACAGACAGACAGAAGGACGAAAGCAAAATTATACAATCTCGAAATGTAGAATCTTCGCTTGCTCGGTCAAATAATCGAAAGGCGTTGCCTTCGCAAAATCCATGATATTCATTTACTTATCATGTTTCACTTAACTCTAACTTTAACAATATAATTAGTTAAAGTTAGAGTCACTCATAGGTAATTGAAAGGGTCAAAGGGCTAAAAGTCTTTATGACGTTTATATTTACGTAGGTTGGTACCAACATAATTCTAGCTATTCATATTTTACATTTACAGAAGTTTTGCACTAATGATTTTTTTTTCGTTTCTTTAATTTTCGATAGACTGTGTTATTACCTACTAGCTGTTGCCCGCAGCTCCGCCTGCGTGTTACTTTAGATCTTCATAACTTTTTTGTTTATGAACCGATTGAAAACCAAACCTTAAATGTTAAGTTGAATAAACCACAACGCATTACTGAAAACCGCAAATTCAAATCATAAATTCAATTCGGTTTAGCCGTTTCTGAGATTAGCGTGTTCAAACATTCAGACAAACAGACAAAAGTTCTAAAAAGTTTTGGGTTTTATTGCGTTCATAAAGCCCCCCTGCAACAGTTTCTCTATTATATTCTCTATTATACCATACAAATTCATCTTAAGATACGAAAATATGAAATATTATTTATTATCTTCGTCGTGTGTGATAGTCCATTGAATTGTATGGCGAGCGATATTGTATCTTAAGATAAAATATTATAATATCTTAGCACTGTGCAGCGCCCCTTAGTGAACTCCACTGCGGGTGACGTCACCTACGACAAACTTATTATTTGCGATTGGTACAGTAATCGGGTCGAGGGATCGAACCGCAAAATTAAGTTTGTTTTTTATTGTATATACTTTTCCGAGATAAAAAGTAAGCCAGTAGGTGCCCAGGATATTAAAAAATAATTATACCAAGTTTCATCGTAATCGAACCGGTAGTTATTGCGTAATGCCTAAACAGACAGACAGACAAAAAATTTTTTAATCACATTTTTGAGTTCGGTGTCGGTCTAGTAACACCCCCTGACATTTCTTTTTTTGATATTTTTAATGTACAGAATTTTCACTTCTACAGATTTATTATAAGTATATATAGCATAGATACGGTATACCTATTACATTAATCTTACCGTCACATCTGAATTAAAATATAATCTATAATAGACCGTATCCCATTATTTGTACTGCAAAACATCACAATGACATTCCGTATGGGAACTGTTATGCACTTGTGAAGATCACAATCCCCATTTGTATTTGACTGTAAGGTGAATTACTTACATGAAATGGGTAACAAACTCTGTCATTCAATCATTCGAGTGTGATTGTGATTACAATCCAATGATTTTATCCTAAAGTCACATACTTACAGAAGTAGGCTGGAAGGACAGAAGCAGGATAGAAGGGTGGCAAACAGATTCGAGATCGAGATTCGAGATCTTACTGACGCGGGATAAAACCCAACCCCAACGATGCGGTATGAAACCCGACCGAACCCCCGAAGAGGCCACACAGGTGGCCAAAATCCACCGGGTGCCACTGGAAATTTCTGGGAGCTCACCAGAGGCACTCGGCAATTGACGTAGGAGCGGCCGCTGCCTTGGGCGGAAACATAAAAAAAAATGGTACACGACGACATACTGTGTACTCAACTACATTATACTTAGTCACACTATAAGTTTTGCGTAACTTAAAAAAACAACATGTTAAAACCAAAATATTATGTTTATTGCTTTTCAAAATACTCTCCTTTACATTTTAAACATTTTTTTCATGCAATCGAACCATTTTTTAAAACAGGAGGACCACAGATCTGAAGGCATGTTTTCTACGTGCTGATTGAACGCTATCACTGCCTCTTCGGAGTTGGTAAAAGTGAAACCTCTCATCAAATCTTTGATTTTGGGGAATATACAGAAATCACAGGGTGCTAGGTCGAGGCTATGCGAGGTGACGAGTTGTACTTTTTCGGAAGTTAAATACACTTACATAAATACTTAAAATACACAAAATACATAGACATTCTAAATATTGTTTAGAGAAAGGTAGTAATCAATTAACATATTTTTGAAAGAAGTAAGAGACTGCGCACGTCTGATGTGAAGGGGCAAAGCATTCCACAAACGAACCGCCCCTGACCGTGAAAGATTTATCTGCGAAAGTAGACGAGTGTGCTGGCATTTCCAGCATCAAATTTGCCGATGACCTCAAAGATCTTGAATGTGTGTCATGAAGGAACCTAAACCGTTCTTTAAGATATTGGGGAGTGCGAGGATTGAAGAGTATACTATATAGCAGTGAAAGAATGTGTGTATTTCGGCGAAGGCGAATTGGGAGCCACTTGAGCGTTTTCCGAAACTCAGACACATGATCATACTTACTTAGGCCAAATATAAATCTAATACAGACATTTTGAAGGCGCTCAAGCTTATCAACGTGCTCCTCCGTGAGGTCAAGATAGCTGACGTCGGCAAAATCGAGAAGTGGGAGCAATAGAGACTGTGCCAGCGTAACTTTAGTAGCTGTTGGAAGGAGATTTCGCAGCCTGCGCAGCGAGCCATTTGATGCAAAGATTTTGAGTCCAACCTCCTGCACTTGACGATCCCAAGACATCGTACTATCCAAGTAAATACCCAAGTTGTTTACACTGTTGCTTACTTCGATTGGAGTTCCGTTGAAGATAACTTGGGGCAACTGTGACAAGTCGATACGTGACATCGTCCTAGGGCCACCTATTAGAATCACCTGGGTCTTTGCGGGGTTCACTTGAAGCCCATGTCGAATGCTCCAATCACATATTATCTCCAGATCCAGGTTGATCGTAGTAAATGCTTCGTGTATATTCTCCAGTGGCGCTTGTGTGTAAATTTGGAGATCATCAGCATAAAGGTGGTAGGATGAAACTAATTGTACAGAGATAGAATTTATAAAAATTGTGAAGAGAAGTGGAGATAGGACGCCACCCTGCGGCACACCGACAGTAACATCACTCCAGGAAGAAAAAGTGTCTTCAATGCGTACACGTTGCCGGCGGCCATACAGGTAACTGCGAAACCAATCAATCACCGTTGGAGATATGTTAATAGAGCGAAGAGTTCCAAGAAGAATTTGAAAGTCAACATTATTAAAAGCGTTGCTAAAATCAAGAAGTGACAGTAATGTGACTTTTCCTTGGTCCATACCAAATCTTATGTCCTCAGTGACATTAACTAAGGCGGTAAACTGGCCGGGACGGAAGCCAGATTGGAAGGAATTAAATAGTGAGTTTTTGGAGAGGAAGGAAGTGTGAACTATATAGGCGCTCAAGTACTTTAGAGAGAAAAGGTAGTATAGAAATAGGGCGAAAGTGGAAGTACGTGGTAGGATTTCGGTTTTTAGGAAGTGGGATAACTTGTGCTTCCTTCCAAACTACAGGAATGAAGCCGGAGGAGATAGAGAAGTTTAAGATGTGAGTAATGATAGGAAGAATTTGGGTAAGAACAGGAATGATCATGTTCCGGCTGACACAGTCACCACCAACCGCGTTAGATGTAATGGACATAACGTTCTGCTTAACACCACAATCAGTGAATTGATCAAAAACAAACGGTGGGTAATCAGGAGTCGGAAGTAATGAAATATCATACAGTGTGTTTGCCTTTGTGGTCCCTGTAAAATTGGACGAAGAGGAGAAATGCATATATTACTTCTTTCGTCTTTCCAACTCCTATGGTTTTAGAAAATTTCCAAATTTTAGCTGGATCGCCGTTTTCGATCGAGGCGTGAATATGCTGGCGTTGTGCGTTTCTACACACCTTATTGATGATGATTTGAGTGATTCCGTAAAGCCACATACTTGTCCAAGTTCTCAGCAGTCGGTCGAAGCTTGTACTTACACTTAGCTGCTGCTTTCTTTGCCATGATACTCCTTATGCTATCAGTGATCCAGGGTGCGGGTAAATGTTTAATTTTAATTGGGCGTATAGGTGCATGCGTATCATAAAGTTCGAATAATTTTGATGTGAAAACTTCGACTTTTATCGACAGTGTGTGAAGTAAATAACGGTCCCCAATTAATGCTGTTGGCATCCTCCCGAAGACTATCAAGATCCATGCTACTAAAGTTACGCTGCCACAGAATTTTCGGCCTAGCCTTAGGAGGACGGAGATTATAGGATAGGAATATGAGGTCGTGGTGGGAAAAGGCATCAGCATTGCATTGTCCATGCTTAGCAACATGATGCAATGATGACACAAGGATCAGATCTAGGAGAGAGGTATTGAGGCCGGGAACGTGATGGGTGGTGTTTAAAGGTAGTATGGAGAGGTTACAGGATTGCGTAGTGCGTTGAAAAGACACGGTACGATTGTCGTTCTTGATTTGACAGGTGTTGAAATCACCCATTATGATTGCGTGGTTGTAAAAGGGAGTCAATTTTTCAAGAATACGCTCAAAAGAAGAGAAGAAATTGATACTAGACGAGGCGCAGTAATAAACAGCGAGTAGAACTTTAGTATGATAAAGTTCCACTTCTAGGCAGAGATGCTCTCCAGCATTCGGGGGAGGTGGCTGCGCTGACACATCAATTATTTGATAAGGAATGTTAGTGCGTAAGCAAAATAAACATAATTATAGACCAAAAATATTTACATTACAAAATATCGTTTAAAAAATCCTCCGCGTCATTGCCGACTGGGAAGGTTCCCAGAATGCTGGCTGTGTTGCCACGTTGGATGGCGATACTTATTCTTTGGGCCAGAAAATAGCCAGCCTTCTGGTCCTGAGAAGCATCCATTAGGCGTTTAGCAATGTCTCTATAAAGGCGGCGAGCACTCGGACCCCATGACCCCAGTGTCTCAACCCCAAACGGCTCAAATATGTAATCACCTGCTAGGTTAGCATATTTACGCCGTTTAAAGCCTTCAGCCGATGCAGCAGCAGCGCCGGCACATCCGGATGTGCTTGGAAGGTGTGAAGGTGCTAAGGTGTCAACGCATGTAGCGTCCCACACCAAAGGCCTTCCCATCTTCCACGGTAGCAACGACATACCGTCCGGTCTCTTTCCATCGCTTCGTGCTAAACCATTTGGTTCACGTAAGGCCGGAAGACCTGCGGTGGAAAGAGCCCTACGAATTATGTCGTTTAGAATAGCGTGCCGAGGTATACGACCTGCGCTTCTGCTACAAGAAAGGTCATGGTGTCCCAGATTATCGACGGCTACTCCACAGGTGCAATGATGCGGGGATACACAAGGTGTACCCAGCCGAAGGCAAGTGGCAATGCGGAAGGTTGTGTCGTCCAACATTGTACCGATGTTGGGCGATGGGAGCGCCTGGATCCATAACCCTGACTCCCATTCTCCAACAGCTAGTAGGCGTGCACGCTCTGAAATATTGACAGAAGTGTCAATTAGTGTATTAATTCTCAATTTACAGAGCGGTGAATCCCACAGTCGCTGTGAGCCTAGGCGTGAGGGCAGGTCAGTGTCGGGGCAAGACATCCTCCAAGCATTTATGGCATCGCTCTTGCATCGCACCTCGGAATCAATCAGTGTATTTGACAAAATTTTCCTGACTAATTCTTCGGTGCTATGGACCGACGATAGAAATGCTGGCAGGCTGACATCTGTGACTCTACGAATACCTAGCCCGCCCAAGCGAACTGGAAGAGACGCTTGGACCCAGGCCCGGTCATTAATATTTACATTTAAAATTTTACACAAAGAATTTTGTATTAAGTTGTCTAGTCCAGAATTTCTACATTTTTCCAAAATTGTCCTGAACGGAGGGCATGTGTAAATTTGGGTACGAAAAGACAAAAACGAAGAATAGTGAAAGCTGAATGAATACTGATATTACATAGACTATCAATAACCTGATCAAAATTTTGAATTTTTTCCTCGATAAGAGTGGAAAAGCCATCTTCTAAAATCGGGGACCCTAGGAGGCGTAAAGAAGTTTTGTCCAAAACTTTTATGTTGGGGGCCAGACAGTTGAATTTGGAGATTATTGTTAATTTATCTGTGTTTTCAGATATAAAAATCTCACATTTATTCGGGTTCAGTTCTAAGCCAATTGACTGAAACTCGTTCTTTATTAGGGCTAAATCTTGTAAAACTGTCTCTACTTTTCCCCCTAAAGTCCCGTCGTCTAGATACCAAATGTTAAATTTGGATTTTATTTTTTGAATTATTGGGTTAATGGCCAAACTGAAGATGACTGGTCCCAACGAATCACCTTGCTGACATCCAACGGCTGAATTCAAAAGGTGGTCTTTATAAATTAATTTTGTTGGCTGACTATAGCATTGCCAAAGAAAATTAAATATTTTGGGGGTTTCTAATTTGGCCTAACGAGGTCAGCTGCGGATGGTGGGTGCTTACTCTGCAAGCCCGTCAAAGTTTCTACAGAATAAGGAGCCAGCACGTCGCTACTAAAAAGTAGCCTTGCCGCCCCACTGATGTCGCCTTCCCTTATTTTATTCTTTACAAGTTTTAATTTCTTGGCCTGAGAATAATCAGGGGCCGAAATGTGAATTGAATTTGAATTTAAAATGTTAAAATTGTTTGTACACTTTTCTTTGATTTGGACCGTCAAAGATATCAACGGCCTTTTCTTTACGTGTAGGATTCTATAAGGGAAGGTTAACATTTGTTCCCAAGCGCTAAAGGTATTTTCCCAGACTACTTGACCAATGCAGGAGGCTAAACATTGAGCCACAGAGGGTCTCGCACCTCGGGGGATTCTTTTTAAAACCGGAATAGAAGTTTTCATGGTACTCAACCTTTGCCAAAAGGGAATTTCGATATTATACGTAGATTGCAACGCCACCACCTTTCCCGCGACCGCCACGATCGTTTCTAATCAAGTTGAAACCCGGCAGAGAAACAGAGGAGGATGAGTGGTACATCGGCAAATTGTGTGTTCCATGTATCGCGTAGAGACGTAGACGCATCGCTGAGTGACGAAATGCTAGCAAAACTGCTGTCCACGCTAGCGGCCGTGTGGAAGCTGTCACTGTCATCATCGGTATCAGTCATAGAAGAAGCTAATAGAATAAAAGACAATTAATTAATAAATATTACTAAATGGGAGAACATTAGCACTCACCAGCAAGCTTAAACCACTATCCACCCGCCAGTTGAGTGATAGATTCCGTCAATATATCACTACAGACCTTAACTAAAGTAATAATTAAAAAATTTCAATTAAAATGAGCACTGTACTATTCAGTATACCACTCGGCATTAACACTCTTTTGATCTTCAAGTGGAATTGTACAAATGGGACCCGTAGCTGAGAAAAAAAACGCGATCATTTTTACCAACGTTTCTCGCCCGCATCACTTTTGTTGGCTTGTTCTCATTTTCCAACACCCATTCACAAGATTGCTGTTTTTTCGGGTTCAAAACAATAAATCCAAGTTTCGTTTCCTGTGACAATGTCATAAACAGCATTAGAATGTCCGTGGTCGTACTTCAGTAGCATTTGTGAGCACCATTCCACGTGAGTCCGCTTCTGCTCCGCTGTCCTCCGCTACAACAAAGTTTCCAAACTTTCAATTCTTCGTGCAAAATTTTCTAGATTTGACTCATACCAATCCCCAATAGTCCTCGAATTGTCTCATAGGTAATCCGCGGGTTTTCTTCAATTAACCGCTTAACAGTAGCCACATTATTTTCGTTGACGGCAGTTGAAGGCCGCCCTTCAGGAAATTCGTCACGTAAAGAAACTCGACCTCTCTCAAATTCAGTAAACCATCGCCTCACGGTGCTCTAACAAGGTGCTTCTCTCCCAAAAGCATTTTGAAGACGAGCGGCACAGTCTTTCGGAGAGAGAGAACTTTTAAAATCATAAAAATCATCGCTCTAAAATCTTTTTGACTTATTCCGATATATTAGTTCCGATTAGCTGGAAGTGTAAAACTTTTAGTGTGCCCCATGTAATGATTAGGACCAGAATAACGTTTCTTGATACACAGAACATTCTCACTTTTGAATGTCGGTCAGGATCCGTTATATTAGATTTACGTATTAGGCCATGGAGTGCAGCACGAAATTGGTTTGTGCATCTACAAGGCCCACGTTGCCGCATCGGCATAAATTTGCCGGTTGTTTCACGTCAATTTTCCTCTACTAACTCCTACACAAAGGACACTTTGATCATGGTTTCGAAATGATTTTGTAGTTCGAATTTTAACACAACCGAAAATTGCTTCAAAACCGTGATAAAACATGAGACCATATCCAAGACGTATATATTTAGATAGCTCAAAAATATAGTTTGATGCTACACAGGTCGAACGGTAGGTACGACAGGTACTTACCAAATTCGTTACTCTATGGTTTGGAAGGCCAAAAAGAACAAAAAGCTTTGCAAGGTAACTACAAAATCTTTACGTTGAGTGTGCCAGAACAGGAAGACGCTGTGGCGAGAGCTCTCCTCCTCTATGTTCCGTCCCCTCCCGGGAGCTGGAGCAATCAGCCCTCTATTAAAGCTACTCACATTACTTTTGGGGAGTCTTATTTATTACGATGGTTGAATGGCAACTACCTTCTCTATAAAGTTAAGCATAATAATGATTTCGAAGTATATAAAATGTATTAAGAAATTCAATACTTTTATTTATTCTTTTTATAAGTAGTAGGAATTTTCTTTTATCTTAGGTACGTAGACGGATCTCATATATCAAAGTTAAACAAATTCGTTTTTTATTCAGCCCACTTCTCTTTTTAGTACAGACAAATGATTAAAACGAAATATAGTTTTGTTCATTTTTAGGGATCCGTAGTATAATTTTGTTTTGTCTGTCCGTTCGTCTGTTCGTCCTCGGCTTTCCTGCCAAACGGTTAGTGATAAATGTATATTTATTTACCACGCCAACCAAGTGCTAGAATACAATTATGATAATTATTTTTTGTGTTATCTCTTACCCACTTACCTACCATTAAGAACTGTGACTACGGAACTCTATTCTATAGGTGACCGGACACGCACTTGACCGGTATTTTAGTGCATAAAGCCAGTAGCAATGCGAAACTTCCTCTGGCAACTTGAGGACCAGAATACATCACGAACTAGGACCGTTGTAGGTACATCATGCAGTAGGTAATACCTATCAAACAATTGCTTCCAAAAATAGGTACCTAAGATTAACACTAACAAATACAAAACATCAGTTGTCCAAAAATATAAAGGACTCTTTACACGTGAACCCTTTGTACGAGGAGCTGCCAGTTGCGAAAACATCACAGACCTCTCTGATACGTCAGTTATATCAAGCAGGCCAACTGGTCAAGGAGCCCAGCAGGCGTCTCGTCCGGCAGGGAGCCGGTGGCATCAAGTGACATGCAAACACAAGTGTTTTAATAAAACAGAAAATACTGCTTTAGGTACAATTATGTTTACTTAAAACACAGCTTATAACAAATGTTTGATTATTAATCTGAATAAAATACATAAGTACATAATAACCCGACCGGTTTTTCTCGAATGGGTATATACCTACATAATTGAGCGGAGCGAAGCGAAGCTCTATCTTAGACGACAAGTGTAAATCGTTTGTGTGCCAACTCCTCCGAAACGGCTCGACCGATTTTGACCAAATTTGGCAGGCTGGTCGACATCATACCCAGGAGTGCATAACTCTGAAATCATTAAAATAGAGCACTTGCACTCAACATTTGCAATTAGTAGCATGTATTGCATACCTAGTTATATACTTATAGTTCACCAACATCAATCACAAGTTTTCATACACAAGATTAGTGCGGTTGGGCTATTAATTGTTATAAACAAATTAATTTTTTAACTGATAAAAAGTTGGTTTTTATATTGGAAAATGATTTCTAAGGGTAAAACGGGCAAAATAGAACACTTTTTACTTTTTGATTTTTTTCGAAAAAAGGCGTTTTAAAGAAGTTACAACCATTTTAAAGCGCAAAAATGGTCACATTCAACATTTTTTTACCTCACCGAGTTTTGATCGAATTCAAAAATATCCTGCGGCAGAATACTTATCAGATCTTAAGCTTCAACTGACTATTTTTCAAAATGAGAAAATATACATTTTTCACATCGTTTTTGGAAATGTTTACAAGTAATTTTCCAGGTCAAAGTACCTAATCCTACCGTCCCATCATCATCATCCACCATCTCATCATCCGTGGAGGGACTGCCATCTGACCTGACTATTTTTTAGCGTTGTCAAAATTCGTTTTCATTGAGATTTCAAATATGAGGATTACAGCTTGAAGCACACTCCACAACCTAAAAAAATACCTCCACAACCCCTGTCGGATTTTTTAGGGCTCCAAATACCCGTACCGGCTGCCATAGATGTTCGTATGAGGCAACCGGGTCCGATGGCTTATCGGTAGACACGGAGGGGTTTCAATGCCTTAAGAAATGATCACCCATCCTAAGACCGGCCTAGCTAGATGTTGCTTAACTTTTGCAATGTGTTAACCAACTCGGTCAATTACTTACTCCTACCGTCCTATGACAGTAAATTTATTTGTGTTATCGGTACCTTTATATCTTAGAATATACGGACATTTGAATTCCAAAATTGATTAATGTCACCCCAGTCTTCGGTTTCTATCTATGTAGGTATAGTTTGCGAGGTTTAAGTAGAGCTTTGCATTTGTGTGAGTGACCACGAAAAGTAGACTAAAAACTTCATTTACGTTCACGTACACTGCACTCACACAAACGCAAAGCTCCGCTTATCCCTTGCGAACTGTACCAGGCCTATGTCACTCGCCTAACAATCGCAAAAATACGTGACGCCAGCGACAACTTGAAGTTGTAAGTCAATGCCGTATCACAAACAAGAGACAATCTTGTTTGTGATACGGCATTGACCATAGAGTTGATATTGAGGCATTAACGTCATAATTATTGGTCTAATTATGCTGGCACTTTCCTGACAACCCTAACGTTCGAATGTTCTCTGTAAACAAAATAATGTTCTTTAATTAACGTCGGAGTGCAAGTT
This sequence comes from Nudaria mundana, assembly GCA_963556515.1. Taxonomy (NCBI): domain Eukaryota; kingdom Metazoa; phylum Arthropoda; class Insecta; order Lepidoptera; family Erebidae; genus Nudaria; species Nudaria mundana. Next base: position 26,571,108 of record OY748286.1, read on the forward strand.
CTGTATGTCCGGGGCGATGTATGGTGCAGCAGGCATGGGACTAGTGGGGGCGAAGCGGAGTCTAGTATGGGTGGTGTGAGGTGAGTGCCATATCGGTTATAATTACCAATAGCTACGAATTAGCGTGCCCTCTGCACACCCTGAGAGTAGGCCCACGTGAAAACCAACAGAAATGGTGGGGACCTACAAAAATCGGCTTTTTGCGCTTTTTTAGTAAATATCTCATTTCCTATGGGTTTTTTGCTAAATGTATTGGTAATCAATATTGTAGAATACAAAATTCTCTACAAATTTTGTTAGAGAAAAAAATTTCATACGGTAAACCGTTTTCGAGATAGAGGGCGGAAAGCGCGTGGTCACAGCATCACTATGAACTATCGATAAATCAATGATTATAAATATTTGTCAATTTTTATTAACTATTATATTATATTTTATCATTTTCTTCATGCATTAAATCTATATCTATTCAATAATACTGATAACCGTTTCCTCAATCATCTTCGTTAAATATGCATTACGTCAAGTCTACAAAACTTAATAAACCTGTGCAGCTTTCAAATATTCTACCAACAAGTGCAGCTGCTCGTCAACATTTCAAACGTGTATATTATCAAGTTCAAACTTGGTTAGGGCAGGATTTGGAACTGCAGGTATGGGGTTGGGCAATGCGAAACGATTTTCTGGAGCCTATCATGACAATTTTACCACCTGCTCCAGAAGATTTGCTAAATATAATTTTCTGCAACTGCAAGAGTGGTTGTGGTTCGCGATGTGGATGCAGGAAAGCGGGCTTGCAATGCTCTTTAGCTTGTGGCCAATGTAATGGGCAAGCTTGTCTTAATACTCTACCATATCAGAGCGACATTAACGAAGATGGAACCTATGACCCCGAAATCATGGAAGAACTTGAGACAAATGTCGTTGAAGACGATAATGAAGACCAGTTTGAAATTTACCAGCAGCCGGAAGACGACGATGAAGAGGAAGAAGATGATTAAAATTATAAATTGTAGTTTTTGAACCCTTTATTCCATTTTTTTACTTTGACACGAGACGAGACACGAGACGAGACACGAGACGAGACGAGACACGAGACGAGACACGAGACGAGACACGAGACGAGACACGAGACGAGACACGAGACGAGACACGAGACGAGACACGAGACGAGACACGAGGCGAGACACGATACGAGCGTGTGAATGAAGTATAAGATTGCATGTAAGTAGGTAAAGATTCTTAAAAATACCTACAATTAATTAATGTTCCTGAAAGTATAAGTAAATACTGACTTTACAAAATCTGCAAGGAAAATTAACCAGTAAATGTTTACTTATTAGTAGTGGCAAGTTCATGAATTTAATTAGAACTAACGGACCGGGTGCGGTGGTCCCACCAGCGCGGTGGGCCTTATTCGAAAAGAAAAGTAGCGTAACATTGGTAAAACCCCGACCCAAATTCCATCAAAAGGAAAGATTGTTTTTGCATTTTTTCCGAACAATAAAATCATTTTACAGATAAGTACACTGCATTGTTTACATTGTACCCGTAGACCTATATTTAGATATAACTTTTTTTTTTAGTTCCGCGGCCCAAGGCCGCGGCCGCTCTAACGTCCGTTGCCGGGCGTCTCTGGTTACAAGCAGAACGTATTTCCAGTGGCGCCCGACGGACTTTGACCACCCCTGTGGTCTCTGCGGGGGTTGGGTCGGGATGAGTATCCCGCGTCATTGGGGAAGGTTTTTATCCCGCGTCATTAAGTGAATCTGGTTGCGTGCTATGGGGAAAAGGCCCCGCAGCACGCAACCCTTCTAGTCTGATTCTGTAAGGACGACGGGTGGCGATCCCGCCGTCCTCAGGCCCCGATCATGGAGGTCGATGGTCTTGGGCGTAGATGAGTCTGCGGCGCTCTCGCCGCTGACTACGGAACTCAGCGGGGATGGTACGCTCCCTCTCCCTCTAGGCCACCTCCTTCGCGAGCACGACTTGCTCGCAGAAGGACACGGCCGCATGCCACCTACTCCCGCTGGAGACCATGGCTTGAAGCATGGTCTCCAGCGAGAGGGTATCCACGCCCAGACCCACTATGAGGTCCCGGCGCTGACTCGCCTACGCTGAGCACTCCACCAACGTGTGGAGTGCGGTGTCGTCGTCGGAAACCTCGCAGTGTTGACACCGGGGTGTGACCTCACGACGGATGCGAAACAGATAGCTACCGAACCATCCATGCCCGGTAACGATCTGCGTCGCACGATACGTGAGGTCACCATGCTGCCTCTGCAGCCAAACGTCCATGATCGGTCTCACCGCTGCGAGGATGGTGGTACCCCACTTGGGTTGCTCAAGTCGCACCCTCCATGACTCCATGAGATCCTGGCAGAGTTGGGACCGCTTGTCATCGATTTCTCGAGACGCAGGCCTGTGGTCCCGCTCCAGCGCCTCTTGGCGCCAAGAGGCGCCATTGGGACAATGACGCAAGGGCTCTCGCTTCCTAGGAGACATGCAGCCTCTCCGGAGATCGTGTGGTAGCCCCTTATTGTTTTGACGGCCAAGGTCCTCAACGGTCTGTTAAGGAGCGTTGAGTTGTTGGGATCAGCATCCCGCCGAAAACATCTGGCCGTGCAGTAGCGGCACGCCCACCGCTCTCAGCGGACGGACGAGGTTTTGGCCTCGAGGCGGCGCAAGTTGTGCTGCCGACCCGGTGGTCCACAGTCTTGCCCTCCGCCTCGCATCTAAAGCAGCGAGGCGCGGCATCACAGGCACTTGCCTCGTGACCGGGCCGGCTGCAGCGGAAGCACCGATCGCCCACGGTGCCTTCCGCTGTGCACTGCACTCCAACGTGCCCCACCACCATGCACCGGAAACATCTGGTTTCCCGGGCACGAAGGAGGTGCACCTGCGCCTTTAGGAAGCCGCCTACGAGGAGGCTTCGTCCGTCCGCTACTTTCAGTGCCGCCGCGACGGGGCACTGGACGACTGTCATGCCATGACCAGTGGAGCTGAAGAAGATGTCTCCAGCCTTCACCTGGTCACGGGGACAGCCGCCCGCCTCCACGACGGCGGAGATTACTTCCTCCGTCGTGGCCGCATCATCCAAACCCGTGATGCGCAATGCAGCGCAATGCATGCGCATTTGGTGCGTCTGGTGACGCGAACGGCTTCGGCGTCCAGCGCGTCCCTAAGCTGCGCTGCTAGGGCGTCAGCTTTAGGGCCGCTGGAGGCGCTGGAGACCTCGAGGAGGCGAGCTCCGGTGCGTGTCGTCTTGCACTGGAGCCCCCCCTGTATATCGAGGGCCGACAGGTTGACTGAGGACTTCACGGTCCTCAGTACGTCGGCGTACCCGAACCCCTTCTCCACACCTACCGTCGTCACCGTCAGGACGACGGCGGTGGAGCGAGGAGGGCGGGGCCTCCTTGGTGACGCTCCGAGCGAGGAGCTTGTCGAGGGAAGATTGGGCTTCACCCACCAGTGAAGCCACAATCTTCTTCCTCCCTGCCACGTTTCTTTTGCCCCGCATGGCAGCGTTCATGCGGGCAAAAACACTCATCAGCTCCCGCGTGGTTGGCTCACCGATTTCCCTGCGACTTCGCTGGGACAGTACAGAGGACGGAGGAGGAGTTGGCGGCCGCCTTCGATACGCGTCGAGATGAGTACGCACCGTCTTGACCGGCACCTCTTCCTCCGAATCGCTGGAGAGGAGGGACCCCCACCCAGAGCAGCTGGTGCTTCTGTCGCGCGGCGACCCCCCCTTCTCGAGGGTCCTCTTCTTCGTCGCAGAAGAGCGGCCCTTCTTCTTCACACTGCTGGGAGCTGACCCATCGTCAGTCCCAGCAGCAGCAGTTCCTTGGGGCGTCGACGTCGCGCTGCGACTAGGCGGCGCGGCGCGAACCCTCAAATCGATAGGCATCGGAATCAGTTGTTCGTGCATTAGGTCGTCGGTTGACACTGTCCGGTAAAGGGCAGTGTCGGGACCGGGGGTCTCTTCAGGGTTATCCATATCGTATAATAAATCGCTTTTTTTGGTCACAAGTACAGACTAAGACGTTCGGTCACCCAACCTGCCACTGCGTTACCGGAAGCAAGGTTGGTCCAGGGGCGGACGGTGAGGACGTAGACTTAATCACTTGGGGCCCCGCCCCTATTTAGATATACCTAGTGTATATTTGGGTTTGTGTTGCATGATATTACCCTTTGCGAACTCTTTCCGACAATATTTACTTGTTTGCCTGGATTTTGTCTACAGCAAGCTATTACCATACAGTACCTATTTTATATCATGGTATACTGGTATAGGTACAGATAGTACACGATTTCAGACGCGTGATGAACTTTGTATTCTTGCTAGAGTCCGTATATTTTCCAGAACCTAGGCTTATGTAACAGTATCACCCAAAACTTTCTACTTACTTAAGTCTGATATTGAAACAGGGCTAAACTTGATCATGATAATTATAATAGATACGATACATTATTACTCTCCGACGTTTTGATTAGACTGCACCAACCGGGGTCAAGGGTCCACTTGCTTAATAATTTAAAAAAAACTCTCCTACGTATAGACATGTCATATAGACTCAGCTTAGGCCTCGCAAGTTTTTTTTAGCAATGTCCATCCAATTACTAGTAAAATTGGTTCATATCGACGTATTCTAAGTAACTGCACATAATAAAATTTTGCTAGCCTGTTCCCTGTCGGTAATATTTCGCTAGGGTGCGGGCACAGCATGGCGTCAGACACCGACAACATGACGAAATTAAAAAGATCGCAGCTGGAAGTTAGAGACAAAAGTCGGATTACTCGTAACAATTTTTAGGGATCAGTTTATATATATTTACAAATTAAAATAATTTTATTTAGATTACCGTTCCTGTTACCCACAAAATAATATGTCCTGGATGAATTCTATCGTATGTCCCCGTCCTAATTATCAAATTGCAAAATATCCAGTGTTATCCATTGTTTTCAGTGATACCTAATTCAGAGCCCGGATGTCATTCGTAAGTTGACATTACTGAACGGCAACATTCTAAAGCTCGCGAGGCCTAAGCTGAGCTTGGCATTTGTGTGAGTGCTCAAGAAAAGTAGAGTAAAAAAGCTGTGTGTAGCTGTGTGTTTGTACGAGTATAACACGTGTGTGTAAAACAGTGTCACATGTACGTTCACTCACACAAATGCAAACCTCAGCTTACCTAGGCCCTGCGAACTGTACCTTTATGTAGGTACTATTGTGACTTTACCTATTGCAGAACGACTTTGAAAAGCCCTGTGAGTGTAAAGCTATCGAATAAACATCAAAATTGAACGATTACTGTCTCTTATATTTAATATGAGGGACGATAGTTTTTAGTTAAACCGTGGCACGCGCCCGCCTCGTGCAGCGCCCCCACCTCGCTGGGCGCAACAGCTTTGTGATCGCATTCGGATTGTATGAGCCACACCACTGTTGCCAATCTGTGAAATGTATCTTGGGAAATTAGACAATCAACAAATAGGTTGAACAACTCTCACTTGTAGAGGGTTAATATTTTATTTTGTACCTAATATGTAGCTAGTCATTAGGGGGGCTCGTGTTCTAGGCACAAAGCAACCGCATTTCGGACCTGCACTGCGGTCTCTAGTGGTAACCGACAATGTTAACACATTGCAAAGTCAAGCAACATTAACTCAGGCCGGTCTTAGGATGGGTGACCATTTCTTAAGACATTGAGACCCTTCCGTGCCGTGTTAGCACTAACTACAGAACTTCGATATCGCCCATGGGTTGTGGAGGTCTGAGTCACCGTCGAACACCAACACCACATCATCCGCGAACGCTTGCACATACACACTCATTCTCTCCAGCCCATTCAGCAATGGGTTTAATAGCAAGTTCCACAGCAAGGGACCTCCAATCGAGCCTTGGACACAACCTTTGTCTGTAGAGCGACTGCACTCCTCGCCCGCGTACCTTCCTTTCGCTAAGGTAGCTGCTGATCACCCGCCTCAAGTTTGTCGGACACCCTTCCTCCGCCAGTCGTACTTTAATGACCGGCCACCAGGCGCTGTCGAAGGCACCATAGTGACTATCCTCTTTGCGTCGAGTTTAGTTACTATGTGCCCCATGAGGTCATAGAGGGCGTCTTCGGTGCTCTTCTGGGGCATAAAGCCGTACTGGCGGGGATTCATCAGTGGTAAAAGATGAATCTTGAGTCGGGCGACCAGCATCCTCTCGTACACCTTTCCCAAGACGGGCAACAGGCCAATTGGTCTGTACGACTTGGGAACTGTGTACGAGTCCTTGCCTGGCTTCTTCAGCACCACCACCACGGCTTCCTTCCATATGTTGGGAAAATAGCCGTGCCGGAGGCACTGATTAAGCAGCTCCAGGAAGTATAAGGAAGGGGTCGGGCCTGACGGCGTGTGTGCAGATGTCGGATGTAAATCCATCCGCCCCCGGAGCTTTCTTGGTGTTAAACCTGTGAAGAGCATCGTGCATTTCGTCGAGCGTAAAAGGTGGGTCATCTCCATGATGACCCTCGCTGTTGACATCATCATCTACCTCCGCTGCCTTTTTTCTAATTACACGATGCCCCTCGTTATCCTCCTCCACTCTATCTTCTGGGTAGAAGGTTTGAGCGAGGAGGCTGTCCGAACCCCAAGAATCCAGGTATGATCCGTTATGAATTAGAGGCTGATCTTCTTCCCTTGCTGTGGCCCTCCGTATCACCCTGTATATACCCTCCCATACTCCCTTCCTGTCCTGCTTTCCGCAGAAGGCCTTCCAACTCTCGACCTGTGCCTTTTTTACTGCACTTTTATACATCTCCTTGGGTTGTGGAGGTCAGATGGCAGTCGCTCCACGGAAAATATCGAAGTTCAGCTGAATCGCAGTTAAACTGAAAAGCCGACCACAACTGCGATGGGATAAGGTTCGGTGTATGATGACGTAGCTAGTCATTAAAAACCAGCCAAGTGCGAATCATCGAGAAAGAGAGTCGAGAATAAAACTTGTAAATCCATTTCTTTTACGTACCTATCCACCATATTATCTATACAGACCTAAAATACTTTAGTTAGGTACTAAAGCTGTCCATAGTAGATATAAGTACCTACAACTAAAATAAATATGTAATTAAAATATAAGTCTAGTATTTATTAAATAAAAAATCCCAAAGCAACGTATATTGTAATCAATCCTTATTATCGTTCTGGTATTTATTTTTAATCAGCAATTGAAAAACTAAATAGTTACTGATTCGACAGTACATCGTCTAGTTGACGTCCTAGTTGAGTTTCTCATCCATAGAGTAACGACTCCTGTAGCTCTATGTTTTCAAGAGGAGAAGAAGCTGATTTGATTTGACATTCATCTAGCTAGATCCTATTACAAAAGGGCACAGAATATGGAGTAGTACATACAGAACTTGCACTCCGACGTTAATTAAAGCACATTCTTTTGTTTACAGAGAACATCATTCGAACGTTAGGGTTGTCCAGTAAAGCAAAATATATATCAGCATAATTTGACCAATAATTATGACGTTAATGCCTCAATATCAACTCTATGGTCAATGCGGTGTCACAAACAAGAGACAACCCTTACTGACTTACAACTTCAAGTTGTCGCTGACGTCACGTATTTTTTGCGGTTGTTAAGAGAGCGACATAGGCCTGAAAAGGGTTTTATGTGTTTTGTTTTATGACAGTTAAAAGTAAATAAATTAAATACTTAACTATTTATCGGTAAATCACAGCACTCTGATTTCTTGTACCTCTTTGGCTTTTCATCAACGACGTCAGAAAAAATTCATTTCGTTCGTATGCTATGGCCTAGTATGCCTGTGCATACTAAGCCCTATTATAGTATAAAGGTTTGCCAGTATGACTTAGCCAGCTTTGTACGTTGGAATGGACGTTAACAATAGAAAATATTATTGAACCTTATGACACGATGTTCCAACGCCGAAACAAAAGAATTTTGGAAAATAGAAGTAGGTACCTACCTGGAACCTAGAACCTGGAACCTAGAACCTGGAACCTAGAACTGGAAAATGAACTTGTTTAGTTACTGAAAATATGTTTGACATAGGTTTTCTTATCTGTCTATTGTCTAAGGTTACATTTTTAATGGTATTGACTGTTTCGAATTCAAAACTCCCCAAATTAAATTAGTAAGTAGGTACAGAGAAATAGGTATTGGACAAGTTATTAGAAAATAGAGATACATAAAAGAAATCGTGGTCTAGTGGTAACCGACAATGTTAACACATTGCAAAGGTTAAGCAACATCGAGTCAGGCCGGTCTTAGGATGGGTGACCATTTCTTAAGACACTGAGACCCCTCCGTGCCTCGGAGAGCACGTTAAGCCGTTCGGTCCCGGTTGTCATACAAACATCTATGGCAGTCGTTAGGGGTAGTTGGAGCCCTAAATCAAAAATCCGACCGGTCTAACTACAGAACTTCGATGTCGCCCATGGGTTGTGGAGGTCAGATGGCAGTCGCTTCACGGAAAATATCGATGTTCAGCCGAATCGCAGTTAGACTGGAAAGCGGACCCCTACTTTAGTTGGGAAAAGGCTCGGTGAATGATGATATATATGTACATATATATATATATAGTGGTGCCCAGCCAGCCAGCCAGTGGGTATACACCCACACAACGTCATACAGAATGACACAAGGCGAGTGTATGACAATACGCTCACGCACACTAGCATGCGTAAGCCGGGCTGTTTCTATTGTAGTGGTTGCTTGGCGACGCGTCATCTAGTATATAGTTCATCTAACTTAGGTTACATTATGTTTCGCCGGAACGTAGCGGGAGTGATGCGGGCTACAAAGGTTGTTAACAATAAATGATTTATCATAAATAAACCAAATCTCGGTCACAACAAAAATAAACAATTAAAAATTATTAATTATGTTATAAAGTAGGTAGGTACTTAGTGTTATATAATCTTAACAGGTCTGAATATAGGTACATAAAGTATATGAATGACATACATTTTATAGTTTTAGATGAAAAACAGACCTCATTCATCAGTAACTGGCGGCATTTTGCTGACCTAAAATACAGAATGTGTTACGAGACGTAATACAAATTCAAAGAGAAGATAAAATGACATGAAAGAGCATTTAGCTTTGAAAAACTCAAAGGCCCACAAAGGGGTGCTCAACAGACATAACATTAGCTGCATTCGACTTGTCCATTTTGTTACGTTTGTACACTTTGTACCCTTCGGTGAAGATTTAACCGTTGTTTTGGGGTTATTCACCTCAATTGTTATTACTTCCAAACATTGCAAATGATTTCCTCCTATTTTTGTAATGACAAAACAATATTGCAGACAGCTCAATTTCTAAAGCAAATGGTTTTCGTGTTCGAAAATTCATTTCAAAAATGTTATTGAACTAATGATTACTACGAAAGTTGAGGTGAAAAGAGTCATTTACTTTTTATTTTATGATTATTTACAATATACTTTCCCTTCTCGGTGTCTTCAAACAGATTTCGTAACGATGTTCACGTTATTACCAAAAATAAGTTCGGGTGTATTGAAAACTCGTTTGCCAGGCGTTTGAACCTCTTTTAAATGGAAAAACCATAAGCACTCAGATTAGATTAAAAAGTTTGCGTTTTAAATATCTAGGCAGAATTACAGTGATATTTTAGGCACTAATACTATTAGCTATTAGTTACTTTCCAAATACATTTAGATAATTAATAGGTATGTTTTAATGTACTTTTACCTATAGGTAGATAGATATTTCATCTTTGAAAACAGAATTATAAAATTATTTGAATTTAGACCGGGTCTTTAATTTTTCTACTCATAATAAGTAGGTTGTTTCTAATTTTGGTAATGTTACTTGTACTACTCGTATTATGTTCCATGGTATTCTTCAGAAAAATATACATCTACGCCACGTGGAATCTTACTCTCTACAACAAAAGACATCACTGTTTTTACGATGGGGGAAAATGGATCCCTTTACGTGTAAGATATTTTTTGCCAAAATATTCCAAACTGACACTTATAGTTCTAAATCTAAGGTCGGTTATTGATATATGAACCTTTTAGAGTTATCCGTATCGATGGCAAGTGTGGTCCTTTATTGAAGATATTGCTCCTCCTACGTAGGGACTTCACGACACAAATTAAATACCACCTGGTTTTAATACTTACTCCCACTTTATTAGTATGCAAAACTGTATAAAGTCCTAAGCAGTATTGAAAAAAAAAGTTGTGTGCAAAGTTTTAAATAATTATTAATACGTGACACAGTAACGTGTAGGTATTAAATTTGAATAGGTGTCTCTAATCAAATGTCTCTATACCTGTGTACTAAATAATTGTATCTAAAACTAGGTATACAATGCATGCTGCTAATTGCAAATGTTAAGCGGAGAAAATGTTTTTATTACATATCAGAATCAGAATCGAACACTTAAATTAATTAATCGAATGAAAAAAAATTCTATTTTCATTGTTGACGCACGTGTTTCCGTGGCAAACATTTAATCATCTGGTTTTTCGGTGATGTCCAGGACATTTTCGGTGATTATTCCTCCGTGGTCAGCTCTATTTTCATGATTTCAGGGATATGCACTCCCGGGTATGATGTCGACCAACATGCCAACTTTGGTCAAAATCGGTCGAGCCGTTTCGGAGGAGTTGGCACATAAACGATTTACACCTGTCGCCTAAGATTGAGCACCGCTTCGCGCTTTTCACGCGTTTTTAATTTTTTTTTTATTTCTGATTTTTTTTGTACTGATGGTCTATTTGACCTCTTTTAAGGTCATAATTGTGTATGGCGCACGCATTATGTGTAATTCTCTCGGTATAACTGTCTAAGTCCTCCTAGAACAGGTTTTTCGGTGATTATTCCTCCGTGGTCACTTCGATGTTTCTGATTTCAAATATATGCACTCACAAGCATGGTCACTGCCACCATGCAAAGTTTGAGGAAGTTCGGTCAGTTCGGTTCAGCCGTTCAGGAGGATTATTCGGTCAAGTGAAAACCCTCGAGTGTAGTAATAGGAGCTTCGCTCGCCTTCGGCTCACTACAGCTCAATAAAACAATTGTGCACCGATTTTCATACTGCTTTCACTAATGAATAGAGTGGTTCTCGAGGAAGGTTTTAGTATGTAGTTTGTCACGGGCGAAACCGTTGGCGTCCGCTAGTGTTACATTATTATACATTATTTGATGTATGCTAGATCTTAGAGGCAATAACTACCATACGTGGTGCACTTGCCAACTATCGCCTCTGCCTTCATTTTACAGGGAAATCGACGTGTTGAGACACGGTACCCAATGGGGGTTTTCACATTGCACGATAACGACACACGATATCGTGATGGTATCGTAAGTAGCAGCAGTAACTTTAAGGTAAGAATATAAATTATCGTGACGATATCGTGCAATGTGAAAACGCCCAATACCCCTTTATACCTCGGTGAAGTAGGGTAGGTCAGCACGAAGCGGCCACCTTTATTTTAAGTTTATAAAATATAAGAAAACGATACATTTTTTATACATAATTTAATACAATGTTAGTAGTAGATAACAATTATTTAGATAATAAGTGTATTAAGTTAGTTTCTTATATTTCTTTGAACAAATTATTTTCTTTGTTTAATACCAATTGAGACAATGTATTCAATTCTAAAGCTTCAGATTCTGCGAAAGTTTTATCAATTTTATGAGTGTAAATATTAGATTCGTTTATTACTTAATTATTATGAAACATCGTTTCAGTAAAACATTCACAATTTCTATCGGTTTTATTTATAAATTCGTACTTTTAGAGTTTTTCTTATTGATTTAGTTAGTTAAAGTTAAAACACTGACGTAAATTACGATATTGTAGCTTCATCCCAACATGCTCGGGTAGTTTTTTGCCTTTATCGCATGTTTTGTTGTAAAATAAACTCCTCCCTACCCAATAATTTATGAGATTTTTCATTTAATCCGACAGAAAAAACACAGGTCGAATGCAAATATTTAATTAAATTTAAAGATGTATGACCAAAAAAGGTTAAAATTACTCTGTGCTATTGAAACAAAATGCGCGAAAATGTATTGTTCCTCACTGGAGCCAAACGCTCGCTCCCACCATAACTGTCGAATGGCTGCTCGAAGCGGGGTAGGAGGTTTGTTATGCAGGTTTGTACGTGCATTATTGTTACAAATAACCGAAAAATTAATCGTAGCCGCTTTGTCTCTATTAGATTTTGACTCTGACATGAGGTATAAGGTGACCTTTTGTACACAAATTAGAGACGCCTGGTTCGAAATGCACTGCTTTATTCCACGTAAGGTACAAAATGCCGCACGCAGTGACACGGGGTGCGGGGGGGTGCACGGGGAGCGCATACGTCACATCCATAGTGTCCATAGAGTATATTGAGTAGACAATAGACATATAATAGACAACATTATACGATGCTCATTATTGTTACCTCCATACATCTACACACGTAACAGTCTACTACGTCCGCTTTGATCTGATTTATGTCGTATACGGCGACAACGTATACGACGACCGCGTTGGTCTATGGATTTATGCTAAATACAATCTTAAAAAATAATCACCAATTAATCCAATAGACTTTTTAGCATCAACAATAGGTAGGTACCTAATTAGAATAATAATCAACGGGTTGGTCTAAAAATAGTTCAACGAATACATTACTTATGATTTCATAATTTTTTTTGATTTCATTTACTTGCTTTTCCCTTGGATAGACTTTTATTGATAGTCAGACGTTTTGGCACGCAGTCACCCTTCTCGGTAAAGCGGTATGCCCACGGAATTAATACTAACTAGGCACAAAATTACAGTATCTACTAGCGTATCTAAAGGCTCCATATACTTACCTACTTGTGATCTCTTTTATACATTAATTATACTCCAATTTGAGGGTAGGTACCACTACTTGGCCAAGCGCGATTTCAGTTGGATAAATAGTTGCTTAATATGAAACTAACATTATATTGAAAGATTCAGGCAATTCTATACACTCTCTACTCTACTTATTAGTCCAAATGGGGGAAAATATTTTGAGCTCATTCATTTTGTACACTCGTAGTTTGTAGTTTTCAAGTCAGCGTTGGTCATCCCGGCAATAGCGTTCTACGCTAAAACGACGTTTTGATAATTGTTAATAAGCCCTACACTTGATGTTTTGAACACAAAACTACTTATCTATATATTGTCATTGTCTCTTTATTCTCTGTGAGACTCGAGTAATATGTATAGAAAACTACTATTCAATTCAAGGCTTTGGTACAGAAATATAAATTCGTTGCTAACAAACTCATAGAACCTATTCAACTATTTTTAATGATTCTTTAATCTGTCAATACAAATCACATTTGTATTGCCAAATCCAGCTAAAGGATGATTCAGGCATATTTCCTTTTTTAAATGTAACCCGTCAACCGCTCTCTATTTTTCTTGATCACCACACCGTTTGACTTAAAGTGGTGAGCCCATGGTGTACAATGCCGGATAAAAAATGCATGCAGCGCTATTCATCGAATTTCTGAAATGAAAACATAATAATAATTCTGTATGAATGAGTACGGAGGTCTGTACTGTGGATGTGGCAATTTAAAATCTCGGATATTTAAATCCAAAGTTTCATTTTATTTTGACCGATATAAATCTCTCGGTTTATAATAAGTATTAGCAAAAAGTAAATATTCAAAGATATTATAAGAACCCATTGAATAGGTACTTAGTTGGTACTCTACCGTACTTACATTCATGATTGATATACCTGTATACTTAATCGAAATTCTTGATTTGTGAATACCAATTTTGTTCACATTATTTTTTGCTTACATTTGATTCTGTACGATAAATTGATACTTTGTCTGTTTATATTTATGTAACTTAGATTAATTTACAGACCTATATATATATATATATATATCTCGATGTTGATAAACTGAATATTTTGATGGTTTCTTATCATAATTTAATCAAAATTATAGAATTAAGAATAGTAGACCTGACCGTGAAACTAACATATCAGATGGTGTTCATACATCCTGGATGTTTACACGACGGATGGTGCAAGTATGCGTTCAATGGGAGAATTGGCCCACTTGAAACACAATAGTCTCCACAGGCCCCTGTCGAGATACCTCTCGTATCTACTAACCGACCAATAACATGTTTTATGCTTCTTTTATCAATGTAATGATGGAGAGACTCGTTCATAGCATTTTAGGGTTAAATTTGTGAATTAAAATAAACAGTTGGAAGGTATACTTAGTATGTCTGGTGACGTAAATAGTTGGTAGAACGTACCACCTACGTGAAACCTCAAAGGTGCAGGGTTCTATCATAGATCGGGTAAAATATTTGTACGATATGCGAATATTTCTTTCGACGTTTGGGTTTTACGAGCATAAAGTATTTATTTGTTCTAGCTGTATCAGCGCTAGCTTGTTTAAGTTAAATTAGGAGACGCTTTGTTGTGGCCTACGACGCGACCGACGCACGTAACCGCAGCCAATAAAAGCGGATAAAATCAGTTGACAGTTTATCAACAGGTGTCTGTTTTTTTATTAGGGAAACTAAAAAACATTAGCTCTCATTTTCACACGAACGTCATCTAGCCCAAATTAAGCTAATATAAGCTTGTGCTATGGGATCTAAACGACTGATAAACATACTTATATATTTCTAAATAAATATCTACATACTATACATAGAAAATATCCACACTCCGAAACAAACATTTGTGGATCGCACAAATAATTTGATTCGACCCGGAATCGAACCTGGGACCTCAGGGACGGCAGTCGCATACTCATACCACTGCACCACCGAAGCAGTCCCGACCTAGTTTCGCGAATAATATTATTATTCAGGACCCACAGACAGGCTTATTATTTTTCTTCTAGGTACTAAAAAAATATAAGTATGGTACATAATATAACCACGAAAAAAGGTTCCTGTCATTATCACACTTCATGTCGTAATGACAGAAACCTTTTTTCGTGGTGACTTCGCGTCACTCGTGAATAGTGGTTTTGTAGGTATATAGTTTATTATTGCCTTACAAAACTGTAGGCAGGTGACCTACCTGTATTACCTACAAATGCTTGTAAAGTTCACCATCTCACAGGTCGTAAAACGGAAAAAGACTTTCTTTCAGTTCTGAGATAACAACATATTCAAACACGATTAACAGTTTTGCCTTTATTGTTTCGCCATGTTGATGTCACACACAGCATTCTGTACAGCTGATAACTGCTGAAAGAACTTTCAAAGGTAGGTCACAATCGTCGTCATTGATCATTTCAAAAGGTATTACAGACCAATGATATACACAACATCGGCAGCCGCAGTCAACGTCCTCAGGCTTAATATTTACGAAAAAAACAATTTGCTGCCATTTCAGCCGAGCGACGAAATATTATTACTTTGAACTGTATAATAGGTAGGTTGGGTTTTGAATGGATGGGGCGGAGCTGACCAAAAAGGAGTGCCCGCTATTGGTAGATATAACAGAAGGGGATAGCATGAGTTGACGAGTCGAGGCTCGAGGGTAAGACGATGGTTCTGTCACCATTGTGCGGTCGTCCGGCGCGCTAGCAGTGTCTCGTGGTAGTGTTCTGTGAATTTATGGACAATGTTAGAATTTTACACGAATATAAATTCAGGATTGATGCCGGAGAGTATTCAGCCACCGCTCGCCTGCTCAGGGAGGACAGGTCAGGAGTGCACAATATCATAATTAAAATCGAAACTTGTTCGTCGTGATTTCATAAATAAGATAATACGTTTTGGAAGTGTTGATAGAGTTATAAAATTTTATATACTTAGATTTATAGAGGGTTATTTTAAAAGTATCCCAGACTTTAAGGTACCGTTTCTGAAGGTCATATGTAGCAAGTTATGGTTTAAGAGTTTGCAAAATTTTTGATTAAGTATTCTTTTTCATACAAAATTTCATAATTGGACATTAGCTCGTCTATACACGATATTACTACGCGGCGCAGTACAACTCGGCTGCTATGGAGACCTATCAACATCCCAAGTCATCCTCGCGTGCACGGAACAGACAGACGAGACCTTGACACGAATATTGAGTAGATCTTTTAAAATAACCCTGTAACGTTACAGATTATTAGATAACGGATATAACTGTCCTGGGTGGGTGAAACCGTGGGTAACAACTAGTATTTAATAAACAGTTTTAACTAAAAGGCTCTATAAAAAAATGACGAAAAAGGGTCTTTAACTATTTAATGGGATACTGCGAGAGTTGTAATAACCTTATTAAATGGAATATAAATTTATATTTTGTTTACAATAACAGGCAAATAGTTAGTACCCACCAACTTATAGGTAAACGTGCGGTCAGACGGACACATTTCCTTGTTTCCGATTCAAAAGAATCGATCCTAATTACGAGTATAATAATTCATGCTGGTTTCCTGTTAAAAAACTACCAACTGATAAAATTACTACATTTATATTACAATTATAAGAACAGTCGGCGACGAGGCGGAGGAATTCTTTGACGCCTGTATATAGTTAAGATTTTAATGTGTATAGTATAGTTTTTAGTTAGTGTAAATACTATTTTCATCTCTTATTATAGAATAAGAACATATTATTATGTTTATTAACATAAACATAATAATATGTTCTTACTTCTGTCTCTTACTTAACAGTAGGGAAACAAAACAAAAGCAAATTACAAAGATTAAATGAATCGTCTGATAGTATAAACGTGGCCGCTTTGAGCTGACCTCCTCTAACTACCTACTTAAGTTTATGTCTAATCTAATTTATATAATAGATAGGTATAGCCTTACATACGAGTAGCTGTAATTTTTAGTAAACTTTACATAGCTTTAAGTTTTACTAAGCTTAACTTACTGGTTTTGTACACGATGATAAAAAAGTGATAAATCATATTGTTACCTAAATATAATAATAATAAATAAATATAATAAATATTTTGGACATTCTCACACAACGTCATCTAGCCCAAACTAAGCTATAAAGATTGTGCTATGGGATCTAGACAACTAATAAACATACCTACTTATATATTTCTAAGTCTAAAATCCTAAGTTAATTACTTTTTTTAATCGATGCTTCTCAGGACCAGAAGGCTGGCTATTTTCTGGCCTAAACAATAAGTAAGTACTTATCGCCATCCAACGTGGTAACACACCCAGCATTCTGAGAACCTTCCCAGTCGGCGATGACGCGGAGAATTTTTTAAGCGATATTTTGTAATATAAATATTTTTAGTATATAATTATGTATATTGTAATTCTTATAGTAAATAAATATATTTTTTATTAGTGGTATTAACTGGTGTTAGGTATGAACTTTGAATATTGTAAATTGTAACTAAAACATGAAAGTGTTTAGCATGGCTCTACTGATTTAAGATGAGTATGAATTTTGAGAAGTGACTCTCTAACACCATAGTTCTTAACTTCTCAGTTTAAATTATGCAATACTCAAGTATATCTGAATTGTACCCTCGTATTTAGTACCTATTTAATATAAATAGTTGACCGTTTCTTAAGACATTGACATGTCCGGGTTGCCGAGACTAACGAGATGAGGCCAAATGCGATTCGGGTCGCCGAGCACTGGGCCAAGACAATATAATCACCATAGTGCTGCCCATCGACACGAGAAGAAGAAGCAGAAGACATTGACCTCCGTGCCTTGGAGAGCAGTTTAAGCCCGTCGGTCCCGGTTGTCATACGAATATCTATGACATTCTTTACGGGTGTTTAGAGCCCTAAAACAAAATGCGACTGGTAATTATAGAACGAAAAAATTAATAAGTTGACCCTAAATAGGTTGGGAAAAGGATCAGTGAATGATACTATGGTATTTGGACCTTCTCACACAACGTCATCTAGACCAAACTAAGCTAAGAAGTATAAGCTTGTGCTATGGGATCTAGACCATGATAAACATACATTCGCATTACCTAGAATATACAAACATTTTTGTGGATTACACTAACATTACACTAATATTTGATTGGAATCGAACCCGACGGAGTCTCCGTGGCCACCGAAGCAGTCAATGATAAAAGACGACGACGTCAAAATGCTAATCTAGGAAGCTAGGTGCCTACGAAACCGCGACCTTTCTACAAAATGAAATCACTGCTCTGTAACGGTGCATAAGTAAACATAGGTGGCGTGCCCGACTGACCCCGCTGCTGCGTGTTCTTCATTCTTTTTGTACGCTGTGTGGAAGCCTGAACACTCACAGCCATACTATGTGCATGAAAGTGGAAGTGATTGAGATGTGGGTGTACAGAAGAATGTACAGGATATCCTGGAGAGACAGAATATGATACGAATTGGTAGGATAGGATGTAAAAAATCCTGAAAATTTTACCTAGAATTGACAATTGGGACGTTGGAAAATCTCGGGCACATCATGAGACATGTCAAATACCAGTTTCGACATCTCATAAATAGAAGATGAAACTATATTAGAGTCGGCTAGTTTTTTTGCAAGAAATTACCTAAGTTTATAAATAAATGTCGCATGAGCCGATTATAGCGATGATTATTATGTTTTTGAGAACTGTTACATATTTTTGTGAATATTAAATATTTTACACAGAATTTATTAATCACAAAAACGAAATGTCATTGGCGGGACCACTGCCACAAAGCTACGATGACCGTACCTAGCGATATTGAATATTTAGTGTGTCAAAAAGCTTTGCTAAATTACTTTTTGTAATAACCTACCGTGTTTTATTTAAGTACTTACATTTTTTTTAAAGAACTTAAGAACTTTATTTCTATTCAATACTTAAAGTCAGTAGGCCAGTAGCTTAAAACGCTCGCAGTCTGTTACTGGGACAAATCAAAATTTGGCCTACGATCCTACCTAGGCAAGCGCAGGGCAGACCCCTGAAAAATCTGATTTCTCACTGCCTCCGGATTGTGGAACGCTAAAATAACGCTATGTGTATAAATAGATTTTACGATGTGAAAAATGTATATTTTCTCATTTTGAAAAATAGTCAGAAAAGCTTAAGATCTGATAAGTATTCTGCGGCAGGATTTTTTTGAATTCGATCAAAACTCGCCGAGATAAAAAATGTTGAATGTGACCATTTTTGCGCTTTAAAATGGTTGTAACTTCTTTAAAACGCATTTGATCGAAAAAATCAACAAGTAAAAAGTGTTTTATTTTGCCCGTTTTACCGTTAGAAATCATTTTCATATATAAAAACCAACTTTTTATCAGTTAACAAATTAATTTGTTTATAACAATTAATAGCCCAACCGCACAAATTTTGTTTTCTTACCAATCGACGCCTTTTGGTCCAAGGTTTACAAAAAGTACAAATTTGTATTGGGGAAATCACATTTTCACTGATTGGTCAGTCATTTTCATTTTCATAACCCTAGGACCGCAGCGCAGGTCCGAAATTCAGTTGTTTTGTGATCCTACCTAAATAGACAATACTCCATTTCTTTGAATGAGAATCACGAAAGGACTAAATAGGTTTTGTAATAAATTTTGAAAACTCTTTGAAATAACTACATAGGTAATTATTAAAAGGCGTAATTTTTCCTACCAAATATTTCAAGTACTCTGTATTTATAGGGTAAATTAAGTTAAAAGCACATTACCCTTATCTCGTGAATTGGTAAACTACGTGGACCGGGACGTATTTACTAGTGGGCATGTATTTTATATGCTACCACGATTTCAAAGGTTTTCATGAGATGGTTGGACAGAGATGTGACGTCGTTTCATAGTTTATCATCATTTCACTTCATCATTTTAGCAAATTACTTCCACCACTTGGGAAGCCTATCTCCCCCAAAGAACGCCACAATATTCGGTCTTGAGCCGCATCCAGTGGCTTCCCGCGACCTTTAAAATGTCATCAGTACACCTTGTGTCAGGCCTATCCACGCTGCATCTTCTGGTCACTTCTCGAGGTGTTTTTGACCCCACCGGCCATCAGTCCTACGAGCGATGTACCGTGCCCACTGCCCCTGAAGCTTAGCGACTTTTTGGGCTTTGTCGGACGTCATGGTCTTACGATCACGAAGTGACAGTGAGCTTTCTCGGACGCCACCCTACCGCTTTGGATTCAATGATTGACGAACTTCGAGAAATACTCGAAGTTTGACTTACCTTAATACATTGTTGGTCATAGCTACACAAACAACTTCAAGCGTAGACTGTTCGATCACAATTGGAGTAGGCACAATATGGATATTCGACATGAGTTTCGCCTTGTCCATGTTCATTTAAGTCTTCTCATTCAGACGCCTTACTGAGGTCACCGAGCATTGTGTTGAGTTCCTCCAGGGTCTTAGCCATGATCACTCACTATTTCGTCGGAAAACTGAAGGTGGGTGCTGTACTCGCCGTTTACGTTGACGCTGAGTCCTTTTTAGCCCAGAACCTTAAATACATCTTCCAGCGCGGTGAACAGTTTTGTTAAATAGTTGGGTAAGTATATGAAGTCTCTCTGTGCCACTCCTTTCTGCAGCTGGATAGAGTTCTGTCGTCGGTCTGACATAGTAACGAATGGATGTTGTCTTTAATAGGTAGGCCTTTACGGAATTCGTATTGTTCGGGAGGCTGTGTTCACGTTTATTATTGGACTAGTGGTCGCCCGCGACTTCGTCCGCGTGGTAATTTGGATTTTTTCCCGTTCCCGTCGCGCCGCGTCATATTTTGAACAATTCACACAATATCTTTATAAATTGTAGCCTATGTGTTATTCTGATGTATAAGCTATATTATTGTAAAGTTTCATTTAAATCCATTCAGTAGTTTTTACGTGAAAGAGTAACAAACATCCATCCATCCATACATACATACTCACAAACTTTCGCGTTTATAATATTAGTAGGATTTGCTCTCGTAAAATTATTTTTACCTACTGAATTCCGGTCATAGTTTTAAAACAATGATGTTATATCAGTGAACGAAAAATATAGTTACATAAAAACTGATAAGTTGAATAAATTGTATTTCATACATCATAACGCTCATTCAAGCTCATTCAAGCTCATTCAAACAGCACAGAATAGGGGATAGTACCACAAACTAGATAATAGTACTACTGATAGGTAATAAGTACCCAGAGACTTGGGATGCCGCTCTCTTCGCTCTAAGTCCAGGCGTTTCCGCTAATCGTCTGCCGTGTCGTAGGGGGCATCACCGCGGCTCATGCGCATACGACGCGCGTCACACTAATCATTCGATCTCGACGCAAGACACACGCTCATTTAATATACATTCTAATTAAGTACTAGTGGTTCTGTGAACCGTAGACTTCGGGAGCGGCTTTGTTTAGAAAATTTTTTCTTCAATTTTCTTTATTACCTACTCTTTCATTTGTCATTCAATCCAAAAAATATCATTCAAATGTTATTCATTGTAAGCAAGGACTGTGTTTGTAAAATTTCATGCAAATCGGTTGATAAATACGGCCTCAAACATGATCTGACAGAACCCGTAGATGTAGAGGTACAGACGAAAGAATTTCTCCCCAGTCTGCAAGTTGAAACGGAGACTTCGGTCGCTTCGCTCCCTCAGTCAATTAAAATATTAACGCCATTATTGTACGTGTACTTGATTGAAGAACCAGTGATGTATAACCAGTGCTTACAGTCTACTGCATTTCATTAAATTACCAGCTGAGCATCGCAGGAACAGTACCTATATGAGCATTAATGATTTACTACTAGTGGTTCTGCGAACCGTAGACTTCAGGAGCTTTGTTAAGAAAATTTATTTTTCAGTTTTCTTTATTACTCTTTCATTTTTCATCCAATCCAAAAATATCATTCACATGTTATTCATTGTAAACAAGGAGTGTGTGTGTAAAGTTTCATGAAAATCTGTTGATAAATACGGCCGCAAACATGATCTGACAGAACCCGTAGATGTAGAGATAGGTACAGACGAAAGAAATTCTCCCCAGTCTGCAAGTTGAAACGGAGACTTCGGTCGCTTCGCTCCCTCAGTCAATTAGTCTCGTGTTACTATCAGGAAATTATAAAAATACACAGTTTAACACGGCTGTTTATAACATAGATTTTTGCTGGCTACACGGTATAAAACCAAATGTTCTATAGAACCTCGTACGGGTAGGACGTAAGTTGGTTTAAAACAACGTACTTACATTACACGTTTTACTCGTTTTTTAAATTGAAAACTTTTTAAGTGAAAACAACTACCTCTTGATTGATCAGTTGTTAGTAAAATTACGCCTATGAAGTTCTGAATTTCTTAATATTACTGTCAGACGTTTTTATTTGTTGATTTATATACTTGATTTACGAAGACTGGACATTGGCAAATTGCTATAAGCAGAGGCCATAAAAAAGAGAAGAAGAAGACGACTTAATTAAACCACAACCTATGTTAAATAAAAGAGAATATCTATTTTATCAACAAAAAGATGCGGACTTTATTTATGAACAAATATTTTCCGGTCTACAATTATCTGTAACACAAAGAAATGAGCACCTACTGTCTACCTACTTAGTTAGTATTGAAATAATTTGTAAAAAAAAACATTTAAACACTGTCGTGGTAGTGGCAAATTAAGTTTCTAATAATTTAATTTTAAATTGTAATATTAACTTGATAATATACCCACCTAAACTAAAGCTACGCATATAGATTTAATATATCGAACGCTTTTAATTGCAACGTGTATTAACTTGTACATTACACAACCTCTCTTTATGCGTTATTTATGTTATTTACGTTATTTATTATTCCGTTTCAACTTGCAGACTGGGGAGAATTTGTTGCGTCTGTACCTCTACATCTCTATATCTACGGGTTCTGTCAGATCATGTTTGCGGCCGTATTTATCAACCGATTTTCATGAAACTTTACACACACACTCCTTGCTTACAATGAATAACATGTGATAGATATTTTTTAGATTGGATGAAAAATGAAAGAGTAATAAAGAACATTGAAAAATAAATTTTCTAAACAAAGCTCTCGAAGTCTACGGTCTGTCAAGAATGCAATCCGTAACCATAGCAACCCATATAAATAAAATCAAAAGTTATGCAAATAAATAGAATTAAGAATAAACAAAGCCGCTCCCGGAATCTACGGTTCACAGAACCACTACATAGTGTAGTACCTATTAATACATACCTTGTTCCGGGATAGCCAGTCAGGTATTTGCAATAAATAAAACTACAAATGATGTATTTGATACATGCTCCAATATCTCGCTCGCTCGATACCCTTTTTTGCAATATTCGCTCTTCAAAGTTAAACGTTTGCTAGAGAGTTATCTGATATTTCAAAATTAAACATGGATTGGATTAGATGCATCGGAGCCCAGTTCAATTACATAGCAGTTTAGATTTTTAGCTACGAATAGAGCTAATTTCTAACTTCCATTTCATTTTACTCAATAAATTCAGAACAGTAGCTGACGAAAATTTCTTAATTTCGTCTCTAATTCATTGACATTTCATTATTTGAGTATGATATTCATATTTTAGCGTAGTTCCAGAATAAATGAAGCTTCAAATACCTATTATAAGTAATACATGGAATATATTACATATCTAAACACCTTTTGAGTACCAAATAAGGTAGTTAAATAATTATTTTTGCAGTCCAACAACAACACCGTGGGGAGTTAAATAAAAACTAGCGATTCCCGTATATTGCCTCCCTATAATGCCTATAATAGTACCTCAAAACAGGCAATAAACTTTAATATAGATAGCTACATATTTACTAGGTCCAGAGAACAATCATCCATAAATTCTGTTTGGTGTAAAAATCATAGTACGTGCCGCTATAATCGCCGCGTAGCTTTCCGTAGAGTAGAATCAATATTGCGGCCCGTTTGGCCATCGAGTTGTGATAAATTCGAAGCGATAGCGTAATTATACAGATAACGCTTCAAGCGTTTAAAACTGCAGTTTGTGTCTCACTGAATTAATTTTTAGCTGGAAATAAGTCTATACTAACTATATTATGGCCTATGTTTGGTTGTATTGAATATAGGCCTCGTAACTGCGTAACCGATTTAAAAAATTATATCACGAATGTAGCTACATTATCCCTGAGTGAAATAGGCTACTTTTATCCCGGTAGTGTGCTCTAGTTGGAATTGGGAACGAGATAACTACATAATTATGTGATAATAGCGGGTGTAGCCGCGGTATTATAATATTATTAGTATCTAATATGTAATATTATGAAGAGGAATTAATTGACTATTTGAATTGCATAGGCTCATAGAACACATATAGATTGATATCGTTTTTTTACCAACCCAGAATTAAGGTTCTCAATCACAAAATCAGTCCTGACGTTGTTGCACTATTACGTCTGAGCAAAGCAACTTTCAAATTATGTAGAGTTCGGTTTTACCTATTAGAATGATTAAATAGGATATCAGTTTTACAACAATCAACAACGAATAAGGCCCCGATTGCATGTCTGATAATAAATTTGAATTCACCAAGTGATGAGGCCTATTATTTTTCCCGGCCAATCTGATATAAATAGCTCATTGGCAAAAAACTTTTTGGTTTCAGAACTTTGATTTACAAGATTTAATTCAATTTGTTGTTATGTAATTTAAAAAGTTGTGTGAGTAGGTATAGTTAACAACTTGGAAATACACTAAAATACTAATATTCAATAATTTCAATAAAAGATTTAAGATTATGATACTTGGGTGGTTCGCGATAGTTGGCGCCCAACACGGTTTCTTCTTGAAAATCAATACCTACATCTTTTGGTTTCATGGTAACACACAATATAAGAAAGCAAGATAATTATCGTACTTAGTCAATAATACTTTATGAGGACAATTCTAAATTTTAGTACGTAATAAGATCGTATTTTCGGTCATCGATTAAGCGTCACGGTTTAGGCCGACATTTTGTTAGCAACTTTGATACCAAAGATCGGGGTGACGGGTACGCCTGGCCCTCCACCCCTAGGGGCGTGTCGATTCCCCTCAAACTGTCTAAGGCGAGAGCGAAGCGCCTTATTTTCCTTTCCAAGCTTTGTGTTAACCGACTATACTTCATTATATCTGTGTATGTATAGAGACGTAGACATTGACTGCACGCTTTATGTAGGTACCTATCCCACGTTTGAGTTGAATCAATAATTTCAGTAACCAAAGTAAGACGTCGTGTTCAAATCTTTACTAGATATTTTAACACATTATTTTTCTTAATATATAAATTAGAACCTTTTATGTATCTACAGATTATATATATATATATATCTTTGATTGGTTTACCTAAGTTATAAATTTTTAGAGATTTAAATATTTAAGCGAGAGAGAGAGAAAACTGTTAAGGTAAGTGTACTATACCTACAAGTGCAATTGTAGACTTTATTACAAAGTGATTTCAATAGAAAACTACTTAAATCTTTAATAGTAAGTATCATAAGTAGAAGAATCAGGTAACTACACTATTTGCCGTTAGTTATAGTTTACAAAATTATTGATATAATAAATAGTAAGTTTGTGAATCACTTTATAATGATTGCTTTGGCGAATGTTCTATTGTATTACAAAAGGCGAATCACATAGTAGAATCAATGAAGGCACCACTGTCATCAACTATAATGTTATTTTCATAAACTATATTGAAAACCCCTTTGATTAAATAAACTGAATATCGGCTAAAACAAAGCTCAAGTTCTACGAAACAAAAGAATGAACACTGCGAGCGAAATTTTGATCAAATTTTGTGTATGTTTAGGTATGGTTGAGGACAGTTTATATATTTACAATAAAACCCGGTAGATGGCGCTGTTGCGGCGGTACGAAGTTCGTCAGGATAATAGCGCCACTTACCGGGTTCAATTGTGAATCTAAACTTGAATCTACCTGAACCTTAGAGCATTAAACCAACGCGAGAAGAGACGCGCGCTATTTTGTACGAATAAAAGTCTACCACTTTCAGCGGGGGACGGGGGACGCACACTAATTTAATTGTTAACTACTAATGCATTTTTGAATCACGTCACTATGCACTCACACAACAAAAATGTTGAACACTAATTTAAACTATACGCACACACTCACACACAGGGACCTCTATCAGTGACATCTCATTAATGTAAACAAGCTAGAGCTTGTCTATGTCGATATTATGTATCGATGTTTTGGTGTTTCAAATGCGTGAAGATAATTATCAATTATCATATGTGATGACTTTGTTTACGTATTATAACGTCATTAAAATAATATTCATTATATTTATTAAATAGAATAAGCATTCTTTAATGAGGCGTACAGGGGTTTTGCTAATAATTTGCAAATCTTTGTAAATTGAGCACTTTAAAATGACCAAAAGTTGTCCAAAATAAATTCTATTAGAGTTATTTTAATCAGTCGTTGGACCCGACTCGTATGAAATACGGGTACCAAACTAACAATAAATAGTTTAAATATTTATATTAATTTTAAATAAGCGATAAATAAAAGATTTTTTATTTTATTCAATACTTTTATTGTAAATTGTCAATATTTTTGGAATTTGGATGATTGCTTAATTGGAAAAAAAATCAATTCAGATGAGGCAGTCCAAAACAAAACGACTTCAAAGATTTGTTGATTCTCGCTCCCGCAACTTTTTCAGCAAAGGAATCAATGAACTGCCTATAAAATGGCAAAAGTGTATAGTTAACAACGGTACAAACTTAGATTGATTAAATAAAAAAACTGTAAAAAAAATGTTTTTCTTTCTCCATATAAAACGCCAATTTCATATGTATACTTACCTAATATTAGTAGGGTTTAACTACTAAGCTGAAAATCAGGAACTAGTAAAATAATATCAACGTTGGTACAGCGCCCTGAATCAATTTTCTCTTATTGTTTGATTATATTATAAAACAGGAACTTTTAAAATGCTGTGAGCAAATTGTACTCGTCTGTTTAGGAACCCACGAAACATGGATCCCACAAAATTGAACCCAAGCGGTACGAAGTACTAGTTCTTTTGGCAATTTTAAAAATAATGGCTAAAAATTAACATTTATAAAATTGTTAATGGTACTGAAATATTAATATCAATATTGGTGATTATGCTGTCCCAGCTCTAATTCTATCAAAGTGTGGCAACTTCCAACAAAATAAATCGCTTATTTTTTCGAAATACTCGTATTTTATTATCGAATGTAAGATAATACTCCTTTTTTGAATTATGTCTGTGTGCATTGCTACTATCGGTTGAAAGGCTATATTAGTGCTCCAACACAATGACAATAAATGTTATTTTGACATATTATTAACGTCTTATGTGTACATAATTATCTTAGCAAACAGAGCAGCCAATAAACTGAATGTTAGTAATATTTACAGGGTTTTGAAAAACTTGATTATGTTGCAGTAATTATAAATGAATATTTCTTTATATTAATTGAAGATATGACTTGGGTATTATTTTAAACAACAATCCCTTTGTTCTTATTAGATATCGTAAAAATACCTTTCAACACGTAACTAAAAATATACTGTATAAAATCTTATTAAGCTTAGTACAAAATTAATTAAATTGATAAGAAAACTTAGCTTAAAAATTACCCCAGATTAGATTGTAGTTCATAAAATAGTAACACTTAAATGAATTAATTGATAATATTCGAACGAAATAATACTTACAGGTGAAAGGTAATGTTATCCTTTTGTTTATTTGATGTCGCTGATAGCTTTTTACATCAAAATACACAGCAACTTGGCATTTTAATAGGAGGAGTGAACTCAGTGAGCCGTGCGACGGGAATGGCGCGGAAAGCGCGGCAACTAGTTTTATATAACGGGCATGACCCGCGGTCTCATACCTTTGGCAGCGGGGTATGCGTGCTAGTGGCGTCTCCGGTTGGTTTATTGCTCTTAGACCTGAACGCATGGTTATTTATGTACTTAATTTAGTATTTTTATAATATTACTTGACAATGAATTGTAAAAATTTGACACTCATATTATGTGCTCTTTATGTGCCTAAACTGAATAAACGAAATTGATTCTTTGATTCTTTAATTCGCACCCTATGCATTTTATTAAAATCGGTCTAGCCGTTAATATTAAGGGTTTTATTAAAATTTTATAGCTGAAAAGTTGTTAAGTTGAACGCGCTCTTATTAAACTATTTACACTGTCGATTGATGGCACTCAGTGGAACTTGCTACACATATGGAACAAAAGCACCTGTACCTTTTCCACTACTTTTATATTGGTTTTAAACTGACCTTTATTTAAATCGAATTATTACAATATAGCTACTTTAAATTCATTCGGCCATTTTGGACAGAACCCATTATAAATGTGCCCGGTGACGACAATAGGCTTGCCCCCTATTTCATGGGACTGAAAATACTGGCAAATTGTAGGTGTGTAATGCACCTCCGCATACCCCTTCGGGGATATAAGGCGTGATATGTGTGTGTGTTTATTAAAATCTCTGATGATGCCGTGAGGCGAAACCGTGGTCAGGTTAAAACAAATTAAAGTACTTATTGGAAAGTACAAGTGTTTTTGTTCAATATGCGCTCATTTTAATCTCATGTTTGAATTGATAAAGTTTTAAGGGTTCTGTACCATAAGGGTAAAACCGGAAACCCTATTACTGAGACTTTGCTGTCTGTCCGTCTGTCTTGGGCTGTATCTCATGAACCATGATATTAAGAAACTTAAAATTTTCACAGATGATGTATTTCTGTTGCCTCTATAACAACAAATACTAAAAAAACAGAATACCTGTAATAAATATTTAAGGGGGGAGCCCCCTTAAATATTTACATACAACAAACGTGCTTTTTTGCCGTTTTAGTACGAAACCCTTTGTGCGCGAGTCCGACTCGCACTTGGCCGGCTTTTTTTTGTGTGGAACACTCAATTTATCGAGGAAGACTAACATACTAAACGCTACGAATGATAGGAGCGGCTCGCTTGCCAATTTGCAACATTTTTTTTCATTGCTCCCCCTAACTCCCCAGCATTGAAAAACCTGCAAATACAGGAACGGGAACGGAGTCACGGGTAGGGTTGCCAACTTTTTAACAAGAAATAAAGTGTATTTAGGTCTGAGAAGGGTATTGAACAGTAATTTAGAAAAATGTACTTTATATACAGCTTATTTTATAGCTCGTCGCACAAATCATTAATTTACAGTTTATTAAAGTGTTTTAACACTTATTTTGTAGACGGCTGAATTTTTTCATTATTTTCATATTTAATAAGTTACATTAAAAGTCCAGAATGGGTGGCTTCCATCTTTTTCCGCGTTGTTTTCAATCCTCTGGGAAAAATATATATATTGGTCCTGCAGTTCCGTGAGAAGAGACTTTTCTCTGGGAAATTTCCTCCTTTCTTTGAACAGTATAGATATTTGCGTAAAACATAACCCCCCTTAAAAATATTGCAATTCTCAAAAAATACCTACAGAACACTTTAAATTATCAAGCATTTTGTTGCTGAAAACAGTACCTATATTTGCATACTTTTTTTATCCAACTGTAAAAACAGTATGTATAATTGGCAACCCTAGCCACGGAAGCCACCTCGTAGCCATATGTATATACATCAGAGGGGCTCAACATGTGTATAAGCGGAAACCGTACCATTGGAAATCAATTTTCCATCTATTTGAACTGATTTAATTTGTATACCATGGTAATATTGGTTTGATATTATTTATTTCGGAACTGATATTGAAGTTCAGAATATTATTAACTTTGATTGTTTAATGGCCATAAATGAATATGATGGATTACTTAATACAGAATCGTAGGTAATGCAGCAAACCTCCGCTTGACCTACCTACCTACTCTTAAGTGGAGACTTAAGAGTAGGTAGGTATCTACAAGTATGGAGAAGGAGTTAGTGCGGCGGGGTGGTCCGATCAATAGTTAAGTAGGTACCTACCTACTTATGTTATGTTGAGGAATTGGAGCGTGTACCGGTCGGAGCGCATGCCTAATCTTGAGGTCATTGATTTATTTATTACTAGCGGACGCCCGCGGCTTTGCCTGCTTGACAAATTATATACCTTCTTCAAGAACCACTCTATTAGTTGGTGAAAACAACGCATGAAAGTTGTTGCGTACTTTGAGAGATCTTAGCATACATAGGGACAACTACTGACAGACAGACAGCGGGATTTCGCATCCGAATCGCATCAAAATCCGTTGCGTAGTTTTAAAGGTCCGAGCATACATACAACGGAAGCTACTTTTATACTATGTCATGATTATGATATTAAGATCAGCCTGAAATCTTTTTTTTGTTATGTACCTTATTATATCTAGAAAACGATTGTATCATGAAGTACTTATATCAAAGTTTAGTGATACCTAGACAATGCCGTTTACTTTTAATTCACATTCTTTTTATACTGTCAATAGATGGCACTTAATGGAACTTGCTACACATATTGAACAAAAACATGCATACTTTTGGTAAATGATATCTACTTATTTTAGTCTACAAATCAGGTCAGTGTATAAAAGTAGAAATCACTAATGAACCAGTTTGTGTTCTGTTCAATTTCACTACAATTTTCCAACTAGAGGTCGCCCGCGACTTCGTCCGCGTGGTAATTTGGAATTTTTCTCGTACCCGTCCCTTGTAATTATCGTTCCCGTCGCGTCACCCGTAATAACATCTAGCTTCGCAAATAATAATTTTAGAACGAATTTTATTTCTATAAAATATGTTATAGTGAGTTAACCTTAAAAGATAAATATATGCTACCGCGGACTTTGTTTTAGAACTTTTAAAGAGGAACAATTCTTTAGTACATCATTTTAATATAACATTAACCGTTTGGCCAGTGCACGCAACGGAAGTTCTTAAAAGAAATAATTTTTCCCCCTTTTTGAAACATATCACACTGCTTCTCCGCCCCTATTGATCTTAGCGTAATGTTATTAATGTATTAGTGTTAATATAGCCTATAGCCTTCCTCGATAAATGCACTACTCAACAAAAGAATTTTTTTTCAAATCAAACCACTACTTCCTGAGATTAGTGCGTTCAAACAAACAAACTCTTCTGCTATATAATATTAGTATAGATTACGTAATCGTTAAATTGTGGACCTACCGCATGCTATATTAACTATAGCTATTTTGCCACAGAGCTCAGTGCGAGTATCAAGAGAGAGAAGATAGTCGAGATTTGTGAAGGATGCGGCCAGAAGATCCAAGACCGGTATCTGATGCGCGTGGGTGAGTTGTCATGGCACGAACACTGCCTCAGCTGCTGTGTCTGCGGATGTCCTCTCGCGCATACCTGCTACACAAGGAATGCCAAGCTGTACTGCAAACCAGATTATGATAGGTAATACATATTCTGAATTTCTGAGTAGATGAGAGATGTTTTATGACATAAGAGACTTACCATAACTCTTCAGTTGTAAATAGGTTATGCAGTCATTTATCTTTATCCGGACAAATTTATAGGATGGCTTATGCGAATATGTATTTAAATGCGAAATGCTGGCGAACTGCAATGCGATGTGCTTGGCGTTTATATCATTACACTATGTAATATTTTTATCCTGTAGATTGTTTGGAGTCAAGTGCACAAGATGTGGCGATCGGCTCTTACCACAAGAGATGGTCATGCGAGCCCAGCAGTACGTTTTCCATATCCAATGTTTCGTCTGTGTCATGTGCTGTCAACCTCTACAGAAAGGTGAACAATACGTGATCAGAGCCGGCCAAATATTCTGTCGACAAGATTTTGAGAAAGAAATGTATTTGATGCAACACGCTGAAGATGATATGATATTAGATGATTCTGAGCGTCCCCGAGATGGTAGAAGAGGACCAAAACGTCCGAGAACGATACTAACATCCGCTCAACGAAGGCAGTTTAAGGCATCATTTGAAGTCAGCCCAAAACCATGCAGAAAAGTAAGAGAAGCTCTAGCAAAAGATACTGGACTAAGTGTCCGAGTAGTACAGGTTTGGTTCCAAAATCAAAGAGCCAAAATGAAGAAGATTCAAAGGAAAGCAAAGCAAGAAGGTGATAAAAACAATGACAAAGAAAAGGATAAGGATGAAAAGAGCATCAAACAGGAGTCTCCATCGAGTGAACACGGCAACTATCTGGGACTTGACGGTTCATACTCGGCGTCTAGTCAACCACTCAATCCGAATCTGCCATATTCTCCAGATGGTAAGACAATATTAATTAATAAACTAAGAATCTTTAAAAAAACATCCAATAGAATATCGTCTGAAGAGTATTGAGTAGAGTATCATAAGGCATTACTTATTGTATTTTAATAAAGTAATAAACAATAATAGCAATACATAAATACTTTCCTGAATAAATGCCTTTATCGAAAACTGTTATTTCATCCCTTACAAATTTATTATGAATGAAAAAGAAACACATAAATTTAAGAAAAACTAAACACAAACTATAAAGGAAAGATAGTAATTACTGAAATTGTTTAACCAAATACTTTTTCAATTTCAGATTACCCGGCACACTCTGGTGATAGTTTCTGCAGTTCAGACATATCGCTGGATGGCAGCAATTTCGACCAGCTCGACGAAGGTGCATCAGACACTATGAGCCTACAGAACTTGGAAGTACAACACCACGTCCATCCTCACGCGGCTCACTCAGCACATGAGCCGCTAAATCTTGGTACAGGCTCAGTCGTCAACCCTATCGATAAGTTATACCTTATGCAGAATTCATATTTCAGTACTGATCATTGATTTACCGACAGACGTAGTGCT
This sequence comes from Nudaria mundana, assembly GCA_963556515.1. Classification (NCBI taxonomy): domain Eukaryota; kingdom Metazoa; phylum Arthropoda; class Insecta; order Lepidoptera; family Erebidae; genus Nudaria; species Nudaria mundana. Next base: position 26,603,877 of record OY748286.1, read on the forward strand.
GTAAGTAGACCACAGTCTTCTCAGCGACTACGCCTTCCATCAGCTCACTCCGCACAGTACACGGAGACCACAACTAGTCATACTTGTACTTGCAACGATACTAACGTTCAGATGACAGTATTTAATTTTCAAAAGTATTACGCGGATCCATAAAAAAGTCAAAATTATAATACCTACCTATCTAAATAAAATAGGGATACTGTTAGTACCTACTTACTGTGCTATAAGTGCAACATAAAAATAAACGGACAATTATTATTAATAATAATTTGTGAAATTTACATTATACATAAGTTTTTAGTCGTAAATAAATAATAAGTAAACACTGAGTATTGTGTGAACCGTTTAAAATACAAAATATTCCGTGTGAAAGAGCACAAGGTGGTTGTATTCTAGAATACTAAAGTTTCAACTGTTGTTGTAGATTGAATATTTTTGTTCAGTTCAATCGGAAACTGGGAAGTGTGCTAAAATTGACCTGCAAGATTTGATTATACACGGACATCGGGACAGTAGGTGAAAGTAAATAAAAGCTTGTAAAATCCAAAAAAGAAACAAGTCGAATCAAATCGAATCGTATGGAATGAAATTTATTATTTATTCAAATGTAATGTATACTTGTATAATCTTGTATATCTTTTGACATTTGTTGTCATGGGTATATATACCCTGTCTAAAAAGTCGTGACACGGAGCTGGAAATTGTAAGCGTTGGCAACAATCATTCGAGTCTCAATACCAGTCGTCAAAAGTACTATTGGAATCCAATAGTACCTACTTTTACAATTTCCAGCTTCGCGTCACGACGTCACGGTAGGCATTGTTTTCTGGTTTCATTGTTGATAAAAACGTAGATATTTGTACACAAATTGTAAATAAGATGTACCTAAGTGAATCAAACCTCAAGGTTGATAGTCTGTCTGTACAGATTTGAAGTACAATATCTAGGCCCACTCACAAATGAATCAAAACGTCTAACTGAATAGTTTTTACATAATAAAACACAACACAACATTCTTTTTTTTTTATATTTTTCAAATTTCACGAAAAATACCTAAGTACTTAGGTATTCCCTATTCTATAATCTAATCTTTTGACCGTTAATGAATTAGTACCTACCGTACCTATCTGAAGAATTGTCATGCTACTCGTATGTATTTTGAAACAATGCACAAGAACAAAATGTACAATCTCACAATAAAAATAAAGTTGTAGCAACTTATATTACATTAATTAGTTGATATCATACTTACCAAGTGATCTGTACCTCTAATTATTGTAGCTAACCTATATTTTTGAGGTAGGTATTTAGATTTAGCTATGATGGCTATTTAATTCCAATTTAAATTTTGTATTGAATATTTTGGTTTAAATTCATGGCGTGGATAAATATGGGTTATGTATGAATAATTAGCTATCCCAACCTTATCGAATGGTTTGCCTTAAATACCAATTATAATCTGAAATAACATTCATCTGAATCGATTTAATTAGCCATTTTCCTCAAAAGGTTTTAAAAAAATCCGCTAGGGGCAGCACCGGCGATTAAGAAAGAAAAATATTCCAAGATCGTAATTAACGTTTTTATGACCTTCGCATGGAAAAATCATCAGATTGTATGTTTTCTGTCATGATTCTAACATAAACATAAAAGCGATATAAATTTATCAGTGAAATTTTTATTGTGTGTTCAGTTGGTTCGAGGGTACCTAATTTAAACTTTAAATATACCTACAATTGGACCCGGTGGATGGCTCTGCTGTGATGGTACGATATTCGTCGGGACAGCAGCGTCACCTAGCGGGTCCAAATTGTATATTCATGTCATTGTTGAAAACACTCGTACACACACTATAAATTTCATTAAAATCGGTCAACTTGTTAATGCGGAGTTCAATATACGACAGATTTCGTTAATTAATACTGGTCATGGTCTAAGAATTCAAAACATATTATATTTATAATAGATAATTTCAAAATCTTCAGAGAAAATGGCTAATTGTGTTCACGATTTTTAAATACTTTTACTTAAAACTTTCATGACTAAGTTTCTTTCAAAAATCAATTATTACTGAAAAACGTTAATAAACTTAATAATAAGTAAATATATTTGTTACGACCTGTTAAAATATTATAAGTTACAAGAATAGGAAAATATGTTTTACCTACTTAATAGGTATATGTACCTATAGGCACAGATTAAAAAGACCTTCCTCCTCTGTGCTAAGCCAAGCAGGTATTTGAAGCGTAAGCTGAGCTTTGCATTTGTGTGAGAGCACGTACGTGAACGTTTAATATGACCTCTTTTGCGCACACTTGTCGTGATCACACACACAAATGCAAAGCTCCGCCTCGCGAACTATAATACCAATAATGTAAACTCTGATTTGTCGCTTAGACAACTTGTGAAAAATAGTTTTAACAATAAGGTTTTAAAAATCTGTAGGTACAGGTAAATTATACCAACTTAAATATCTATGTACATAATTTATTGTATTAAAAAAAAGTTAAAAACCTACGTGCTGTAATATTATCCATTTAGATATTCAGTGTTATAGAAAATTGATGTGAATTCTGTTTGTAAGTAGGTATTTATGATGAAGGTAGATTTACGGAATGTTATCCTATACATAACCAAATGTTCCTTTTCTTCTTTACATACATGCTAGTAGGTATTTAGTAAACGCACTCTAATCTTAAAGGGAGAAATCTGTGGGAGACACACAGTTTAATACGGCTGTTTGAAACAGAGATTAAAAATCGTGAAGGCAGTTGTTTTAAACGAAATTGCGTTATACCCGTACGAGGTTCTATGGTATGTTGATTTTATAAACCGTGTAGCCAGCAATAATCTCTGTTTTAAACAGTATATTTCTCCCTTTATTAGCGTTGCTTTGCGTATTGCCAGGATGAAGCTCAGTAGGTAATAGTAAGTGTAGCTTTCTACTAATTTCTACCCTCTAAAAATTACTACAGGAAATTCTAGTCATTATAATATTATGTTGTATTATCGATTAAAATAGGTCCTTGATGGTGGCAGGCATTAATTTCTGTAATATAGTAATCATTGTAAGAAAATTTATTGTAAGTACTTAAATAGTAGGTAACGTAACAATTCTAGTCAAATTTATTACAACACTTTGTCCACTAACAGAAACTAGCCGAAGATACGAGTACCTAAAGCATCGTATTTTATATACAATAAGAATTACAATATACATAATTATATACTAAAAATATTTACATTACAAAATATCGTTTAAAAAATCCTCCGCGTCATTGCCGTCTGGGAAGGTTCCCAGAATGCTGGCTGTGTTGCCACGTTGGATGGCGATATTTATTCTTCGGGCCAGAAAATAGCCAGCCTTCTGGTCCTGAGAAGCATCGATTAAGCGTTTAGCAATGTCTCTAAGCATCGTATTACTTATAATTTTATAAATTAATGTAAATTAAAACATTTATTAATTAATTACAATGTTTAATTATTTTATTAATCACGTAGGAATCCCTTATCCCCAGTCTTGTATCCCTTTTTTAACCCAAATGGTAAAACTCTCTCTTACGGGATGACCCAGATGGTGCATGGGATCACGCGAATACCGGACAGGTCAGACCACGAACCCGCTCTGCTGGACCTTCTGCTGACTAGTCGGATCAGTACAGCACGTCGTACCACTGGGCACTTCCGACCATGGTGTGGTCCGTATTGGCAAGCAGGTGCCACCACCTGTACGTACAGTAGAAATAACACGGCGACTATGGCACTACTCGCCGGCAGACTGGGATTACTTTGCGTCCGTTCCCTGGAGTCAACGCTACTTTGCAGGGAAGTCTCGGTCCGATAGCGTCTCTGCCGTTGCTGGCGAGATTAGCTTGGGGATGGAATACTACATCCCATATACTGATGTCACCAACATCCCCAAAGCCCGCCCCTGGTTTGGGCGGCGTGAATGTGC